>VYZM01005197.1:724192-777787 GCA_013398915.1 Dromas ardeola
TTTGTAGTACTGGCTCAATAGTTAAATATCCTCCCCTGCCTTGGGCACAGAGAGAATCACAGAAAGGTTGAGGCCAGCAGGGACCGCTGGAGGTCATCTGGTCCACCCCCCTGCTCAAGCAGGGCCAAAGATGAAGAAGAAGAAGATGAAAAAAGAGAAAATGCTAAAAAAGAGATGGCGCTACGTACCTGTAAGTGTTCTGACCGGTGTGTATGAATGTGCTGGGAGCGGAAGACAGAGGAGGAGATCTGTGGCCACAGCTCCAGGGGGAATCGGGACTGCAAGTCTGCTTCAGAGCGTCTTGGCTGTGCGCACTCTGGATCTGCAGCGCTTGCTCCCATCTGAGAGGAAGCAATGTCCTGCCTGGCCACACGGGACGTAGATGGCTTCCCCTCTCCTTCTGCCTCCACTTTTCTTCATTCTCCCACATTTACCTAGGCTTTCTGGAAAGTAGAGAAGAAATGCCCTGCAATAGTGAGTTGGCTATTGGTGGGGTATTGCCAAGAAGGGGTTCCTGTGCCTCATGACTGTGGCAAATAACTTCCTACAGCTATATATCTCATATATTTCTCCCAAGAAACATTCTTTGCATTCTTTGTGCGCAGGCTGTCTCCTATTAGAAGTGTCAATACAAAAGCTATGCCAGTTTAAGAAGTATGAGAGGGGATTTCCACCCTGTCCTTCCATCACAGGTGCATTACCAAATGCCTCGCTCCAGACAGTTATTTTGTGGAAAACGTGCTTTTATTGAATGCTAGCAATGTTAGAGCATCTACACTAGAAAGTATAGAGAAAGCTTGACAAGATTTTTTTCTCCAACAAGCAGGCTATTTCTCTCCCGTATTCAATAATTAGTGATATATCGTGTCCCTTTTAGCTGCTTGCCTACTTCCCTTGGCAAGTGCAGAGCTTGCATATAAAGCTCAAAGAGTCTTATTCAATTACTTTGGTTTGTCCTCTCTCTCCGTTCTTGGTAGGGAATTGCTAGCGAACACAGTGCCTTCAGGCTGTAATTTCCTGTTGCATATTTTCTGAAACCATGTAAGGGATTGCTCTTGATGAGCTTTTCAGGAGCCTGCAACAATTGAACTTGTCTCATTACCAGCCAGATATAGCCCTCAGCTTCTTGCCATCCTTTTTCTCTTGCAGTTCAGGATTGCTTTATTTTCCTCTCCTGGGATTTGAATGCTAATATGGGTCATGGAGTCTCTGAAGGTAGGTGGCACAAGTTCATCTGGGCTAGCAAAAAATAGAGGGCAAAAAGAGAGGGCTCTGAGCACTACGGATGCTTCATCAAGGCTTTATATGGTGCTTATATCCTAGACCAGGGCCTACCAAGTGATGGTCTCGGAGGCAGCAGTTCGTGAGTGTGTGCCACCCCTATGGTACTCTCAGGAAAGAGATTATTTGGTAGACAGAAGTTATTGAGAAATTCCTAGGGTTGAAGGTGGCCCAAAGAATACGGGAGGATTGAAAAAAACATCGGCAAACCTGCAAAGGATCATTCTGTGCATGGCTGGCTCAGGCAGTGGAGCAGACTGAGGAGATGCCCCAGCTGTACCTGAGTTGAGTTGAGAACTCTAATTTAGGGCCAGGAAGAGCATTCAGCAGAGTTGGTTTTGGCAGACCTTTTTGTACCAATATACCCAATACCACACAGGCACCTGAAAGGTACATCATCTCAGAAAACATGATTATAATTTCTGGAGGCTGCTTTATACCTGAGCGAAGCAGTGTTCACCGCAGGGTAGGCAGGTGTGTTTCTATGAGCTTCTCGCTTAGTGAGCTCAGATGCTTATTGTTGCTCCTGGGTGTGGTGGTTCAGGTGTTTGTGGGGCCATGCTCTAGCCTGTAGAAGAGATTAGGCTGAAGGTGATGTTTTCCTCCTTTTCTGAGGACTAGGTTAGAAACAGGCAGTTTATGACCACATTTGTGGAGCTGGACAGCTATCTGAAGGCTGGTGGTGAGATCCTTGCCCTGGTTTCATGTGGTGTAAATGGCCTGGAGTGCTCTCTAAGAGCTTTGAAATCCCCTCCTCTGACTGCTGAGAGATCCCCTCCTTGAAACTGCAATGGGCATGTAGCACCGCCAGGATCTGCAGTCAGTGCGGGTCAGACGAGGTATCGCCATGAATTCCCACAGGCACCATGGTTTCCAGGGTGCTCTTAGGAAGGCTGTGGTATTCAGAGCTTTGAAAGATCAGAGGCAGCTTGAAAGCTCATCATTCTTCCCTTCAGCCCCTGGACTGCAAGCTGTGTGCTCTTGCAAGGCACAGCTTAATATTGGTGTGCCCTACGAGCTAAAACAGGTTCTGTTCTCCGGCATGCCAGATTTCACACAGCATCTCTGTCCATCCCCACTTTCAAAGAATAGGATTAATGATCAGAACTAAGTATTCGTGTTTATGTATAAAATCTCCCATGCAGTTATCAAGGATGTGTCCAAAAGCTTTAGAAAAAGAAGGCGAAAAAACTATTCTTGCCTCTCTCTGTCTTGTAAACCTCTATAAAATTGAACGCAAGAAAAACTCAGTGATTGTTTCCACCTCACCTTAACTTGCGTTTCAGTGTGCCACTGTACTCAGTGAAATGTATTATAAATGTTGGTAATTGTTTCTCTACACCCATCACAATAGCTGAAGAGTTACAATTGCTAATGATCTTTCCAACAGCCTAGCTATTTTTCAGCTGCTCACCGAGGCCATTAATCAACATACCCAAGATTGCTCCAGTAACATTTACTAGCAATTAACCTATGGTTCTGGGAATATTCTAGGCTGCACATCAAATAAAAGATGTATCCTAACGCCGCTTTCGCTAATTGAAAAGGCTGGAAAGCAAAAGTTCTCAGACCTACATGGCCCAGCTTGATAGGAGAAAAGAGGGTATCCAATGTGCTGGAAATATGTTACATTAAATCCTCTCCCAGACTGCCAAACATTAACTGAGCTCTTCCTTTCCACTTGCTCTTCCTGAAAATATATAGATGATAGAACAGGCATCTGAGGTGTGTTGCAGTGAGTTAATGTTTATTTTAAAAGACTTACTGAAAGGCTCCCTTGGGAAGAAAAGGAAATGTGTATGTGTTCTCCTGACCTTTACATCACCCCACTTTCTCTCTATTCTCATTCCTCAAGCACTGAATAGTTGTATCACCTCAATTTTCACCAGGAACAAAATATTTCTGATTTTACTTCAGTGGTGTCAGTGAAGTTACATCTTGGATAATCTTCACCTCTAATATTTTCTACTGTCTACAAAGTTTATCTGACTGGTAAATATTGCTGTGTGGTTTAATAGAGCTTCTTTACAGAAGAAAAAAAAACCAGGAAAGTTAGTGAGAAATTGAAGAAAGAGTTCGCCTCCAAAATTATCACAGGGGACTTCTCTGGTTTGTAGGACTTGGCAAGATGGCAAACTAAGAACGTTAAAACGAACGAATATCTACCGTAAGCAGCGTTGGTACAATACCCTAGGTGGGTTGATATGAATGCGTAGGACTGTTATCTCCCATCCCAACCACCTGCTGGCAGCTCTCCATGAAGATGGTCTAGAAGCCTTAATGTTGCCTAAAGCTAGAGGAATGCCAAGTCCTGGGACCGCGATCAGAAGCAGCTCAGATAAAGCAGGACGTGCACCAACGGCCAGTTCACACCAGCACGGCTGCTGCTGTCAGCCCGGGTGAAAAGGCTGAGGCTGGAGCAATGGGGGGAGACTCGTCTACGTGGGAAGGAGCTGTTTTGTTTTCACGTGTCCATCCTTCTGCTGGCTGTATCTCAGGAGCGCGAGAGGAAACAGTGCAGTCCTCTACTGCAGCCAGGAGTAGCCTTGGATCCTAGAAGCAGAGGAAGGGCTTGTAAAAGAAATTGGTTAGCTGCCATGCTTTACAGCCTGCTTGCGTCACTGTTTTCTACCTTTTTTTGATTCTGAAGATAGGAAGATAGTAATAAACTTATTACTAAAGTATCAACAGTCGAATTATTTTCTTTTCTTGTGAACCCAAAGTTTCATGTTTGCTGTCCATTTTCCTTCACCCAAGGCCCTGCAGGGAATATTTTCATGCTCTGTCTCAGGTTACACCGAAATTCAGCATTGCCAATTTTTGCAGCATTTGTCATTCAGCCATGCAATTCTAATAGGCAGGACTGTAAAAGAAGCCTAAATATAGCGATCATCTTGGCCCTCATTTATGTCAGAGACAATGCCAGTTTCTAGCCCACGTCGTTGTGGGGGAAGGAGACTTCAACATGTGACACAAAAGCAAACAAAAAAAGATGTCTCCAAACACACTAACATAACTCGCTTGCTTTCTTTCGGAGTGTGACTCATGAGTTTTAAGTGATTAGTAGAGCCTTGACTTCGTTAAACCCCCACTCAAAATAGTCCTGCTAGCTCTGATAAGAGAGGAGGATGCGGCTTTTCTGAGCGCGGTGGCCCTTCTCATCGAGGCTGGAGTGAAAAAGCAAGCGAAAAGCCGGCAGGCCCCATGCATTGAAAAGGGGCAGTTTAATTCCCCTGTTGCATTTGCTGAGCTCGTTTAATGTCTCTTAATTCCGGCGGGTGAGGTCTTCAAAAGCATTTGTAACGCGGCTGGAGATTTCGGGCTGAGGGGCAGACCTTTCCCAGAGAGCGGCACAAGCCCAGTTACAGAAACAGAAGCTGACACCAGGTCTGAGTGTAATGCAACCTAATTAAAATTAAGAATGTTTGGAAACGTGCTCAGTTGTATTCTGCAGGCAATGAAAGGCTATTTCCCTAAAAATGCTATCTTGATGATTTGCCCCATTTATATTCTTGTCTTTTCATTTATTAGTTACCTAAACCTTATAAAGCAGAGCTTTCTCCATCCTCATGAGGCAGGTATGTATACAAATGGCAGGTACTGATGAAATGTTTACTGAAAAGATTAGCTTGTCAATGAGGCACAGGATGGATATTGATCCCCCTTCTATGTTTGTCAACCTGTAACCTGTTTAAGAAATGGCCTACAGCACTGAAATCCAATCAAGCACTCTCTGCAGCTCCAGTTTTCTTGTAATATAGGGAGGGGATTCAATCACAATAAAGGAAATGAACCACTTATCATATAAATGAGGGTAAGGCAATTAGCAGGTTACAGGTTGCAAGTGAGGAGAGTTCTGACTGCAATACAGGATTAAAAGATGGATATTCTGCACACCTGAGCTTTTCCATGCTCTTTCTATGGGGAGAGGGTGTAATGTGGAAAAGTATGTTGCAACACTGAGTTAACAGAACCGAGCACAGCATGTGCCTCCCCTAACTAAACCCCTGCGTGATAACTTTGTAATGGAAATGTTTTCAAAGACATGGCCAAAATAGTTTTCTAAGTAATTAATACCACCTGTCAGTCCCTAGGGCCCCCTGAAAAACATTTTTTTAGCTTTATGAGAGATGTCAGGGATTGTAGAATTTTTATTTGGTTGAACATCAGAAGAAAATTGAGCCTTTTTGAATATGATCCTCCTACCCTTGCCTCCCCTCAGTAATAGAAGTAAGTCTCAGGTCCAAGTTGTGTTTAAGACAAGTGCTGGAACTACCAGGCTGTAGATACAGTCTTCAATATTTTGACTTTTTGCATGAACGAGTGGGAGGGCAGCTCGACTTACAGACAGGCTGACGTAGACCCTCTCTTCTGTCAGGCAGAGTGGATACCCACGTACAACATCCAGTTGGTAGGTTCAGATCCCTGCCCTGAAACAGAGGAAACAGCAGCTGATATTGAAGCATTTGCCACCTGAGACAAGGGATCAATTCATTTGCTTTCCCAGGTATGCGATTCCTTCTCCAGAAATACAATCCTGGACCCTGTTGGGAAATTATGAAATCAAGTAATTTTTCCATTAAAGGTTTAGGTCTTGGTACTTCTGGTGGGTTGACCTTGGCTGGCCGCCGGATGCCAACCCAGCCACTCTCTCACTCCCCACCGCAGCAGGACAGGGGGAGAAAATAAGATGAAAGGCTCATGGGTCAAGGTAAGGACCGGGAGATCACTCACCAATTACTGTGACTGGCAAAACAGACTTGACTTGAAGAAATTAATTTAATTTATTGCCAATTAATAGCAGAGAAGGATAGTGAGAAGTAAAAACAAAACTAAAACCACCTTCTCCCTACCCCCAGCTGTCTTCCCAGGCTCAAGTTCACTCCCAACTCCCCTACCTCCCCTCCCCAAGCAACGCAGGCTGCAGTCAGTCCATAACATTTCACCTCTGCCGCTCCTTCCTCCTCACACTCTTCCACTGCTCCAGCGTGGGCCCTTCCCACGGGCTGCAGTTTTTCATGGACGGCTCCAGCATGGGTCCTTCCCATGAGTCACAAGTCCTGCCAGCAAACCTGCTCCAGCACAGGCTCTCCACAGCTCGCAGTTTTCTTCAGGGCACATTCACCTGCTCCAGCGTGGGGTCCTCCACAGACTGCAGGTGGATATCTGCTCCACCATGGACCTCCACGAGCTGCAGGGGGACAGCCTGCCTCACCACGGTCTTCACCACGGGCTGCAGGGGAACCTCTGCTCCAGCACCTGGAGCACCTCCTCCCCCTCCTTCTTCACTGACCTTGGTGTCTGCAGGGCTGTTTCTCTCACGTATGCTCACTCCTCTCCCACAGCTGCTGCCCAGCGTTTTTTACCTTTTCTTCAATACATTGCCACAGAGGCACCACCCGGGTTGCTGATGGGCTCAGCTTTGCCCAGTGCTGGTTCTGTCGTGGACCCAGCTGGAACTGGCTCTGCCCAACATGGGGGAAGCTCCTTCTGTCTTCTCACAGAAGCCACCTTGCAGCCCCGCTGCTACCAGAACCTTGACACATAAATCCAATGCAGCACTTCAGTGTTTTCCAGCTTAAAAAGTGTGTCACTGCAAGCGTCTGATCAGTGCTTAACCTAGAGAAGGGAGTTTTCTTTTTAATCTTGCATCTCCAGTGCATTTTTTTTTCCTTTTCTAAATATTATTCTTCCTAATGGATGCCTTTATTTCTTCAAATGTGCATCGAAATAAACCTTGTTAGATAAGCAGCCTTCAGAACAGAGATCAGTAGAAGATCTTGCATGACAGTCAGTAAAACGTGAGAATTCAGTGAACTCATCGACTTGGGGTAGGCGAGGAGATACACAGCCCTCAATCCCCACTCCCAGTGTGAGCTAGACCACCAGTGAACGCGGCAGCCTGTCCCGTCTGATGCCTGTCTCGTACCCAACACGAGTCTCTTACGTTCAACCCAACAGTCTGTACCCATGTTGGCCCAAACTCCCCTTTTGGGACGGTGAATTCTGTGCTCAGCTGGGCACCCAAGAACCACACGAGCGTGGAGGCTCCCCTCTCCCCTCAGCTGAAGGTGCAGACAGACCACAGGTGATCTAAAAGTCTTTCTGAAAATGTGGCTCGCGTTGACCTGCCTGGGCGACCCCTGGCCGGGCAGCAGAACATCCTTTTGTGGAGGGTTGGTGGTTTACCTTGCTCAGGGATATCATGTTTTAGATGTCAGGAGCTGTTGTAGGTGTACAGGTGCTATGCCTCTTAGCCACATCCACCCTCCCAGGGATGGCTGCTGCCACGTTTGCCCTCTTCCAGGTCCAACCTCATCCATCTCTTTCCAGTGGAGTTGAGTGTCCTGGAACGTTGTGTCTTCTTTCAACATAATTAAAAGCAAAATAATAATTTAACTATTAAAATGAGCAAAATAAATGACTGGAGCTATTTCTCATGAGCTTGAAACCTCAGTTTTGGGACTTGGAGTGACTCAGACAACAGGAATGGGGTCTGAATTAAAAAGTAAATTTGAGAAGTTTGAAATAAAGGAAGGGGCTACATCTTTCATAAGCAATAATGCTAAAACTTTCATAAGTAATACAATTAATGTGAAATAAAATGCTGAAATAAAGCTGTGACATGGTGGTTCATCTTCCAGAAATCCCAAGTACAATAACTATGCACAAAAATTAGTATAGACACTGAAATGCTCAGGACAGAGTTGAACCCTTGAAGGGTGTTACGGCATCATCTTGCTATGCAGATACCTTGCTGGTACCAGTACCATCTGGTCCAGTGTTCCCAGTTGGAGGTGCCTGCCACTCATTTGTAGGAGATAAGAGAATCCTACGTCTGGTTCGTTCTTCTCTCCCGATACCACGTCCCCCGGAGATTTACTGTCTGCTTTGTTAATGATTAAGAACTAACTACAGAAGGGCACGTATCAAGTATGGACATATTATATTGTGTCAGAATTGAGGAGGAAGCCTCAGGCTTGTGTCCCCTGTGCCTCTCTCCAGTATTAATCTTCTCAGTACATGAAACATTTTTCACCAATACATAACCTCACTTATTACTTCCTGCCATTAAGTGCAGCAAATACTCAGACACTCTTCTGGAACATTTCCAAATGAAATCTCAGAGTCATTACATTAACCTTTTCCATTATAGAGCAGAAGGAAATTAGCTGTTGGCACACACAGAAATACATAGAAAGTGGTGCGGTATTTCGCATAATTGTATTTTTATACTTCTTGAAAATGCAAAGAGTTAAACAAAAATGTTAAAAAACCCGCATGCTTCATTAAAAACTCTCTATTTCTCTATTTTCAGCAAAATAAGCCATCAGTGTTAGATTCTATAATTGACACCATTGCTTAGGGAACAAACCTATGAATCTTATTAGAGACAAATTCATTACTTTAAGTCCACCCTTAGGATGCAGAGCTCATAAAAGAAACCTCTGGAGGGTTCAGCTTAGGGGATGAGATGATTTCAGGCTGCAAATCTACAGATTTGCTGTAATTAACCTGAACTAATTATTGTCAGGCGATGGGTCAGACATCCTGGATAAAAGCCCCTGACTGGTTTTGTGGTCTACTGGGTTTTCAGTAGGAGACCTTCTTGTTAAACAAAGAAAAAGTACTGAAAGCACAGCCCTATACGTTCTTAAAGTAAAAGAAATCTTTCCACTGGGAGAGTAGAGCAGAGTCTATTTTAAATGCACAGTCAATAGGCACAACTGAAATATATTAGTGTTTAATACTTTTGCGAGCTAGCTCACTACAGGTAACTATCAGTATCAACGGTCTAAAACAACTGCTGGGTGGCTGAGCTGGTCACCGTATGTAGTGAATGGCTTCTTGCCTGCTTTTGCAAATATCACAAGAAGGCATCCATTTAAACACTTCTTCACGTACCGCAGATACACTGTTATATTCCTGCAATGGATGCTGTCCTGTCCCTAGTCTTCTCCTGCTTACAAGGGATAAGACCGTTGCACAGGTGCACCTACAGAAGCTTCCATGGCTCAGATAGGGAAGGAGGAGTAAGCCAGCCTGTACAAGATATGCCGATACTCCTGTAACACAGTTCACATAAAGTTAATTCTCTCGGATTCAAAAAGAAGAACTCTTTAGCTTTACGGTTTTACACACAGATATTTGTATGTGTTTAAATTTCCTAATTCTGTTGAAATCAGTGGCAATGACGTACATGAAAACATTTCAAGACACCTCCATCCTGTGAGGTTTTCAGGACTCAGCTGGACAAAGTTAGGCTCTTTTCAATGGTGCCCGGCAACAGGACAAGAGGTAATGGGTACAAACTTGAGTGTAGGAAGTTCCATCGCAACATGAGGAGGAACTTCTTTACTTTGAGGGTGGCAGAGCACTGGAACAGGCTGCCCAGAGAGGTGGTGGAGTCTCCGTCTCTGGAGACATTCAAAACCCACCTGGACGCGTTCCTGTGCAACCTGCTCTAAGGTGGCCCTGCTCTGGCAGGGGGGTTGGACTAGATGATCTCCAGAGGTCCCTTCCAACCCTATGATTCTATGATTCTAAAGTTGATATGCTCTAGTGCAGGCAACAGTCCCATTTTGAGTGGGAGATGACCTCCAGAGGTCCCTTCCGGCCAGCATTTCTATGACCCATTGTTGTTAAGAAGTGGTTACAAGGAGAAATGTGTGCTCAGGTGTTGTCCTTACCCTCCCAGGTAGAGATGCTGTGGCTGCTCCTTACTTTTTTGTTGCTGTTTTTTCCCTTCAGCCCAGAGGTTTGCTGCCATTGCATTTACCCATATCCTACCTTCTCTTTCATCTCTTCTCTTTATTCTACTGGTGTTTGTTTGCAGGTGGTCACATGTTTTTACTGTGTGTTTCACTGATACTGGGCAATTTGTTCTCCATTTCCTCTGTGTGCCTCTGATGCTGTGGGACCGAGTTTCTGACAGAGTCCTCCGAACGAGGGAAGCCCACGTATGAGTGGAAGGGAACCACAACACAGCTAGAGCCAATTTGGGAAGGGATCACATATGGACCCTGGAATACACCAGTGGGTGAGCAGAGGGTTGAGAAGTGGGGATAGGCAGTGGCTCTTGTGATGTGAGTGACTTAAGAGAAGTATTTTGAGCCTCTGTGACTCCATAGGTGGGGAAAAAAAAGGTCTATACCAGTGTCATCTAGGAAGTCCCAGGTTCCCTCCTCCGCTGCGTGACCGTGAACAGTTTCTTCAGGTTCTTCAGGCCCTCAGTTGCCCCCAGATAACATTTTCTGCCTCAGGGTACTGCCACAGGGCTACTGTGAGTGTAAAGTAGGCTCACATCTGCTAACTGTATCGAACTGCAGAGGTCTTGAAATTGAGAGAAACTGTAACTAGACCCCAGTCCTTTTTTTCTCTTCTATGTATTACATTGATGGGTTTGTTACTGGTTTTCACTCTTTGAGTCATTATGCCTTTTACATCACTAACTCTTTTCCTACTGGTATAAAGACATCCCCTAGCAAGCAAAGGAGTCAAAATTACTGTGTAAAAATAGCTGGAAATCTGAAGAGTTAAACTGAATGAAGGTATGGAGGGCATCGGTACTGAGCATAACACTACTTTTAAGTGGGTGCAGTACGTGCGCTCCTCTGTGGATCTGAATTTTCTAGGTGAAATGCAGAAGTTATTGGTTCAAAACTCCACCTTACCTGAAAGGCAGAGTTTAAAATGCACAAATAACAGCATTTAAATTCCATTAAAGTTCTATGGGAAGCAGTCCTTGAAGTACATCAAATTCTCAAGCTTTGTGTTTTGTGGGGACATCCTGCAAACTGAGATTATTAAAATAATCCCCCGCAAATGATTATGAAGGTGTATAGGGGGTTTGGGGTTGTTTTTTCTTTCCTAGCCTACTTTCCTAACTTAAACGCTTTTGTTTTGCTCCCCCAATATACAATGCTCTCCTAGCTTTGACTCATCAAGCCTGCATACAAGCACTGAGATGTACGTGTCCACAAGACATGGATGGGTAGAAGTCGCTCTGTGTCACCTGGAGGACGAGGGGCTCTGGCTGTAGCATCCTCACGGCACTCCTGGGGCTGGCAGGGACTGGTCGTCGTGAAGTGGCTTGTTGGATGGGTCTGTTCGACCCCCTAGGGATCGATATTTAGTATATCTGTTGCTTCTGAATGCTTCTTTAACCCTCTGACCCTGTAGATATTAAGTGCAGTTTGCTGAGCATTGTTTCCATTCTCCGATTTGGGCATCCTTCTAGTAATGTTGTGTGTGCAGGAGGAGCAATGCCAGGTGCAAAGTGCCTTTTTTGCCATCCTCCCATCCAGGTTCTCTGCTGACCTAGCTGTACCTTGGCTTGATTGAGGCATGGGCCTTTTGATCTTGATGTCAACACCACCTTCAATGTTGATGAGCTTGCCTGCTGCTGACTGTGCTCCTGTTTACAAATAAAAGTTGGTGCTGTAGCCTTTGCTCTGCTGTGTCCTCAGGTCCTTTTCCACTTAATGTCTTAATGCTTCTGTTACAAACTCCTACAACAGAAGGAAATTCTCCACAACCCTCACGTCACTGCCTTGGTGGGCTGTGACTGCTGTTTCAGGTGTGGCTTGGTCAGGCAATCATATGTGCCAGCAGAACCAGATTACCCTGTCATCCCAGACGGAATGGCAACATGGGATGGAGGAGGCCAACTCTTTTCACATGGATTTAATTTAATACATTTAATTAGCAAAAAGAGGAGAAAAAAATTAGAGATTTAGATGGTAGTAGGGCAGCAGCTGCCACTCCCTTTGTCCTTCTGTCCTGCAGCCAGCACAACACCCATCACCTCTGGCCACCCTGGGCTACAACAGGCTCCCCTAAAGAGACTGCGATATCACCAGTCTTGGAGTGGGGCAGATGCGAGAGAAGATAATTTTTGCAATTCTGCTACCTGGGAGAAAAGCAAGCAAATCTTCTCTTGTGCATTTGGCTCAGTATGGGACCCTTTGAGAACTGGTCTTTTCCTGACCAGCACCAGTTTATAACAAGAACATTGGCAAGCTTCCTCTGTGGCAGTTTATGATGGGTATTACGAATAAAAACTGGTTACCTGTAAATGAAAAACCCTAACTGCAGCAGGAAAAAGCTGCAGTTATCGCGCATCACCACTGTATGCCACTGCAGACTAATTACTCTAGTGTATCCCAGAGATGAGGCACTGCTACAGCAGACCCCCAAGAAACACTTAGTTAATATTAAATTGTAATCCTATTACCTTTAGATGTTCTCAGTGCTATTAATCTCACAGCTTCCAAGTCAGCAGTTTAAAAACAGATTATCTGAAAATCATATGCCATTAACCTCTTTGTGTGTATATCATTTTTAAGCACAGGAGCCAACAGGAGTCAAAATAATAATAATAAATTTGTATTTTCGGTATCTCCCTTCTTAAGAATATTCCACATGTAATTTAAAATTCCTCAGAAAAGCACCAGCCATGGAACAGATTTTTTTCATAATCTATTTATGGTAAAGATAAAATAAACATGAAGAATCAGAAATTAATTTTCTCATTCACTGTCTTTTATAAGTCCTCTATTGGACTGGTACAAAATTACTGTCAGATTTATATCCTCACATCAAAAGGATTAAATAAAATGCACTACAGAAAAATTATTAGTTTTATGTCTTGAAATAGATTAACATCCTAATAAAATTTGTGTTGGAAATTCATTAGTGATATTGCAAAAAATCTTTGCAACACTAACTACTAGGCCCAAGTAATAGCTAACTTCATGATGTTGGAACATGAAGAACTTCTTAAGCATTTGTGTATAAAAGCTTGAGTAAGCGTACAAGTGCTTAAGTAAGCATTTACATGCTTTTTGCACCATAACCTGAATTACGTCTCCCTTTCTATTACTTTCTCCTGCAGGGATGAAATCTGTAAAAATATTTTCCTTTTTGGCCTCTCTTCGTTTTTCTGATCATTCTCATTTGTTATTTCTATATCTGATTATTAACAGATTTAAGCAGCTGCTCATTTCTTTCTCTTTATACTTCTGTTCTGCTTTTGTCGGTTTTGATTCTGTCTGCACTTTAAACCATTATTTGCTCTAGAAAATTCCTTGCAAGATGGGCAGGAGAGGCAGGATGGCCAGGGCAAGGACCCGCAATGAGTAATTTTTTATAGAAATTATTACTTGACAAAATAATTTATTCGTAGAATTTTTAGCATCTCTTGTAGAAATTGTAGGGAACATCTCCTCAATCTCCAGGGCAGCGGACAGGTAACCTGGAATTACAGTCTCACCAAAAGCAGGCCCGGGGATGTTTAAATTCAAAACTTTACAACAATTACTCTTGTACAAGCTGCATCACCACCTACCCCAGGGAAATGACAGACCCTCGTGGATCGCATCCTTTCCATTCCCCAGTCAGTGAGGAAGATGGGTCAGGGTACACGTGGTGCGTGTTTCCTTCCGTTGCTGGAGTATCTGCTCATCTTTGAGAAGTGGTTATAATAAGATAAAAGGAGAGCAACCCAGAGATGTCTTTCCTTTTCCTTTGCAAAGGAGGTGTGTGACATTATGTTAGCTATTTACAAAATAGATTAATATAGAAAGCTATATTAGAGAGCTGAAATGGCTGAAAAAAAAATAAAAAAGAAAATAAGAAAGAAGAAGGGCGAGCACAGTACTTTGTCACTACAGTAACATCCATGAATTGTCTCGGTGCTGGAGATCTGCTCAGCTGATTTTAAAAGAGCTACTGATAGAGCTCGATGATGCTACTTCTGCAGAAATGCAACCGCAGTTGCCCGCAGATGGTACAACTTGATGTATTTTTTCTAAGAACCCTTCCATGTCCTCGGGGGTTTCTCTAGGCAATGTGACCCATGATTGCCACCAGAAAACTCCATCCAAATATCTAGATATGACTTTATTCATCTACCAAGTTGTGTTTGTCTAATAATTAGTAACTACTGGTATGTTTGACATTTTATTTTACACTTTTGTAACATTTCCTATTTCTGACGGCAGTGTGATAGTTGGGCACTTGAAGGGGTTATTCCAAACCCATAAGTGAATTAATCCCTTCCGCAAGAGTTACCCTCTTAAAATCATTATTGGGAAAAATGAAAGTGTAATCATTAGTCCAACAATGGCACTAGTGGAAGGAAACCTAAATTAAGTCATATCGGATCTCTGAAAGATTAGGTTAGGCAAATTAGGCTTTTTAGTTTTCTTTAAAACCCTGTCTGTAGTAGGACTAAAACAGTGCAGCGCTGGGCGTGAAAGGGAAATAAATATCAGTTGTGAAATATCTTTGGATTGTTTAGTAACATTACCATTCACAGCCACGGAATACATTATATTTTATTGTAAACTTCATTCCTTAGAGAAGTATAAATCTTGAAAATGTGTCAATACTTGGCAAAGTAAATAGTCTCTGGAGGCAAAAAATGTTTAGGACCATCTATCAAGTATAAGAAGTTGATAGCAATTAAAATCAGAACTGTTTATGTATAAACATAAATTGCAGAGGTAGCTTAAAACTGGCCAGTAAAAATCTTGGCTGGGTGGAAATTCCAATTGCAAAGGACTGCAAAAAGCAACATCAGAATTTTAAGAACTGCTTTTGTAGCATACACTTTTTTTCCTTAGGGACAATATTTTGTATGAAATTTTATTACATTAAGGGAAATCAATTTATTCATTTTCACATTCAGGCACTCTTTAAAAAAACTGAGAACCACCAAACAATGGGTAAAAACAATATAGCTTAGATAAAATATTGCTTGTATTAGATGAGCACTAAACCAGAATATATTTCCATGCTCATTTTTTTCCCCAAACCAATATAGAGAAGGATGGGGAACTATTTAAATTTAATTACCGTAATCATTAATGATGACTATTTTATAACAGAGTGTTCTTATAAACTTTTGTATTACTGCGTATTTAAATGGAATTATTGTGTCTCTTTAATGTGGAAGGCCCTAAGGAGATGGGCAATTGTGGGCAGCTTGCACAATTTTATTGTTTTTCAGAACTTGAGCGGAATGAAAGCCCAGGGAAAGAGCATTGGGGTGTCCTTCTCTCCAGAAGACGAAAAGGGCTAACCTGCTTAACCCAGCTACTGGGTACCTACTTGCTGGTTTGAAAGGAATTTCTTGGTCTTCCTCCAGGGAGACTGTCAGATCTTCTGAGATGTGGAAATCTGCCTCGACTTATCCTTGCACTGTGTCCAGCAGAATAGGTCCTCCACTGGCTGTCCTGCATAGTGTTCAGTGCAAGTACAAACAAGCACTGTACTAACCAGAAGATGCACATGTTTCCTATCTTTCATCTAGTGGACTGTCTCAGATTGTTGTGATTTGGTCAGTCCTTGAGGAGACGCAAAGAGTGCAGCTAGAGCACTGGTTAACGTGGTGGTGGAGAGGATGTTGTGCTGTGCTGTTGGTGGACCCTGCCTCTTCTACCAAGGCTCCCATGACTTTGGGGATCTGTTCATGGGCACCCTGCAGCACCACGTGATGTGCTAAATGGAGTCAGAGAGGCTACCTCCTTCCTTAAAGATGGGGAGGTGTGAAGAGGAGGACAACTTCAAATGTGACAGTACTGGGGAAGCTTGAAGTGTAGGGGTGCTCTGCCCACAGTGAGTTTTGCCGCAGTAGGCAGAGAGGAGTGACCTTCCAGCCAGGGCCACAGACACAGGGAACCTTGCTCACAGCAGGAACACTGCCAAGGTGCTGGGTGGAAGGGAGAGGCTGTGGCTGGGAACCTCTGAAAGGAATGATTCAAAAGCCATGCTTGAAAGTGAAATAAAACAGCAAAAAGTGAGATTGGGTGATGCTGAACAGAGCATAATGTACAATGTTTATTTGAAATTAATGATGCTTGCATGCCTTCAAACTGCATTTTAATATTTAAATTGCTGCAAATGTAAATTATTGAAATAAAATGTCCATGAATTACCACCCCCAATCTTCCAAGTTACAGTGCTGGAAAATGAGAGGGAAAGAGTGCCTAGGTCAGCTAAGTAAAGGAAAGACTCTCCCCTTCTCATGTTGCATTTCTTCCACTGCAAGAGGACCTCTTTTCCCTCCTGTTCAGCTGTGGGAAAGATATCTCAGAGAAGAAAATCTTTGAATGGGATCCAAACGAGGAGATTCTGGAGTTCCAGACACCAATATCCACCTCTGAGGGGACTAAGTGATTCCACACACGAGCAGATTAATTCTGGCATTAGGCAGGGAAGAAACACACGTCAGGAATTTCCTCTCATGTTCCTCATGTCCAGAGGAAGATCGGTCAATGATTTCTACAACTCCTCCAGAACGGGGAGAGAGAAGAAGGCTTTGTTATGTGCTCCCAACTTTCTAGAGGAAAAGAGAGACTGGATTTCCTCCCAGAGTCACAGAGCGCTCCTGCTGTGTGCACGTGCTGTGGTGAAACTGTAAGACACGTAAGATGGTGAGACGCCATTTCACTGCAAATAGGTGCTGTACCTTGGGTCTCTCCCCTCCTTTTTTGGAGGAGACCTCGGGCAAGGGCGTAGCATTCATTCTGTGTCTTCCAAGGGCAGGGCTACTGACAGGTTCTTCTAGTAACACAGGAGGTAAAGGGGAGCCATAGGAAATAACAAAAGTATGCTGGTATTTTAAAATTTAGCGTTTGTCTTAAAGTCTCTTCACCAAGAATTTGTGAGAATTTCACAAAATAAGACAGGAACAAATCAATAGAGGAAACAGCATCTGAACCACAATGCAGGCATTTATTGTCTCCTTGTGCATTAAATTAGCCAATTAATGTTTCCTGTTGCCTTAGCCTGTTCTAATAAGGCTTGACTGTCGCTTATCAGCCCCTAATCTTCTAAATGATGAGCAAGAACTGCAGCTGGATTTACAAGAGCCTTTGGGGCACAATACCAAACTCCCAGAGCGCCGAAGATCCATCCTTGGAATTATGTTTATTAGGAGTTCTCATTCATTACCATTTACTTCACACGGATATCCACTAATGAGATCAGCTTGGCTTTATGATTTATTGTTTATTTAGTACTATTAAAATAGAAACACTGGACAACCGATCTCTTTGTATAATGCATTCCTCAAAAAATAAGCTTTTTCTTGCATAAAAATGTCATTTCAGATACCAATACTCCTTCGAGTCAGCTGAGTTTGTGGGCTTATTTTTACTGACCTATAGTTTAAAATGTTTTGGGGCAAGAAAAATGTTTCCAGAGTAACTGAAAGTGATTTTTATGGGCTGTGTGCATGAGTTAACTAATTAGAGTAACGATGTTGGGAAAGAGTTTCAGGTAATGAGTAACTAGCAGGGATAAATGGTTTTTAATAGACAATGGTAGTGTCTTCAGAATGATAAATACTTTCCTGTTATATGATAAAAAATAAATAAAACTATTTTACTAAGAGAGCCTTCTTACGAACTGTGAGGCTGGTGGGGGGGGAAGAATAGATTCATTTAGATAAAATGCTATTAAATTGCCTGCATACTGTCCTGTCAGACAACTATCGACCCCATCCCATGGGAGAAATTGATTTCTGTGCAGAGAGCTATGTGCTTTCTGCAGTGTATTGCTTCGGTGCTATTGCTCTGGTAATCACACACAGCTGCCTCTTTTCCTTTCTCTCTCCGTCTCTCTCTCTCTCTGTGTCTGTTTGTTGTGGAAAGATTGATTGAGAGACGTGAGGGATTTAGATTGCCATATTTGTTGTTATTTGACCTTTTCAATTATATTCTGTTAAAAATGTAAATACTTCATTTGCAGTAATGTACATATGGATTTGCTTAAGTGGTCTGCGGGTAAGGCTTTCAAGGAGGAAATACTTACCTTTGTTCTCCTGTGGACCTGTTAGAGCTGACTCAGTTAAGGGAATTCAAATGCAGCTGAGGATGCCCCCTGCTTCAGCAAAGCTATCATCTAGGCTAGTTCTCAACACAACATGATCGAAAGATGGCAAAAATAATCCACACTCGTAACGCCAGAATGACATAAATGCTGAAAAATTAAATGATACCTGATTAAGGATCCTTCCTTTGGTTTGAACTGGTTTTCATTCTTTTAGGCATAAATACCTTTTGTCAGATCTCACTTATGATGGTCTTTTTTTTAAAAAACAAAACAAAATAAAACAAAAACACTTGAGGTCAAGAATTGCCAACATTAAAGCTGAAACCCAGTTTTAAATCTTCCCCCTCTGCAGGTAAATAAGAAACAAGGTCTTTAATTGTCACGGAATGGGCACACACTGTTTCTCAGATAATACAGCTTTAGTTTACAAAACTCTTTGTCTGACGAACTATGTACATGCTTGACTACTTCTACTATTTCTTGTCATTTTTACATTAGTTTCATTGTTACAACTCACTTTAGCATCATTATAGCTAACGCAGGTGTTTGAAAGTCTGCTTGTGGGAATCTGGGTCCCTGCTGCTCTCCGGCAGGTACCTCGGCATTTGCACATGGGGGAATCTCTGCGTGGGAAACAGCCAGGACAGACCTTCTTGCTCTGCCTCCTGCCAGCACGAAGGGCATAGAAGGGAATACAGATCTGCTGGTAGATCACAGCTACATTTTAGTAGTCACAGGTTGCTGCATTAGGCCGTGAGAGGGAAGCGTAGGAAGGCTTAATTGAGCCACGTATTAGCCCAGACTTGAAGACCAGTGAACTGCTGACTTTATCTTTGCACATACACACCAAGGCTATGCCAAATATACAGAGTTTCAATGCCTTTATTTTTATTATGCTGGGTGGACAAGGCTGCGGAAGCAGAATCACTGGCAATCTGTAAAAATCGATAAAGGCAGGATGCATCTTCTCCTTTGCCTTTTACTTGCCCACATCCTTTAATCTGTAGCAAATAGACATAAAATGCTGTTCAGTCAAAATCACCTTGCCTTACACTGACCTAATGCTCCCTCCCTCCTCTGTAGAGATGGCAGAACTGTGATGAAGCAGCCGCCAGCGGGGAACGCTAAGTGCTTTAGAAAAATTTAGCTGTGCTCTTGGGCAGGTAGCCAGCTTTCTCTACCTCTACCCCAGCAGCTGTTTGACAAGGCCACCGCAGCCCTTTTTAGAGGTGACATGAGGTCAGGGGGGCAGTGCCCGGGCCAGCAAAGTGCTCCGATACAGCTGGTGTCCTGCAGCAGTTGTCAGGCTGCTGCTGTAAAATGGACTGAGGATGACTATGGACCAGGTTTGAAAGCGAAAAGGAGAGGAGATTGCTTAACTGGTGGCTGTTTTGGTGGGGACAGTGGGACAGCCAGGCCTGCTCTAAGCAGGGACAAGCAGAACAGAAGAACCAGACAAAAACTTTGTCAGAGTAAAACCAGCAGCCTCCCCCTCCCTTCCCTCTTCAGGGACTGGTGACGCTGATTTCCAGATCCTATTCGTTTGTGTCCAGCCAAACTTTTTGCCTTGGGCTTAATGGTGACTGGAGCACGTGTGAAAATCATTGTTGCAGAGAGGTGGCAGAGATCTGGAGAGATGCTAGAGGAGACTAGAGGCAAGCTGGGAGAAAGGCTGAAAACTACATCTAAAATACTATTTCAGAGAGTGCGCTCCACTTTTCTCAGTCAGATTTGCAGGCTGGTTGTTGTCTGTGAGTCACCACTTCTAGGCCTAGGCGTCAGTTCAGGAAAGCATATTTTATTGGTGAATCTCTCAAGTGGAAAACTCTAAAATACGTCATTATTAAGTATGCACTTAAGGACCTATTGGAGTAAGTGCAACTTTGCAACAAAGGAAATTCTATTTCAACAGATGGAAAGAAATCTCAGCTGTGAAAGTGGTGAAACTTTTGAGCAGGTTGCCCAGAGAAGCTGTGACATCTCCCTCCTTAAAGATTTTCAAAACATGACTGGACAAAGTCCTGAGCAAACAAGTCTAACATTAAGGTTAACCCTGCGTCAAACTAGAGAACTGCCCCTATTCTCCTCACACCAAGGCCTCTTTGAAACTAGATCTTTCTATGATTTTATGACTTCAACTCCTGGTTACATTTAAGCATTTGCCCAAGATAGCACCTTGCTAGGACAGCAGCTCCATCCCATGAAATGGAGACTGGTTTTCAATTGCCTTTTAATACTTTGTGTAGCATAGCAAGCGAAGATACCCTTCTTCCCCTCTTCTTTGCCTCTCCTCCATGCTAACGCTCCTCCCCTCATCTAATAATTCAATTTAGCCTTGCTGCAACTGGAGGCAAATGCTGACTTCTCATGTCCATTCAGGAAGGTGCCTGGGCAGGAGGGAGAAGATCGTAGTTGAGAGCATGAGGTGCAGGGGTACAAACACGTCTCCCAACCATGATGAGATGCAGCTGAGATGGGAAAGCTCAAGCTGAGTGACAGAAGCCACTGGAGAAAATCACTGACTGCAGCACCACAAACACAGGGCCTCTTAACTTCTGGCCTGAGGGTATGAGACACTCTCCCTTAGTCTTGGGGTGGGGAGAGGGAAGGGGAAGCTGCATTGTGTGGTTTTATTAGAAATACAGAGGGACAGAGATGATAGGGGAGGGAGGATGAGGTGCCGGGCAGACAGGAGGAAGATGGAGGTGTGGGGGAGTATGTATGTGGGAGTTTGTGTAGGGAATGGACAATGTTATGTGTATTTGGAGAAACACCATCGTACGAGTACATATGAAGGAAAGGAGTCAGGTGTGTGGGGAACAGCAAGAGGCCCCAGTAGTGAGACCTATACCAGAGAAGATGGGCTCTCTTCCTTATCTGTCCTCAGGTATCATAAGAAATTTACAGGAATAGTTCTGGTCCAATTGTGACAAAGCTCTCACATCTCAATAAACAAACAGGGACTTGAAATTAAATTGATGTGAGAGGGACCTTGGAAATAGTAGGGGGATACAAATATCAGTTGTGCCTCCGAGGTACGGAATTTCTTGGGACCCGTTCTCATTTGCTTATTTGTATTTTTAATTAAGTAGAATTTAATTTGATAGCCCATTAGAAGTACAGCCAAAGGGAACTGCTGGATGCCCCTTATCAAGTGCTTCTATGCTTCTCTCTCACAACAGGGTGACTTTTGCACTGTGATCACCTTTCGTAAAATAAACAAAGCAAGCTACCTGTAATTGGAGAGTCTAGTGTTGCTCAACCCAGGATTTTTGTAAGACACTCCTGCAGTACCTTAGCTTCCGTTTATCAGCTTGTGTTTGTGTGTGCCTGTGCTTCAGAAAACGTTTAACCAAGGACGAAACCATCCCTTATCCCCATCCCCACTAATTTCACGCAAGAATCCATCATTTTAATGCAAACTTTACTTGTGCATGTGAAAAGGGCTTTGCATTTCACATCAGTGACAGTGAGAGGAAAGGAAGGGGAGAGGTTGTCAAATGGCTGTGTTGGTAAAGGATGAACTGGTTGCAGAGCTTAATTCCAGACTGATGTTTTTCTTTTCTTCAGCGCCTTCCTCCTTTACCACCCATTGCTAAGGACAAATACAAAGAAGCTTGTAAGAACAACTTACACAAGCAAAGAACAACAAGCAAAGTTGCAGTACAGGGAAACATACAGAATATCTGAGCATTGGTTACAAACATTCCTAGATCAGAGACCAAAGGTCTGTGTTAGACTTTGAAAGACCCTTTTTGAAACTAGAGGACTTCAATCCTGTCTCCAGTTCTCTACCATATATACCAATATTACCATAATAAAGGAATAAGCTTCCTTACTGATGCGTTCAGGTATAGACTAGACTTCTTCATACTTTGGTTTGATTTATCTAGTTGTGGGACACATTAACTTGGCAGGGTGATGAGGAAAACTTGTGCTGTTCTCTGCTTTGAGCTGGTAAGTGCACATAAATCCCTCTGCTTTTGACCCAGTGAATTTCCTTCAAAAGGAAAGAAAGCTAAGCTGTTCTAAAAGGCCACAAAAAGTGGACTAATGATTCCTGTCTGTCAGCTTGATAAGTCTATTCGCATGTTTCACTGTTTCCTCACACTTAAATCTGTTTCGTACGTTCAAATGTGAATCAAATGTGAAGCTCTTGGTTTGATCCCGAATCTGTGTTAGAAAAAAACCTAAATGAACTTCCACTGTGGTGCTGATGAAAGCATCACCTAAACTTCCACTGACCTTTTTTCTGTCTCTTTGTGTTTCAGATTTCTCTCTCTGCTAGCCACTCCTATCTTTGTAACTTTATGGCACAGTTATTTCCACTAATTGCCTATCTGCAAGGAGAAATGATCCTTCAGGTACAATGCAGCCACTTCTCTTATTTACGTCCCTTCGTCTAGTAAATGTATACTTGAGCTGAAATACTGCTGACTTCTTGGAAGTCATTTGTTATTTCATAGTTATTAGGAGGACCTCTCACTTACAGATGGACTGGACAGTGGAAGTTGTACCGCCCCTGGGAGTTCCACCTCCATGGGATCTGGCCTCCTGGGACATCATCTGGGAGGCCAGGGATCCACCGGAGATCCCGCTGCTGGTAAAACCTGATGAATGGGTTGAGCCTCTGGCACCTACAACAGTTACAAAGGAGATGTTACTGACTGGAAGGAACCTTACAGGATAATTATAAACTACTATGCTTTTTAAAAAAGTCAAGGCTAGCAAATGTATCAGAAGACAAGACAACTGCTGATTACTTGACTTGTTCCATTCAGCATACTGCTTTTTAGCTGCCACCTTGGGGAAAGGACATTTGCAGTGTTTTGTGGCTGTTCCCAGAACACAAAGAAAATCTACAACTCTTGCACAGACTGTTTTTGATATATTTGGATCTCCAAAACAGTTTCAGCACAGTTTGCCTCTGCTGAAATTGCAGTTTTTTGAGGAGCTGGCTGAGGACTGTGGAACAAACCCCTCCAGGAACTAAGGACTGTTGCAGACCTCACCACTCACTGTTCCAGGTGACAGATATGTTCCTTTCACTTCGCTTTCCATAGCATAGACCTATGCATAATAGATACCTGTAGAATTCAAACACAGCACGCTGTGGTAGCCAGTGGCAAATTTATGTGTATGTCTCCATCTCATTACAAATAAGCTTCAAGCAAAGTATTCCATTGCAAACTCTTCTCCTGGGAGAGGAGTAAAGCATTAGCAATGACAAATGTTAGTGATAATGCTTAAAGCATTCCTGGAGGATGCTCAAATATTTTGGTGATGAGCTTGTTATAACATCTTCTGTAAAGTGACACTGAACAATACTCATGCTCTGCTGCAGAATCAGCCGCTCCTTCGAGCGTGTTTGTTCTGGGGGGGGAGGAAGGGTTATAGTCTGAATGAAAAGGTTAAGAAGATGTGTTTGAAGAGCGAGAGATTTCAGTGAGCACCTGCGGAAATGAAATCAGGCCCTTTTAGCTCTCAATCAGGCAAAGAATGTGTGGCAAGCTCTCCTGCTGCAGGGAGCCAAAGCTCACACCTGCCTTGGCAATGTTACAGAGCAAGCATTTTTCACATGGATAAAAGCTCTTATGGAATATCTCCTGTAGGCATGGCTAAGGCCTCCTTGACTCATGCAGATTTCTCCTGACCAAAATAGTGGTTTTCATAAAAGTCCATAGTTGATATAGAAATTGCAAGAATAAAGTTAGGCATTGTTAAATGTTTACTTTGCTTCTCTCTCATCTAAAGTTTCTCAGCACATGAAGGGATGCAAGTCTTCGGCCTTGTAGTTTAGAGACGGCAACTTCATAATCTCTCTAGGGCATCACCACTGAAGAGTTTGCCACTGGTTAGGGGTGTGCTGACTACTGCTTTACAACCCATATTTGCAGCAGAAGGCAAGATTGTGCAGCTGACTCTGCTCTAGTCTATGATTAGATTAAGTAACTGGCATCTCCCATGTACCAGGATTTCTGCTGCTAATGCAGCATGGCACCTGAGAGCAGCTCTTCTGCCCTTCACTCAGTCCTCATCCTCTCCTGGCTCTCTCTCATATTTTGTCACTCTGCTGCTATCATCCCTTAAGCCCTTTGCTATTGAATATTCAATAAACACGGTATTCGGTAACCTAAAGTCACTGATCAAATCATACAGAGTAAAAATTAAAAAGTGCCTCACAGGAGTCACATGCAGTATCTCTCCAAATGGCCCTCACATCACTGTCTAGAGAGCCTCATGCTATGAATAATATTGGCAGCAATGTAAATAAAATCTTTAGAAAATCAAATTTGAGTATACTCTCAATCAAGCTTATCACATTTTTTACTATTAAAAGATTTAAATCTGGACCCTGGCCGGCTCACCTGGCCAACCACCCACTTTATGGCTGGAAGAGTCAGGTTCAGCTCCACCCTTCAGTAGACTTCTAGCTGCTAACTACAAAAGCAGCAGACCAGTGGTTGACCAATATGGCAGAGATCCCCACCTATAACCAGCCTGCTGGTTAGCCCACTCCTGACACGTGGGAGATGTGGGTCCAAGACCCCTAGGGCAGAAACGGTTTTGAAGCCTTTATCCGAGGTCAACGAACTAACTACTGTGCTGCTGGGTAAAGCAGGACTGCATGGGGCACTCTCTTCCATGGAGTTATGCCTGTTTAGAGGCTGCCTGCTGAATCAGGTCACACAGGCAGGAGTGGCGGGGAGAACACCTTGTGCATGAATCCCACGGGATGTGGGGTTAAACAAGTGCCAAGCTGCTTGGAGGAGTCAGGTCGGGGATTGCTCTGTGCATGCGACAGAAAAGCAACCACCTGCAGGGTTAGCTCATGTGAAAGCCAGCTATGCCTAATTTTAATAGTTAGATATGTGCTGTTAAGGATGTGTATATATTCCCTTTGTGAATTCAGCTCTTGGGCTGCAGCTAATTTCCCTCTGCTATAGCGTTTGTGTAAGGTTTTATGGGTTCTTCCTCTATGGATGTGTGTGAGTAAAGAGCAAGGGAAGTCTATAATTTATATGAAATGTAGGTACCACAGATCATGTTCTTGCATAAGCGTATCATTGCTTATTGCGACCATGACTTTCCGTATTATTGATGATTCCTAGCAGAATGGAGAGATAGCACAAACTTCAAATAAACGCTGTCCTGAATGTCATGAATACCACATATGTATGTGTACATTCATGCATATCTACCTACACAGAAAACACCCTTAACAGCATCCCACTCATAACATGCAGTTAAATATAGGAATCTTTTGTCTTCAGTGCTATACAGGAATGTAGGACAGCACAGATTAATTGACAAGCTGATTTTCAAGGAAAAAAAATAATCATTTGTCCCTATGCCCTGAAACACAAAACCACAAACACACGAAATTGCTCATACCCATTTCTTGGAGAGTAGACGTAGGGCCTCCAGAATGCACACCTCCACCAGATGCTCTTGCTTCTTGGGACATCATCGATGAAGCAAGCGATCCCCCTCTGATCCCAGAGGAGGCGAAACCGGCGTTGCGGACGTTTTGGTCGGACATTTCTGTTTCTGATGGTGTGGAATCCACTGAAGCATTGCAAGGCTCAGCCAATCTTTTTATACACTGTCTAGCTAACAGCAGAGAAATGAAACTGCTCCCATGATCAGAAAGAAATGAAAACAAAACTGACCCTCATCTGGGAAATGAAACTGAACTTTGGAACATGCCTTCTGTTTGTTGTTGTCCGGGTGAAGTTTAGGCAAACCAATTTAATTTCCACTTATGATACTTTAAAAAAATTAGTAACGTATGAATCATTGATTAGCCACTGATGTGTCTGAGAACTTTGCTTCTTTTGGGTTGCACTCTATTGTACTGAATTGCACCTGTAGAAGACAGCCCCTCATTTTAAGAATTAATACAACTCTGAGTAAATAATCATAGAATCATAGAATCATAGAGTCATAGAATCATAGAATGTGTTGTGTTGGAAAGGACCATTAAAGGTCATCTACTCCAACCCTCCTGCAGTAAGCAGGGACATCCGCAACTACATCAGGGTGTTCAGAGCCTCATCAAGCCTGGCCTTGAATGTCTCCAGGGATGGGGCCTCCACCACCTCTCTGGGCAACCTGTTCCAGTGCCTCCCCACCCTCATCATAAAGAACTTCATCCTAATGTCTAATCTAAACCTACCCTGCTCTAGTTTAAAGCCATTGCCCCTTGTCCTATCGCTACATGCCCTTGCAAACAGCCCCTCCCCAGCTTTCCTGTGGGCCCCCTTCAGGTACTGGAAGGCCGCTATAAGGTCTCCCTGGAGCCTTCTCTTCTCCAGGCTGAACAACCCCAACTCTCTCAGCCTGTCTTCATAGGAGAGGTGCTCCAGCCCTCTGATCATCTTTGTGGCCCTCCTCTGGACCCGCTCCAACAGGTCCATGTCCTTCTTGTGCTGTGGGCTCCAGAGCTGGACACAGTACTCCAGGTGGGGTCTCACGAGAGCAGAGTATAGGGGGAGAATCACCTCTCTTGATCTGCTAGCCATGCTTCTTTTGATGCAGCTGAAGATGCCATTGGCCATAGACAAAAAGACAGTAGACAAAAAGGCAGCAAAGTGGTGGTCATGCAGATACTGTGGCTTTGGTTGGTTATAGCACCCGGAGTTCACCTGTGGTACAGCTACGCCTGAAAAAAATGGTTTACAGAGAGCTGGAAATCAGAACTTGGTAACAACCAATGGTTGAAATTAATTTCTTTATGGAAGGAACTGTTAGGGGACCTTGCATCATGCGAGCAGATTGGCACAGATGTTTTGTTCTTCCTCATGCAAATCCTGCTAAAGCGGAGCCTCCATCTTTAATGAACAGGCCTTTGCAAATGGCACACGCTCCTTTATCACAGTTTTTCTAAGCCAGTAGTTTAAATGAGGCTGTTTAAAAATCCATGGGCCTCCTCCCATAGGTAAAGAGGAATATCTGATTAGGTCACACAGGGATGGCTCTCAAAGTGGAAATATACAAAATTAAAATATAGCATTTTCACAGTTGTGTAATATCTGTATCTTGTACATGGTGGGTTATAGAACAAAGGATGCAAAGTCCGTTCCTCTCTTCTTATATGAGGTATTTTTCTGAGCAGTGGGATATCTGACCCCTGTACCTCTGAGCAGCACTGCTCTTTTAACTCTCTTCTTTCATTCTATTTTTCTTTATATGTTAGTTTTCTTTAATTCTAATGTTTGTTATTTTTATTTTCTACTCTGCTTGTATTAAAGCTTCTGTAATTATGATGCATCTTTATCCCCATAATTTCTCAAGTCTCTCATTTATCATTTTGAATTACTTAGTGTTACAAAATATCTAAAGTTGCAGCTTAAGTGCAAGTAAAATTCCATGTAAGAATAGGACAATTAATACTATAGGTCCTCTTCAAAGTGACAATAAAACCAAAAAATGTCACTTTCTTTGTGCATATTGCTATGGATCCTTCCTTCAAAACTGCTAAAATCTTTTGGTGCTTTGTTGATATAATTTATTTAATATTCCAAACAGCTCATCAGGAAATGATGATAAAGTCTGGCAAAGCCACGGGGAATGAAAGCTTCACAAAGTTGCGGAGACTTTATATGTGATGATCTTTTATCCAGTCCTAAACCATAATTCATGATGGATACACACAAAGCTGTTTAACTAAAAATAGTTAAAATTGGATAAAGTAAAAGATTCATTGCAAGCAAAGTGCCTCAAGATAATTCATGATTGGCAGAGGCATCAGTTAAAAATAAGGGAAAGGAGAAATTAATAGTAGTCTCATGAAAACAAGGAGAAGAAATTCAACATAATAAGGAAAGGGAAGTCACCGAAGGGATTCAAGGGAAACCTCTGTTTACAAGTGTGCCATGGACCTAATAAGCAAGGAGGTGGCTCTAAAATCTGCTACATGGTTGCAGTGAGTTGGATGAGGAACATGTGAGTAGGCACAGATAACAGGGTGCTAAACACAGCAGAGCTCTGCCTACCTTCATGCTCTTGTTACTGTAGTGGCACGGAAAATGTAAGTTATGAAGAAGTTCTGACCTGGAAGGGGTTTGCTTTTACTTGCTTTCAGCTTATTATGAAAACCTGGGACAATGTCTTGTACGAAAATGAAAGAAAAGAAGGTCAATCTCTTGTACCTGTGTCAGGGCTGAATCTGCTATCAGGTCTTAACAGCCCTGGCCAGCCTCCCCTGGGCATTCAGTCCCTGCCTGAGCGATGCTGTCTGCAGCGCTATCACAGCCATACGTCATTGATCCAGACTGAGTTGCAGCCTGTTGACCTTGGACCTGCCTGGTTGGCAAGGGTAGACTTGCCCAGCAGTCACTAGACTGTGACTGACCCTGTCTACCGTCACCATGACTGAACTTGATTTGTTGACTTATGTCTCTGGCTTAACCTTGGACTTTCCTCATCACTACACACTTGCCTGATGGTTTGGATTCTTGGTTCACCCTGCCTATCATCTCTGGGTCTGCTGTGCTCTCTTAGCTTGGGGTGGTGGGCTGGACCTCGCTGTGCCCTGGCAACATATGACATGACTAACATCACAGCGTCCAGATTAAAAATACCCAGTGTCACTGCTAGAAGTGGGACAGAGGACAAGAACTTGGTCCCTGAGCCCACAGCTTCCAGAGGTCTTCTCCCTCCACTGATTCATCCAGAAAGAAGTCCTTCTCCTCTCACCTGTCAGTTTTGTGTGAGACGTTTCCCTAAATGATCCCCTGCCTTTTTCCGCTTTGTTTTACTGGTATTTCTGGTTAAAAATTGTAACTTCCAAGATGTTAGGCAAGTGTAGCTGATGTCCAGCAGGGAGCCTGGGATGGAAGCACTAAGGCAATTGTAAGTCTTTGTGGACTGTTTGCCAAAAAACCAAGCAGTGATAATTTAAGAGCCAAACTGATGCCGCTTCTAGTTAAAGTATGGAAGGAAAGAGAAAAGAACTCATTTGTAGCACCGAGCCTGACATTATAACAGTAAATTGGATCTGGGAGAATATCTGAGTAATTTCCCTGCTCCAGAAGCTAAAAATCTGAGGAGAGGAGATGACCTGAAAAGCATCCAGTGGCACTCTAAGCCTCAGAGAACAGAGAGTCAAAGCCATGAATACCAAGAGTACAGCTGCCTTTGTTTTCAGTGTCACTACAATTTCAGTAGCCTTAGGTGCTGCAGCATTTATACATGTAGCTAACATAGTTTGATGTTTAGCTCTCTGAGTTTCAGGTTCAAATGAAATCCTTCAGTGTCAAAAACTGTCCAGCCTGTCTGGTCTTTGAAAGGAGCTGGAAAACCAGAGGCTTGATTGGAAGTACTCTGAAAATTTGAGCCATGGGCATCCTTCCCTTCTTCAATTAAAAATAATTAAAAAAAAAAAAAAAAAGTGTGCTAAACTGAGAAAACCAGACAAACCAACACAACCAGATGTACATGCGACTCTTCTGTATTTTGCTCAGGAATGACCTTACTCACTTGTGTCTGTGGATATAAACTGCTGTGTCTCTTCAGTACATTTTCCTTGAAGTCCTCACTAGTGTGCCACTTAGAGATATTTTCCTCACAGTGAAGCTGGGCAGCTGATCACAGACATTAATCTCTGCATAGCCTGCTTTTGGTAGTCACCTTTTTCATTCCAATAACATGTTCATTTTCATAAACATTTTCCCATAAACCTCTGTTTCAAAAGAGATTATTCAAACAGCTTTTAAACAATTACTCTTTTGAAGGGTCTAATTGAAGAAAATAAACCTGCAGAGAATCTGACTGAACCAAAGATCTTCAGCATCCAAGATTATCTATCTGTCACCCTGTGACCTATTTCCTTCACACTACTTTTTAATTTTTGTAGCAATTACAGTGTATATGGATAATACCTATTAGCATATTTATGGTCATTGCTTCATATTTATTGTCTGCACAACTCATTAATCTTCATCTAGTGTGTGAGGCTGACAGCTCAATCTATTTTGCAATCTCTGGGCAGCAGCCATATCCAAAAAGCTTTTGTTTCCCTGTAAATAAACTGTGTTCAGGACCAGAGGACAATGGTACATCATGCGGTGATTGACACAAGCCATGGCTGCTAATCAAAAGTAGATTTTATTACCAGCTGAGTCAAGTGCATTATGGGGCCATTGTTCTAGTGCTGTCAGGGCAAGAGCATACGTAGTCAGTCACCTTCTCAAGATGGGTTGATTGTTCTCCAAGATTAGACAGAGTTGCCTTATTATCCATCCCAGACAACAAGGCATCTCACCCAAACAGACGCCTTTACAGAAACTGCCTGTACATTGAATTGATTTGAATTGCTAATGCATAATCTGTCCAGCACAGATGTGCAATGAATATTTGGATGTTGTTTTGCATGTCAGTTGAGAAGGCTGAATGATGAGGTGATGATCATTCAGTGATGGGTGCTGGACATTTGCCAACAATTGAGTTTGAGCACTTTCCCTGACAGTAATCAGATCAGCTTCCAAAACGTCTTTTCTTCAATTCACTGACAATTTATGTTAGAAGATAATGCAACTCTCTCACAGTTAACACAGTTGGCAGCAATTTGCATTTTTTTCATATAATTAAATTTTTCATTTCACCCAAGAAGAAATACATACAAGCCGCTTATAACCGATACACAGATTCCAAGACCCTCCCAAAGTAACTCCACTTGAGTAAGAGGCCATCTAGATAAGTCAAAAACGTTGAAACTCTCCACAGTACAGGTGGCACTAGTTTTATTAGTTATAAAGCTACATTTGCTGTTAAAAATTAGGAACCTTGATATCAAGCAGTATTAGGTAATCTCTCCCAAAACAGCAATTAATGTAATAAGCACTTAACATATGACCATGATCATGCTTAGACAAGGTCAGCAAACACAATGTTCTGATTTCAAAATTTTCAGTCTCTGTCAGGATCAACTTAGTATAAAACAGGAACAGAAATGAAGCCCACAAGACTGATACTATGACATCAAGGGACTGATACGAGCTCACATAGTGACATCCCATGATTCATGGGAATGTGAAAGAGGTCTTTATGTAGTCGTAATCATAGAATCATACAAAAATTTAGGTTGTAAGGAAGCTCTGGAGATCACCTGTTCTAGCCAGCGACTTACCCTGTTACTTGCTTAGACACTCCCTTGGTTGCGTTCTGAGTATCTCCAAGGATGGAGATTCACATCCTCTCTGAGCAACTTGCTCCAGTATTTGACCACCCTCACAGTGACTTTTTTCCCTGTATTACCTAGTCAGAATTTTGCAACTTATGTCAGTTGTCCTTTCTCTGTGCTCCTCGGAGGAGATTCTCTGTCTTCTTTATATCCCTCATTCTTTCAGATCTAAAAAGCACCGTTAAAATTCTACTTTTAAGATATAAGTAGTGAAAGAGCTACTGATAGCTTAGGAAATCAGGGGGGGTCTTCTGATACCTTAAAAATTTTACTTTCTAACTTTATTTAGGTGTGCGTTTAGCGTATCTCTTATCCTATAATGTAACGCTTTCCCTCAGAAATAAATAATAATGCCTCTCAAGAATTTCTAGAGCTCTTTTTAGAATATACATTAATTAATGCAGGTTTGTTATCTGTCTTTCTGAGGTAAAGATGAGTACTCATGAATGTGTGGTAGAGGGAAGAATCAAATTAAAGAAAACCTTTAATTTGCCAGTCTTCCCACTAGTGAAATTTACTATAGCTCGGGAAGGAGTGGGAAGTGATTGAACTGGAAGTTTTACAATCAAGGTCAGAAAGGAGTTTATGGGTAAATCTGATCTTTCCGTGTGTCCGCCTTGTTCAGGGTTAGGCTAAGTGGCTCTCATTTGGATTTTTATTATCATTTTCATCTTTCAAAAGCAAGACATTATTATCCCTGCATTACAGAAGAAACAAATCACACAGTTGCACTGGTGGCTTTCTGGGAGAAGAAAATTCCAATTTTGGATGTCTTAATTTTGTGTGCTATTAAAAAGAGAACTGTGTAATGTGTAATACCTGTAGACACTGCATACGCATAATATCAGATGAAATTCCATGGATTTTCCAGCTAGAAATCCAACCTTCGAGTAAGTGGCCTGAGAAGACTAAGTTTAGATCTTGAATCAAGTTAGATGGCAAAAGCTTAACAGATGTCCACTTCGCACATCTGAATTCCAGCCTGTACTCCTCAGGGCTCCCCCCAGTTGGATCCTACCCCACACTGGCACTTCTGCTTTTGACCTTATTATTATGTTTGTGAGCCCAGTCTAATCTTGATGTTGTAGCTTACGCCCTGATTTTGCTCCGTAATCCGTAATATGGGATGAGGCCCTGCTCAAAACAAACACTGCAACAGACGGAGCAGTCCTGCCTTGAATGCAGTATCTCAAGCTCAGAGGATTCACCCACATCAGGACTCAGCCCTTTGAGAGCAGCACAATAGGAACCGGGACTAGAAGCACCACTCAGACACGGACTCATATTCCCATTTGTTCTCTGCCTCCAAAGAAATCTCCATTATTTTGTTGGACTTCCCGCTGATCCTTTCATTTCCCATCCTCAGCTATCACAAGCTTTTGAGACACTGAAGTGAAAGTCTGGGCATCATTCCCAAGGCTGTTAGTTTCTGCTGCAAGGAGAGTGGTACTTGAAAGATGTCATAGAATAGCTAGAGCTTAATGATTTTAGTGAACTAATTTTTTATCCCAAGACATTTAACACAAACCATTATTCCTGCACTGAAGGATCCTTTCCTTAGGGCTAAAAGTCTTATTTTCCAAAGCATGTAAAGTTACTTCAGCTGACAAATAAATGTCAGTGGCATGGTCTTTTATTTTTCGAGCCTGAAAATGGAGGTAAAGATACAGAAGAATTGTCCCCTTATATATTCTGTTAAAGAAATACATAGTTAAGTGGTAAAACTGTGTCATCTGCTGAGTAAAAGTTCCACTTGATCTTGAGGTTGCAGTCTTCCCATGAACATTTATATTAACAAAACCTCAGAATACAGGAATACAGACTATTCTAGACTGTAGGAAGGAGAAGAGTATTAATTAGTTCACACAGTCTTCAAGAACAGATGTATAGATGTGAGGGAAAATTGTAAGTCTGTCTGGAACCTAGGAAGCAGATTCATGAAGGCAATAGACCAAGTATATAAGCCACTAATTGGTTGTACCTCTCCTTTAACAGTATGCAAGATGCTTTTTTTTTCTGGAAGAAATGTGGTGAAAACAAAAATAAAATGTGAAGAAATGAAATTAATGGTCAAAGTACTATTTTTAAAAACACTGAGCTCCCATTGTGCTTCAAATGTAATCACAATTGCTGTCTTAATAAAGCCATTTCAAAATGCACCATCTACAAACATTAAACAAGCATACATAAGCACAGGAACTTTTTCTAGTTTGTGGGCACCACATGGATAAGCCCATGGCACACCATGTGCTCCATGGTAAGTGCTGAGCAGTTCAGAATGGCTCAGGTCCCTCAGGGCAGCGGCTCCCTCAGCCAGGGAACCTGATCCATCAGATGCTCCTAGGGCAGACCTGGAGGGTCCAGTTCCAAAAAGAAGCAGCTGGCAGAAAAGGCCGTGATGCTTACCATCCATAGCCCAAGACAGAGGACATGAGTTCAGTGGTGGTCTCTGCTATGTGGGTTGTCAGCTCAGGTTTGTCAGTTAGGCTGATGGTTGGACTAGGTGATCTGAAAGGTCCCTTCCAACCTAGGTGATTCTACGATTCTATGATTCTCTCTTCCTCATCTCCCATACTGCAGCTTCTGCATCCAAGGAGTGCACTCTAATCACGCATGTCTGTGGTCAGCATTGCAGGGCCCAGGGGACCGAAATGAAGTTGTGTTTTCAGAAATGAAAGGGCAAGTCTTGTCAGAAGACGAAAGCTGAGCACAGAGAGCTCAAAACATACGGACCTCTCCTTGCTGGTAAATTGAAGGTAATATTATTTTCCTATTCCAAGGAGATTTCTGAGGCCACATATATTATGCTACTCAGGCATTATGGTAATAAGCATAGTATAAACATTTGATGTAGATAAAGTGGTTTAAAATGCTAATACGAGAGAGTATCTATGAAAGCATAAGTGCTAGAAGTGCTTTTATGGGTGCTTTGAAAAGCAATTAATGACAAAGTGGCCAAGGTGTTACATGGGAAAGGGGTCTGAAGACCAGATGGCCTGATTTACTTTTCAGCTCCAGCTGCAAGATGCGTAGATAAGTTTCAGGCCACGCTTACAAAGGACCGAGAGGTTTCCTTGGAAGAGCAGTAAGAGTGGCTGGTTCTTTTGGACTCTTCTAGGCCCTTACAGCCTGTTTCAATGAGGAAAAGCCTCTTATGTTCCTTGGTAACTTTTGCATCTGAAGGATGTTTGGATTTGGCATTAGTCTTTTCTGTTTTGAGAATGCACGCTACAAGTTTATATGAGTTACACCGTTCTGCTGGAGACTGAATGCCATCTGATTGAGGCTGGTGAGTCTGCTTACTGTCATTGTTACAAATAAATATAATTCAGCATCTGAGGTATTGTAAAGGGTAGGCAGTTATAGCAGCATGAATAAGGATGAAGTGCAGTGAGAAAAGCATACAGTGAAAGCCCCCCTTGGAAAGATCATGAAACATGTCCTCTCGGCATCCATACCTAAGCACGTGAAGGATGAGAAAGTAACCAGCAATACTCAACATGTATTTGCCATGGGCTTGTTGCCCAATGCGCTCTGTGTCAAAATGCCTGGTATCCCAAGTGCTGTGTAAGCTTTTGTAACAGAAAGAAAAAAGATTTCTCAAAAAAAGCTGTTTGTAAAGAAGTTTGCAACTGTAAACAACAAAACAACTTCCTCATCTCTGCAGTATTTAGGGAAACATGTCTGCCCGTGAAGGCTGGACATGCATAGATGCATTAAAGTAATAGTGCCTTCAGCAATTAGGTAACTTTCCTCATAACAGAGGTACCTGTAAGCTTCTGGACATCACCCATTTATGACAACACAATGTAAGCCTTACGAAAAGGTTCTTCAAGCAGATCAGAATCCTTGTGGCTAGTTCTTAAACGGGAAAGAAAGTGCTTCTCTATTTATAATGCTGAAGCTCCTGGGCAAGACACAGTGGAAGACTTAAATTAAATGTCAAATCAGGAGGTACTAACAATAAATAATGGAGAGACTTCTGTTGCCTTTGGTGGCTGCAGATAAGCCACTGGATAAACGATTTACTGCAGGTAGGTTGAGCAGTCCTAGATGGATCATTCTGTCCTAGATGGATCATCTATGTGTTTTGTTTCTTGGATGAATGAGCAGACTGGTGTGAGCCTGTGCTGCCCACATCTCAGGGCCTTTGTGGTCCCAGGCCCCTTCTGTACTATAAAGTAGCTGGGAACATACCAAAGCTTCAAGACCAATCCTCTCTTACCTCTTCTCCTTATGCAATATAGATCCATCTAGGGTCCCAGCCTTCCTTACTTGCTGGCATCATGTGCAAGCTGTGGTGGTGGCAGCATGCTCTGTAGGCGGATGTGCTCTTTGCAGGATGTCTAGTAGGAAGGGATGCTGATCCATGATCTAGCAGGGCATTAGCAGACAGAGAGGGGACATGAGATGACTTAGAGACAGGGATGTGATCCATTCACAACGTCCATGATATCTTCCTGCAGGAATTAACTGCTATTCTGTCCCTTGAGGGACACTGACACTTTCAAAATTTGGCTACCTGACCCCCTAGGATGTATAGCTACAGTCAGAGGGTGTTCAGGGGTCTCAGTGAGGCTGTGAACTCCTGCCTGGAAAAACCAAAGACTTATCTTCATCTTGTTGACTGCAAGGACAAGCTAAATGCCAACAAGCCTTACCGCATCCTTATATGTGCAATCTGTTGTGCCTTTTGTAGTTTCTGAGAAGCCTTGGGAAAATTCTTTCACCAGATATTAAGATAACATGACTATCATTTTTCAGGGTGCTGCACATGTGCAGACGGCACCAAGGTGTGAAAAAGTGTTAATCTGGGGTTTGTAGAGCTGTGGATTCCTTTACAAGGTCTCTCAAACGCTTTCCCTCCTTTGCCACCACCCCTTGTTGATTCAGAATTCATTTACCTCACCCTTATGATATTCCCTCTTTCCTCCACCATTTCTCCTCCTTTCCAAAAGTCACCAGACATGTGTGAAGGCAGTCATAGGTTGGAGATTATTTTTTTTCCTCAATCAGGCCTGCTCTGTAGAACACTTCATCAATCCTACAGGCAAATTTTTCCCCTCAGGAAGATATTTGCTCCGTGCTGCAGAGCCCTCCCTTGCCAGGGAAGCTTCCTTTGTACTGTCCCTGCTCAGTGCATATTGCTCATCTTACTGCACTGTGGACTCCTTGACTCCTCAAGGGAGTGCTTGCTCTAGCGAGTAGCTGGAGGGTGAAGAGGAATTACCAGGAAAAAGGACTGCAGCACAAAAAATGGAAGAAGAAGGGGGCAATCATCTTACTTTTGCAGTATAAGAGACCTGGTACTAATGGCCCCTTGATCTTAGTTGATAGTCTACTTTGAGGAGAAACCTGAGAATCCACTCTAAAGGTGCATGTCAATTTTGAGATCAGCACTGAACTGTTCACTCTGTTTGTTGAGCAGATGATGTAGATGATCCAGAAGAGGAAGAGCATGTTACTCTGCCACAGTGAGTGTGGGTTATCACCCCCAACCCCAAGCCTGGAACTAGCAGCAGAGGCTGCTGTAGGTACAGCTCACCCATACGTCCAATCCCAAGGGGTCGTACATCTGCAAGGAAGCAAGTGAGAGAGTTCCAGGAGGAAATCAATGCAGGAGCAAAGGGAGGTTCATTAGCAAAAGAGTTCCCAAACTTTCTGTCCAGTTTACCATTCGTGCACGTCTCCTGAGCCTGCTCTGACAGAGCAAATGGACAAGCTCACCTCATCTCATTCTACTGTCCTGAGATGCTCCACTTCTTGGTAAGGCTGATAATCCATGCTGGAGCCTGTCCTGAGGAAGGCTGTGCCTGGTTTGGGGTAGCTGTCAGAGCACGGTGGAGAAACCTTTCTTGGAAAAAGCTGACTGAACAGAAGGCATCTTTCACCTTCACACAAGGAGCAGGGCATGGACAGAGGAAAAGGCACAACATGGACGTTTGTGTAGCACTTTTTACTTTACAAAAAATAATAACTGCAGTCCTTCCAGGTCATGGTGGTTCTGCTTTCTGAGACTGTCCCCCCAACTCCCTCAGCCACACTAAGTTTGCAGACCTAGTGCCTGTCACAGCACCTGGGCCAAGTGGTGGGGATGAGAGCTGTCAGGAGACACTGCCCATGGCAACAGCTGCAGGCACAGTGAGTGGCTACGAGGAAGCCACTCTGTGGTGTGTTTTTTCTCTATGCAGCAGCATCAGGTAGACACTATTCTGGAAAAAAATAGTCTGTAGGACCTGATTAATTGCAAGAGGTCACAATATATCCTGGTGTACGCTTATTACGTGACTGCAAAGGGGAAGAAGCTGCTAGAAATTTCCCTAGATGCCATGATCTAGTGATACCTAAACCTATCTGTTTCTTACCAGTATCTGTCCTTTGTGCCCAGGTCCACTCTTGTTGGTCTGTTCCATTAAGACACTAGTGTGTGATAAGAGCATTGGAAAAAGGGAATGAGAGATGTTCTGGCCCATGAAGAAAATCATTCCTTCGTCTCCTGGTCAACACAAGGTGTTACTTTTTGGGCTGAAGCATCTGCACAGAAACCCCAGTCCTGATAGTAGAGCATCCAGTAACTCTTTATTCCACACAGTAGAGTGATATTTAGAAAGGTGTCCCACCCCGATGGGAAAGCCATGAAATTTAAGCATCGTTTAAATATCAGCAGCTATTCTAAGTGAAAGCGTGAATTGGACATGTTTACAGAGTGCCAATGAAGCTGCTGAGAGGAGTTAGTGCCATGGGAAAAAGCAGGATAAATGTGTAATATTTTCTGGCTCTTCTTCGATACAGAGGGGATAGGACTTGAAATCTTATTTGTTCAGCAAGATTTTGACACTTGTCAGTTCCTGCCACGGTTATGTCACAACTCATGTGAAAGTGAGTTTCATCAGCTTAAATGAGATGTCATCTGAAAGCCTATGGATAACTTTCTGGCTGTAGGCCCACCTCCATCCATTTCTCCTGCTCTTTCCCTCTGTAGGGGTTGGAATATTTGCAATTAGCAAAGGGAGTCTTTTACTAGGAGAATGCAAACAGCATGGCAAAGGGGAAAAACTATTTTTATCCTTCCTGTCCCTGTCCACCAAGACCAGCACCAGGCATAGTCTAATGGGCAATTGGAATATTTTGAGGAGGTGAGTCTTTCAAATCTGAACTCAGTTACTTTGCTCAGCTTGTAAAGGCCTGGAGCGAGGGTGGTGTATTCTGTCATTTTGCAAGCACCTTAGGAATCAGTTGCTTGGCCTTTTGTGCGTTAACTCTTAACAGCACAGTTATATGGTGAACTTTGAGCCTGGAATCACTATGGTGGAGGAACCGTAGGGTCCTATGAAAAGGAAACACTTGTCTTGAAACCCACTGTGGGAGTCTATTGACATAAGTAGAACCTGCCTGAGTTTTGTCTGTTTAATGCTCTTAAAGTTTTTTTTAACTCACTGAAACTACAGCCTTTGTTATTTGTTCTAATCAGCTTTCTATTACCATTGTAAATGACCTTGCTCTTTGCCTGGGTGAGAGAATCTGATATAAAAGGGTTCTAAAGAAGGAAGGTGAAAACTAGAAGAATCCTGCAGGCAAGAAAGAGGAGATTTGAATTAAGTCGTAAAAGGAGTTGATTTTCCTGCCTGTTCATCATCTTATTGTTATCCAGAGGAGTTTGCATCCAAGCAGCTGCAATATTGCAGTGACTGTGTACTGCCGTATGAGCACCAGGGGTCTTTTTTTCCACATTCATACCATGGTCATCAGAAGAAGACCCACAGGTCACAGTGTGTTGTAGATTTAATCTTTCTTTCACTCTTCTGTACAGCTTTCACAGGCTCGTAAGTGAATAGCATCTCGGTGCCACATAAAATTACATGAAACATTAATCACAATAGGCAGCAACTTCTGCTCCTTTCTTCTTGCCCACGGTGCCCATGCAGGCCATTCTAGGATGAAACTGTCTGAGATGAGGAGAACAGCTTCCTGAGTATTTCATAATAAGAAGGTGCCTCGTGTATCGTAATAATAAAGAGATAAAGAGATGGAGGAAATGAAACCTGATAAAAGCAAAGAGTAAGTGTATTAGGTGAGGACAGAAAGAGAGGGAGAGAGAGCAAACACAGGGTATCGATGCCAATATGACCACTGCTTATCACAGTGTGACTCTGGACTTGAGGTGCGGCTGCTCGCAGCACGATACAGCTTGGTTTTAGTGTGTTTCTTCCTCTTCTGAACCACTCTTCAGCAAACGCAAAGCACTTACAATGTTGCTCGCATATACAAATGATTTCATAGTTGGCAAGCCAAAGAGATGTTATATCAGGTTCTAGATGAAGATATGAAGAATATGACTACATCCAGATGAGTTCATAAGAAGATCTTACTATTAAATATTTTCTTAAATCAGAATATATTTGGAATATACTTGGAATTTTAGTGAAGAGGCTGTGCCTTCCTCCAGTTCATTAAAATGAATCAAATACATGTACACACTTGTATATAAATTCTGTTTCCTATTACTGTGAAGAAAATTATGTGTAATTTCTTATATATGTATACTCACTGCTATTACTCCAAGTTAGTTCTTTAAGAAATGAATGTAATTAGGGCCTATTTTACGTCTGACTGAGAAAAATGCCTTTTAGGAGACTGGCTGAAGGAGGAAGCACTTACTCTGAAGAAAAGCACATTTCTTGCTGAAAATCCTGCCTTTGTTATGATCACGCCTGGAAGTCTTGATTTGTCCTGAATCCCAGTTTGAAAAAGATCTTGACATAGAGTGTTTTATTTCAGGCCATTGCATATCTTTCTAATCCTTTTTATTAGCCATTTATTTTAATACTTTTGTCATTCCTTTGTGCTCAGTTGATCTGCTTCTTCAAAATGGATCTTTCTTCTTTCAAATTTGCTGCTCTTCTGTATACAGTGGTCTCAGGACTTTCTCTTGACCTTTTATAAGGATTAGCAGAACAATGAATCATTTCTTGGTAACTGCGAGATCTGGAGCACACGGAACAGCCTCCTTTGCTCAACTACAGAATTTTTCTTTAGGTTACTTTTGGGGACAACGTTGATGCTTGGAACCACATAAAAATCAAGGAATCTTCTACAAATATAGGTAGCGGCTTCTTTGCACCTTAAAGGAAGGAATGTTAATGCTTAATCGTTCTTATCAGATTGATGCATGTTCTCTAGTCCTTCTGGACTGCTGTCCATTAAGCTTTTAAAAATCTGCCTCTGCAATCCTTGTTGAGGTGCTTTGTTTGAGATGACCACAGTTGATATTTTTTCAAATTATGTCTTCGGGAACCTGTTCACCCGCATGAGTCAGAGTTTGTTTTGCCTAATTTTAGTTAAACGGGTACACAATCAAAATCTCTTGTCAAATATAGAAGTTTGTTAGAGCTGCAGGGTTAGACTACCATGTTAGATTAATGGCAAGTGCCCTTACTCACTGCAGGGAACATTTTAAATTTAATTCTAATTTGTATCTACCTCAGCCTCTAGAAACTCTCCATAACCTCCAAGTTCTAGGAACTGAATTCCCTTTAAGAAAATATAGGCCAAAAGAAAATTTACATGAGCATTTTTATCAGTATGGGGACAGCCTGGACTGGGCCTCTCTCACTTGAAAGGTTAGATCTTCACAGTGGGTTTGTATATATACAAAGTATTTTGAGACTTAAGCATCCCAGATTATTTATGACATATAGCAGGAATACAAGCTGGGGAATTTTACCCAGTCACCTATCATGAACTTTCATATAGCTTTAGGTCAAAAATTCATAGATGACTTTTTGCAATACTATTCACTTTATTCACTGTAAGTCACAGATTTGTAGCTTAATTTAAAAGTGCCAATTTCTTGTCTTGAATTCACGCTGAAGTGTTAGAAGAATACTTCTAAACAGAAAATGAGAGGCTGCTGGAATAGGTGACAAAGCATCCTCTCCTTTAAGTATTATTAAAGCAGACACTAGCACTGGATGACTTAAACATCCCTCCTCAGCAGAATTCTCTCAGTGTATTGCTGTTTAGGATGATGCATAGATTTTTTCTGGGAGAGGAACAGTTTCAGGGAGTTGTCTGTTTTCATGTCCTTTAAGCACTGTGTGTGCTCATTGGGTGCCTGCTTGATCCATTTTTCCATGGCTTGGGATACTTAGGGATAGAGAGGCTCTGCCTAAGAACAGAAGAAGTGCGAATACGGATCAAAGATGAGACTGGGTTTACATTCTGTTTTCAGCAGTACCTAAAAGCAGATGTTTATGTCTTGTATTATTTGTGTGCTATCTAATACAGTTTCTGGCTTCTGATGACCTTCTAATGACCTTCTAAGCAATGACTGTATTTGGACCATCACTTTATAAACCAGCTTCTTTGCCTAACCCTTTTTTTAATCTATTTTTGGCTTGTAGTGTTATTTTAGAGCTAAGGAAAAGAGTTCCCACAACGTAACTGTGCTGTGAGGAAAAAGACTTTCTGTTTTCTCTTTTAGCCTGCAGTAAGTCTTTAGAAACTGCAGTCTGGTGCTAATGTTGAAACAGCGTCATCATGCAGAGGAGAAAGCAACATAAGCAACAGAGTAAGAAAAAATATTTTGTATTTTGTTATTTAGTGTTTCTTTTTTTGCTGCTAGGTATCTACACAAGCACAAGTTTAACACAGAAGCGTGACATTGGGTTTGCTACATCTAAAGCTAAGGAACAGATTGAAACCTGGGAAGCAGTAGCAAGTAATTTCCATTCATACAGTGACATCCAGTGGGTCCCTCCAGAGGCTTTCTTCACATTTTGTTCCCATCCTTCGAGCAGGAATAAATAGTCCTGTTAGTATCACTTTCAGATCACAGATTTAGACCACTGGGACTTCTCACAGTGTCTCACAGAACATAGCCCTCATAGATAAATGGAATTACCTGATTGCTCAATAGCTGTAGGCAGTACACACAGAAGAGGCTGTTTAGGTTTTTTTTTTACATTCACTAGGCAGCTGCTCCCAAGCCAGTCAGACCCCAGCCTGTATTGCTGCCTAGGATTATTCTGTCCCAAGTATGGAACTTTACATTTATCTTTGCTGTCTTCGATTCTTGTTGGCTCAGTCTTCCAGACTGTCCAGAATTCTATGTACGATGGCTCGACTTTCCAGCATATATATCCCTCCTCACAGCCTGGTGCCACATACAAACTTGGTGATGGCGCTTTCAATACCATCATCCAGATTGTTCACAAAGATGTTGAATACTACTGGACCCAATAGTGACTTCTGAGGTACTCCACGCATACTCTCTGGCCAGAGTCCAACCTCCTGCTCAAAGCAGGGTCAGTTATGAGATCAGACCAGGCTGCTCAAGACTTTACTGAGTGAGGTCATGAAAACGTCCAAAGATGGAGACTGTGTTACCTGTCTTGGCAACCAGTTTCATGGCTTATCTGTTCTCATGGTGACCAGAAGTTTTTCCTTATATCCAACTGGAACCTTCCTTGATTTGATATATGCCCTTTGTCTCTTGTCATCCGTCTAGGCATCAGGGTGAAGAGCCTTGTCCTTGTTTCCAGTAACCCCTCACAAGAACTGGAAGGCTGCTATTAACAAGCCCGCTTCCCTCTGCCTCTCCTCACAGGGCACATGCTATTCTTGGACCAGGTTCTTTTACATATTCCGTGCATGAAGGATTTAATATTTAACACCAAGCCTACGGGTTTTTTTAAGTTATCTTATGTTACATGGGATTTTGATCTATCAGAGTGATACAGCAATGTACTGCAATCACAATACAGGTACAAATAATACTTAGGAGAGTATCACAACTGTAATATGCAGTTGAGCCACTATATAAATGTAATTTCCATTACTAATCTCTATAATACATTCACCGTCACGATGCTAGGTATTCTCAGCCTCCGGGAAGGAATATGTGGGTTGAAACCCACTCAAGGCCATAGCTCTCTTCAGAGTTCTTCCTGTTTGTTGTTTGTATTTTATTATCTACGTTGCGCTGAGCTGTGCTGATATATTTGCATCCTTTTTATTAACTTGGGGACCAACAGCTACACAGCCAGTTCATTCACCCAGCTGATACAACCATTTGCCTAGAGCAAAGGCAAGCTTCTGCTGCCCTTTCTGTTGAGGTAAGCTCACAGCTGTGCAACAGCTGTGCTCGGTAATTCACACATCTTGCCATCCCCAGGCCTGCCCTGCTCATCTTGCCTGCATACTGTGGGATGGCCACCTCGTTATTACATGCTGCTCCTGGCTCCCTGTCCCTTAGTGACCAAATGGCCCTTGCTGCTCCCTGACAGTCTAACTCTATCCTGGCTGGATCTGGACAGGGGAGGACAAGTAAGAGAAAGGATTAACTGGAGGGAAAATAAGATAGCTGGGGACTGAGGTAGGTGGTTCTGGATGTCTTCCTTGTCTATCTGAGTGACGTTTCCTTCATTAGGACCAAAGATGGCTTCATTCTCCATGACCACTGATAAGCCTCTGATGAACATCAAGCATCTTCATTCAGATGCTGCTTTATCTGTGCTGCTCCTATAAGAGCTGTGCTTGTACCTCTCTCACCTTGGTGGAGGATCAAATGGCCTGCTAGGCTCTAGTCACTAAGTCCCTCTGAGCAGTCCTTTGCCATCTTAGTCTTCTTGGGTTTCACTTTGTTAAGAAAAGGTTTTTTAAAGAGGGATGAAGGAGGCAAATGGTCTGTCTCACGTGCCAGATGCTCGAAGAGGGGTGCCAATGAGAGATACATTCCTACTAGATTTTATGCTTCCATAGTTCTCTGTCCTCTTGTCCTGTGTTCCTAGAGGGGGTGATGGTCAGGATCTCTTCCTGCAACCAACCATTATAGAATCATAAAATAATAGAATAGTTTGGTTGGAAGGGACCTTAAAAGGTCACCTAGTCCAACTCCCCCTGCAATGAGCAGAGACATCTTCAACTAGATCAGGTTTCTCAGAGCCCTGTCCAACCTGACCTTGAATGGCTCCAGGGATGGGGCATCTGCTGCCTCTCTGGGCAACCTGTGCCAGTGTTTCACCACCCGCATCGTAAAAAATGTCTTCCTTCTATCTCGTCTAAATCTTCCCTCTTTTAGTTTAAAACCATTGCTCCAGGTGGGGTCTCAGGAGAGCAAGGTGGAGGGGCAGAGTCACCTCCCTCAACCTGCTGGACACATTTCTTCTGATGCAGCCCAGGATACAGTTTGCTTTCTGGGCTGTGAGCGCACATTGCCGGGTCATGTCCAGCTTTTCATCCACCGGTACCCCCACATCCTTCTCAGCAGGGTTGCACTCAATCCCTTCATTTCCCAGCCTGTGTTGATACTGGGGGTTCCATTACGAGGCTTAATGCTTGTTACTACACATAGCACCATGTTCAGCTGTAGGTTTGTTTACAGGGTTAATTCTAGGCCAGGATCAAGATTAAAAAAGAATAAATCAGACAAGGTGTCGTGCTCCTGTGATTCGTTCTACAAACTTGTAAATACTTAGAGACGCAACCAAGAATTATGCTTTTTTTTCACTTTTGCTTGGGAATAACTGAAGAGGGCTTCTCAATTTTTTGCCTTTTACAAATGTCTTGCAATACAGTGCAGGAGTTCTGTGTATAACTGAGAGGGAAAAAGTTCATTAAATTAAAATATGGTATGTGCCTGTAGTTGTAGTGTAGTTTGTTTGAAGGTTAATTTCCCAGTGATTTATTATCTTATGTAAGGGTTTTAAAACTTAAGAAGTCTTATTCCCTTTCTCTATGTAAAACAACTCCAAATTATTTCTATTTTCATTTTCCCAATTGTTATATTGTTCGCCTCTTTCAGTGCACAGGAACTGGAGTCATAAAGATACCATAATGTTAATAGATTCGTCTCAGAGTTCATGAGGTCAAACTTGTTGGTCTTCCCATATGACTAAGAGTGCAAAAATCTGGAATCAACTCAGTTAATCTCGGGCATAAAATAACCAGCACTGAAGAACTGCACATTCATAAATCAATAGAGACTAAGCTCTGATTTATTTCTTTTCTAGTCACATGTTCTACTTTCACCATAAAAGCAGATAAAGGTAACTATAATTAAAATGTCTATTTCCTTCTCTGTTATTTGTGTTAACATTCATGCTATTGAATATACCCCTTCCATAATACTATATTTTTTCAGTATTCTACAGTTATTGTTTCATTAAAAATACCCCTGTGATATTAACTTTACAATAAATTACAATTCAAAATAAAATATCAGCCATTTCATCCATGAGAGAGAATAATACAGCCATAATAAAAAGGAATAAAGTTTAGCAATATGATAATGTAGCATTAGGTTTTTATAGACTCCATGTAAATGTTAAAATCTATAAATTTTTTATATTGTGTAAAATTGTAAAAAATAGTAATGAAAGGGGGTGGGGAGAGGGAAGAAAGCAGGCTGGTTTAATCCTGAAATTGCTGTTATTCCAATTTCTTTTTATAATCTGAAAAAGAATGTATAAAAATTATGTGTATTAAATGATTTGTTTGCAGCTTATCTTATTTACTATAGGTATTAAAGGTAAATTGAAGAAGGAAAACTGGCGTTTTCCACTTTCCAGCCCACAGTATTGGTAAGTGAAGAAACTCTAAAGCCTAATTACCTCTCTTCTCAGCTTCCTTCATTCACACCTAGTATCCCTATATGTAACCTGCCCTTATTTTTCCAAGTATTTTCTTTCTTGATTTGGCTGATTTTTATATATTTGGGTTCTAACTGAAGGTAGAAGGATGTGCAAATGTGGGAAGGAGAGGATAGGACATGAATTCCTCCTTGCAACCATTTTTTCTTGTCGAATCATCCTTCACACCCCACTGGGGGCTAGGAATTTGAAACCTTCATTTTCTTGTCGTCTAATGATAATTTATTTAATTATACTAGTCCAACACTTAATATTTCTTCTGATGGAAGCTCGCAGTAGGAATTTGCAATTAGATTTCAATAAAACTCTCTTAAATAAACTTTTATTTAAATAAAGGAGAAAGGGGGAAAGATATACAGACAAAGAGTATGGATTTCTAAAACAGATGCAATACAGGTACAAATAAATATTGCTTTAAAAACCTGCCATTTTGGAAACCCAACATTAGTCAGCCTTGTTTTGCTGTGTTGTGCTGGTCTAGAGACAGCACAACAAAATGTACTTGACATCCCGTAGAGCACGCTGACTTGTAAAATATGTGGACACTCATTGTCCTCTCGCGATGGAGCTTCATCTATTTAATTGACAGGTGGCTCCTCACTGACAAGGACATCATGCATTCTACTTGCATAATCAAGATTCTTGTTGGATTTCCAAAAACGGGGAGAGGAAGTTGAGAGGAAATAAAGCTACGCTGGCATAAAATAAGGAAGTGACTGAGCACCTGCACTTCTGACACAGAAAGTTTCTTTCTTCTGTAAACCTAAAATTTTGTTTTCATGTGTGGGTCTTTAAAACAGCAGTAGTGAAAGGGTAGTATGGGGCTAGATGAAGAGACACTCAAGAGAACATAATCAATATGAGTCACTGCATAATCCAAAAAATATTTAAGGACAACCACAGCTTTAATCTCAAAGGTTACAGCTCGGACCACTATGTAGTATTAGAACATAGTTAGCTTTCCTCACGCACAGCTGTAGCACTCAACAGTTTAAGACAGAAAATTAAGATAAATACTGGACACAGCAAAAAATCCTGAGGCAATTTATACAGATGTAATGTTACTCTTCAAGTTGCAATCCACCCAGGACTACTGAGGATTACTGAACCTAAACCACAAAGAGACAAAAAGGATTTGATTTGTGTCTCCCCTGTCAAGAGGTAATCTAGGGCAGATTGATTAAACAAGAAAAAAAAAGCCATCGTCCTTCTATCTCCTGCCTTATCCCATGCCAAGAAGGTGGGCTCTGGGGGAGGGAGCATAGAGTTCCCCTCCAGCAGGAGAAAGTGAGATGGCCAAGAGTGAGGCTTTTGCAACTGTACTGCGGTTATGAATGGTGTGGAGAGGATGGATAGGGTTGAATTGTTCACTCCCTTCTAAAGGAAAAATGAAGAGGCTTAAATGAAGCAAGCAGGAGGTAGACTCAAAACAGCCTGAAGAAGGTGGTCTGCATGCAATGGTTAGTTAAACTGTGGAAGTACTTGTAGTTGGGTGTTACAAATGTAAACATTTCCATGAATTTCAAAGGGAAAATGGAAAAATCAATGGAGGAGAAATCTATTTGAATAACAAAAAGAAAACACAACTGGCTCAAGAAGTCCTGCAGCTGCCAGGGAGCTGCAGAAATTAGGGTGCTCTGTGAGGGCCAGAAGGGTTATCCCAGCTCATGGGGCAGTGGCCTCACCAGCCGGGGCACAGCTGCACTGCACCCAAGCAGCTGGGTGGCAGTGACAGTGTCTCTCAATAGTTCATCAGTCGTTAAACCAACAGGCCTTACTGGCCCTGACCAGCCCCACCTGGGGCCTCCACCCACACCCACTGCTCATGGGTGCAGGGGCTCCATTTACACTCAGGCCAGGGTCTTCAGCTCCTGCCTGAGCTGTCTTGTAGCTGTACCTCTTTCTAGTACTGTCCTTGAGCTGTTTGGCTTTCCTGGATTGAACCTGGACCCAACATGTTACCTTATTTCTGCCTGATGATCGCTGAAATGTTGATAGCACCTTCTTTTGACACGACTCTTTTTCTAGTTGCCCAGTTCAAGAGCTGTGGGACTGCACCTTCTCAATGAGATCATTTGTTGTGGCCATCCTTGGCTCCTGGCTTGTTCTCCGTTGTGCAAGAGCCTTGCTCTTGCTGCTCCCTGGTGGTTAGCTCAGGCCTTCTCAGGCCCTGAGCTGAGTACCATGGATTCTGGCCCTCAGACTAAGCCAGGACTTGCCCACGTAGCCTCCCTGCAGCTAGGTGTCATAAGACTTGACCCCATGACCACCCTGCAGTTTCTCTTCCAACCCCAAGCCCCGCATGGAACTGTCATCAGTACGCAAAGGCAGATCACAGCCCTGTGGGCTTCTCTAACCTCCCCTCAACCCAAGGTGACACCCCCTGGCCACCAACTCCTTTAGCACCTTTTGGAAGCATCTAGGCTTTGTCATGCTCCAAATCTGCAGCCCTCAAGGAGCATCTTAAGCACAGTTCAGTATGTGGGTTGATCTGCCCCTCTACCTCTACTGCCAGTGCCCCTTATTTTTTGTCAAAAAGTAGTATGGGGAATTCTGGCCCTTGATATAAAGAGCCTGCCAACTTTAGGTGGCTTCAGCCTACCTGGAATCCACATGCCAGCAGTTGGGGTCCAGCTGGCACCCCAGGAACTCCACCCTGTGCTGTTGAAAAGATCAAATCTCTGGGGTTTGATGTGGAGCCACTACTACACAAGGGACTCAGGACTTCCCTGGCATAGTCTGTGTGCCTGTTGAGCATCAGACAACATGAAGATGTCAAGAATGCCACTAATAGTTATCAAGCAGGCTGTGCAGGACTCCACTAACAATATGATGGAAAGTGGTCAGAGCACAGAAGAGGCCAAATGGTATCACAAGATCCTCATAGTGTCTGTATCTGATTCAGAAAGCAATTTCCACTCCTTCCCTTCTAGCATGCAGGGACTCCAGAGTTTCTTAGAATTTGCCAATTGAAACAGGTTTTCCAGTATTGTGGCTGCTATAACAGCACCTACTTGGAAGGGGCCTCACTTTCTATGGGCATATGAAGCACACACAGCTGCTAAGGAACTGAAATGGGCATTTACCAGAGCATGCCTCACAGTCCTGCCCAGGCCCTGGCTGGCGTTTTATTGTGGAAGCAGATGCTTCTGTGTCATAGGGGCCAATATTCTCCCAGAAGCTGGCCCAAAGCAGGACCCAGGATCCTATGTCTATTTCTCTAGGCAGCTTATCTCCACTGAGAGGAATTATGACCTCTGGGAATCAAAGCTGCCTAGGAGTGGTAGGTAGCGGAAGAACCAACAGTAGTGTTGATCTACCACCAGGACCTGGAATACAATTGAGGGATGAATTGCTTCTCTCCTCACCTTGTCTGCCGGGCTTTTCTCTTTCCACACTTTGTTAACTGTGCATTCGTCATTAACTTTGGTTTCCAACCCAAAAGTCTGCCAGCCACAACAGCTGCCTCACATGTACCTGCACCAAGCGACTGTCAGAGCAGGGGGTTTGTTGGTGCAACCAACAACAGTTGCCATTTCTACCACAGTAAAAGCAATCCACTTTTCTCCATCTGTGTTCTCATTCTTGGGATGCGGGGTGAGGTAGATGGTTCCTATGTCCATGGGGATAGTAAAGAAGGTGGAACAAAACGCGGTGGAGGTCTGCATATGGTCTTCCTGGTAGAGCCAGGTGCTTCTCCAATGATAGGCCTGTCTGACAGGCTGCTCCTGGCTCTGGGGTAGGCTAATCCTAGCCATCTTATTTTTGAGGGCCTCAAACAGCCCTAGTCTTTAGAGGACTGGAAGGGCTTGCTCTTCACACAGTTTCCACAATAAACTCCATTAATTGAATTGTGTAGTTAGTGGACAACTACTTCCCCTGCTGGAGCTCCAGCAACACAGTTTTGCGCAGTTGCTATCCCCCAAAACTGCTCCAAATCAATGGGTAAGTCATCAGGTTTTGGAGCATAGGGCCATTGTCTTCCACATGGTCCAAATCCACTCCTGGGTTGCCCTGAAAGCTGGGAGATCATTACTCCTGAGCATCTAATGTTCCTTGGGATATACAGCCTCTGGATAGGTTGTAAAGATTAGCCACATCTCACTAGTAAATCCTGATACCATTGTCTGAGTTCCCACTGAATGGTTGTGGAAATGGGGAGCAAGAGTTGCTGAAGAAGCCCAAAAGGCTAGACCCCACCTCTCCATAGCTTCCTGCAGGAACTTGAGGTTAACCTGCAGCTGATGGGCAGCCTGAAGGCCAGGTTCTGTGACAGTCAGCTCAGGGCTTGAGATGGCCCAAGCTACCTATCAGGAAACAGCAAGACTAGGGCTGCTCTGCAAAAGATAACAGCCAAAAGCTGAAGGAGATCACGTCACGGGACAGGGATCTCATCGACCAGGGCACAGCACCCAAGCAGGGCAGCCTGGTGACAGTAACAGATTCTATTGACAGTCCAGTGATAGCCACGTAAATGTGAGATGGCAGGTCAACTCCAAGTGCAACCCACGAAATCCACTCAACAGGAGCTGCAGGGCACAGGGCTAGAAACACACCTGGCAGCAACACAGCTCGGGAAAGGGGTGGAGGCCAAGGTTTGAGCATCAATGGTGCTACCACTGCAGCTACGCTGGCAAGCGTGCATGGCCATGCATCTTAGGCTCCAGGTTAACTCCAGTGCAATCTGGAGAGTCGAACCTAACATAAACTAAGCAGCCACAGGAATCGTCTCCAACCACCTTGCACCTTCTAACTGGAGCTTAAAGTCCAGGCCAAACACACCTTGAAGGTGTTAACGTCAATGACCATGGGTAATTTTCACACTCTCTCTCCAGTTCCTTCAGTTGGTCATTGCTACGCCCATCCTGAAAAAGCTGCACATCTAGGAAAACTTTAATGCAGGAACAAGCAAGAAAGATGATAGATTCAGGCTTGCCAGTTCTTCTGGCATGGACAGAAATGTTGGAAATAGGGCCTGAGAGACCACCCGCTCCCGACCCACAATGAAAAACCATTATAGCACCCCAGCTTCCTGATTAAAGACAAGGACAGACTTTGTTTGTGGATTTGTGTTTGTTTTACTTTAAATAAGACTTATACTGTGACCTCGGTTGCAGTCCTAAGCCACAGAAAGGCTGGTTTCCTCTATTGTGAAGTATTAAATGTGAAAATGCCTGAGACTATCTTAAATACAAATTGCAGAATTCAGACTACAAATTGTATTTTATAGATAAAGCTGTATTTCAAAGAATGAGGAAACTGTATAGTTATTCAAGCCATTTTAAGACTTAAAATTCAACTATATAGATTGTGGGTGTTATTGGAAACCAAACGGAACAATCAACTAATAAAGATGCGCTAAAAAGAGAGGTAGATAAAAGCACCATATATTCCTTGACCAAAATCAGGTATTATACTTGAAAGAAAAAAAAGTCAAATAACTGTCAGTGTGCAGTCACTGCATTAGGAGAAGCGTCCCCCAGATAAACTATTCAGTAAAGTTATACCAAAAAGTTACCACCAAAACAGGCAAAATAAAATGTCTTTATTGCCTGCTCTGGATTAGCACCTTTCTTAAAAGGGTGCTGTCATTTAGAACAAAACATTAAATAAAGGGCATATCATTTAAGTCTCCACAAACCAGAAACTCTCAAAGTAAAATTACATCCTTAAGCACTGCAGATATCTGCATAGACATAGAATTTCAGCACTAGTGTTTTTGCCTGAAGTAGTCTGATGTCCTTGGTTTTATTCTAGTTTCAGCTTCCTCCTGCTGACACACCTGCACGCTTGTTTACGACACCCAGTGTGACTACATGATGCAATTTAAGAAGAGAAGTACAGTAAAAGGTCAATCATTTTAAAACCATACCGTTCATATCCTTAAGAGTGTTGGGGTTTTTTAAAACATGCAGTTGGAATGTGCAATTCTCTCCATACTTCAGCTAAGATAGCTCTCTTACTTAAAAAATTACTGATGAACATTTTAAATACATAAAGCTGTCCTTGTCTTATCTGTACAAATCCACATTTTGTAAACTGAACGAGCCATAACATACAGTATTAAAGTAAAACATGGAATTATTTCCTAGTAAGTTACTGCCATTTAACTATGCATTCTTCCAAGACACAGTACAGAAAAGAACTCCTACAATGGCGGATCAGCCTACCACATGAAAATTTTAACCTTCTAACGAGACAGTGGAACATATTTTGTTTGTTCTTTGTATTAAGTGACATAAGGCAGCACAAGAAGCATAACAAGGAAATTCAAATATCCTGGGTTCTTCACCATAGTCACAATGAATACAGGTCCACGGTACAAATCAGAGATACAAAGCTGTAAAATATAATACGGGAATAAAATTTTATTGTGTTAATCTGCATATGTATTGGTACAGCTGTTCTGTGAATGCTTCTGAAGAAAATTTTTCCATAACTCTGGCTCTCCCAGCTGCTCCCATTGTGTCCTTTAAGAGAGGATCTCTCACAATTTTTTCCATGGCCTCAGAGAATTGTGTTGGCAGAGGATCACACAAAAATCCTGTAACATTATGCAAGATTGATTCTAAAGGACCGCCTGAATTAACTGCAATAACTGGACATCTCATATACATTGCCTCCAGAGGAACAATGCCAAAATGTTCATTGCTCGGTGTGTAAAGGACACATACAGAGTTACTAAAAAGAGAGATTTTCTGTTCATCTGAGAACGATCTCAGAAAAGTAACATGGTCATTAACATTAAGCTTGGCTGCAAGTCTCCTCAGCTCTTCATAGTGCTCTACGTTTTCCAGAACTCGTTTATCATAACCACCTGCCATAACCAGGTGAACTTCATTCCACTCATGAGAATCAAGTCTTCCTCGAAGCTCATGCAAAGCTTCAAGAGCCAATGCTAGATTCTTCTTTCTCTCATACCTATTAATGGAAAGAAACAAGAACTTTTTCTTTTTGGGTATCAGGTCAGCTATGTCTGTAGGAACTACTGTTTCAAAGCTACTGATGTTGAGCGATGGGTAGAGGACGTCTGGGTTTATGTGAGATAAAGACTTAAATGTGTCCTTGAACACACTGGCGGTGAACTTGCTGTTCACGACAATGCAGTCTGCCATGCCAGTCGTGTACTCTTCCAGCCAGTCGAGCGGTAATCTGTAGATGCGCTTCAGGAGAGATTCTCTCTTGGTCAGAAGCTGATCAGGAAAGTGACAGTAGAACAAAACCTTCTTGCGGGTTCTGGCCAGCCTAAGCACGGGAATGCACGCAGACACCTAGCACAACCAGGACAGACAGGACAAGGGGGGACATTCGTTACTTGTGTTAGTGCCGCTGATGCCTACGCGTGATTTCAAAGCCGTGTCCCGAGACCAGGCCCTTTACAAGCCAACTGCCTCCTCCCTCTCCCCTCCACAAGCGCACCAAGCTGCGCTCCCTCGTCCAGGGCCTCTTGCTCTGCGGCTCTGGATTTCCTTCCTTATGCCGGCCCGCGAGGCCGCCACGACCTCCCTTCCCCAGCCGGGCACCACCAAGCCGCCGGACTTCCCCACACACCTCCTTCCCACAAGGACCCGGGAGGGCTGCCCGAGCGGCGGCTCCCTCAGCTGCCCCGGAGCCCGCCGGCACCCCCCGCCTCCC
>VYZM01005197.1:778118-817618 GCA_013398915.1 Dromas ardeola
CCGCCTCCGCCGCCATGCCTGCTGCGAGGGGACCGCCGGCCCGGCCAGCCGGCCGGCCACGTCCCGGGCAGCAGCGCGCAGGCGCGGCCCCACAGCCCTCCCCGCCCGACACGTCAGCCTTCCTCCCGGGCCTTCCCCTTCGCCACGCCCGCCGGGTGGTCCTCGGTTCTGCCCGACGCCTCCGCCCGTGCCTGCCCCGCTCGGTCGCCCCGACCCAGCCGCTCCTGGGGGAGCAGGAGGGGAGCGAAGCGTCGTGCGGAGGGGGGGGTCCCTCGGAAAGCGGCCGCTGAAGGGAGGTGGGGAGGGAAGAGAGGCCGGCGCTGCTCAGGCATGGTGCCGGGCAGCCGCCAGGCCCCGGGAGGCGCGGCGCGGGGCGGGGCGGGGCCTGCTGCGGGCAGGGACGTGGCCGGAGCGGCCGTAGAGGAGCGTGTGTGAGGCCGTGCCGACCCCCTGAGCCAGTGCCGCCGCCATGGTGAGGTTCTGCCCCGGGCAGGGGGTGGCTGAGGCGCTCCCTCTCTCCCCGACTGTGTCTGCAGTCGCCTCACACCCCCTCCCGGTTCTCTTCTCTCTCCTCAGCCCGGGCCCAACCCCAGCGCCACCAGCGTCGGCTCCTCCGGCCGCTCCCCCAGCAAGGCCGTGGCTCCCCGAGCGGCCGGCTCCACCGTCCGGCAGAGGTACGTGCGGGCAGGGCGCCTGCGGGGCTGTCTCCTCACTCCTCCGTGCACCTGGCTGGAGCCCTAGCGGTGCTGTGCCAGCCACCGTGCTTGCCTGGCTGCACAGGCTGGTGGCCTCAAGTGTCCTGCCTCTGCAGAGTCTCTTGGGGTGGTTAGTGCTGGAAGCTGTCAGACTGGTGATGTATTTCGGTCTGTCTTTCATGCCGTTGTCCTCTAAAGGAAGAACGCCAGCTGTGGGACAAGAAGCGCAGGCCGCGCCACTTCCACGGGTACCGGTGGGATGTGGCGGTTTTACACTGAGGACTCTCCAGGGCTCAAAGTGTAAGTTGGGTATGGGGGTGGTGGCAGGCATGGGGCTGTATGTTTCACCTTCTTATGTAATCTTTCAGTCTTTGAATGGAGAGATTGATGTTCTGGGCTGCATGGGGAAACACGCTGAACACGATGGCTTCTTGGGCAGATTTGGGACGAAATGTTTTATTTAATTTGTAAACCTGTAGAGGTAGTTTCGAAAGTTACAGTGGCTTTAAAAAGGTAGGTACAAGTTATATTTTGTAATTGCTTAGACTTACCTGAAGCGGTCTTTGAAGACTGCAAGCAATCCTTTTGAAGTTGGAAAAGATTACTTGTCACAGTGAATTTAGGCATCTACATGCATGCTTTTGTTCTTTTTTAATTAAGCTTTTGTTATTTCTTTATTAATAGATATGTTGTGGTTCTGTGCCCCCACTTAAAAACATAATATAACTGATATGCCCCGTGCTTGCAGAATCTCAGGTGTTTTTATTAAAAAGCTAAAGATAAATTATTTTAGCTAAGCTTGCAAAGTGAATAGCATTCTGATACCTTGTAGATCTCTGTTTTTACAAGGTGAATATTCTAAGATTGTAGTCAAATATCTGGTGGTAGTGTCCCTTAAGCTGAAAAGAGAGCCTAAGTTTTTACTTTTTGGCTGGGTGGAATCACTCAGATCAGTTTCCCAAAACAAACTTTGCAGCCTAATACTTGAGTGACAAAGGTGGAAGGTGTATTTCAGCTGATGGGTGCGTGCTAAGTCATACCCCTAGTGGGAGTTTGTGCTTCCTGTAGAGTTATACTTCATGGCCTTGTGTTCTCACTGTGTTGAAGAGACTCAAGACACTCATGGATGTCCCTATTGCTTCTTTTTTCTAGAATCCATTTCTGTTTTATTTTGCATCCCTTTAAGAGGGCTGCTACAGGCTGCATGACCAAAAAATTTGGGGAAGGGCTGGTGATAGTCTAGTTAGTGATTGTTCCGTGAGTAATCCTGGTGTTTTCATTTTCATGTGCTTGACGCTTTAAAAAACAAAAACTATATAGCAAGCCACCAAAGTAGTGGTGTTCTGCGACTGCAGGTCTTGCTTTCTCCATTCCGAATCCAGAGAGGAGACGAAGCAAGAAGACGACAATGAGCGACAATAGTGTTCTAGAGCAAATCAATGCAGATAGGCAAGGCAACTATTTTCTGTGTTGTTTGGTCTACTAAGGCTCAATTTAAAAAAAAAAAAAAAATAATAAAACCAAACTGAGAAAAAACAGAAGTGTTCTGCCATAATGTAGATATTTTTTTCAATAGACTTGTGATACAAGCTGTCAAAGCAGCTTTACCAATTTCAGTAAGTTTCCTTGTGAATCCTTTGGTTTCACTTTTGATGTTGAATGGCCACTCAGTTGTTCTAATCTTCAGTACAAGTAGGTCAGTATATAGATTTTCCCTTCTATTTATGTTGCAACAAGGTGGTTCCCAATTTTAAGGTCTTGGAACCCTGGGAGTGTTATTTTTGCAAGCTACAGTGGGTAGCTGTATGGACAGGCTTTTAATGGAAGAAACAAATCTGTAAAAGCGAGTTGGCTTTACACCTGGACGCTATACGTAACTTTTTCTGAACCACAGCTTGGGAGCAACTTTCTTGCTTACAGCTTTCCATGTATTTTTCTACGTATGTTTTTTCCATAGCAACCAATTGTTATGATCTCTGTCCTATCCAATAGGCTTAAAAATGAAAATCAGTTAAAGAGGGGTTGTGGTTGCCTCAGTAAAGAGCTCTTCCGCTGAAGTTGTTTCTAAAAATGGTTGTGATCACTACTGCATAAAGCAATGTAAAAGCTTAGCCTGGTGGTGGGTTTGTTTTTTTTTTTTGTATTTTCTTTTCTCATGTTGTTTAAAAGATGATCTCTTAAAATTACTGTGAAAAAATACATAAAAACACCTGAGAAGAGGTTATTTCATGCTAGCTATGATCAGGAGAATTCCACTCTAGATCAAAAGTTTCATATTTTATATTGTGCATAATTATACCTCTGGTGCTTCAGGTATTTAGTTTCTGTGCTCAGCATCAGAAATAATAAATATGTTGAATAAGCAAGTTTGGTTCACCTCTGGAAAGTACATTTATCTGTAGTACAGGATGCTACGAAATACATATGTCTTTAAAAACACTATTAGCGAAAGAGTGCTGTGGGGGATCTGGTTGAGAGTGGGATATGATATTTTTCTCTTTCAAACTCAGATCGAGCATCGCATACTTTGAAAAGAAGACTAAACCCAAACATGTTGCTCTTTCTATGGCACTTGGTACCTGTGGTTCGTGTGTCTTGTCTTGAACTTTCTTGCTTAAAGAGCTGTAGGCGTTGTTTCTTGCAGAGTCACGATTGAGAGTCAAATTGGGCTTGTGGTATAACATGCAGCCTTACGAAAGACATTCTGAGAATGCACAGTACGAAATCTTTAGAAGTGAGGTGCTTGAATTGGTTTTCTTATGTATTTATTTATTTATTTAAACTGTGTGGTGGGCTGAGGAGATTCAGGTGTATGGAGGAGAATTGCAGGGTTTCAGCAGGTTGTCTTTAGGACTGGAGGAAATGCCATACGCGTGTCAGTATTGGAAAGCTGATTATTTTGTAGGATGATCAATGTCACCTTTATTTTTTAAAAAAACCCACCAAACACAAAAACAGTCCTCCCTGTTCATTTCCATGTTGCTCTGTTCTGGTTAGTGGTGCTCATCTATTCCTGTGTGCCTTTGGCAAAGAGTAGCATACGTATTACTACTGCTAAAGGCTCAGATGAATTAAATAGTAATTCAGACACAGTGTAAGGGCTTTGTGCACCTGATATCATCATGATTTATATTACGTAGGACATAAACTTCAAATATGTGTAAACCACCGAGGACTGAGAAGTACGTTCTGTTGCTTAGTGAAAGGTATCCCTTGACAGGTGTTACTTATGTAGTCGCTGTGTGTGTGGACTTTTTTTATTTTGCACATTTCATCATTGTTGTTTGCAAAATGCTTTATGTCTGTGTTCAGGGTTCTCTATACCCAAATAAATCTAAGTATGATAGGCAGTAATTGAATTTTAAAACTCAATGTAAGATTACAGTTATAGACATTTGAAGTATATGGACCATGATCTCATAGAATAATATGTTAGTAAATTGTTTCAATCCATTTTCAGTTTCTTTTTTACTTTATTCAAGTAACACTTATCTGCTTATAAACCTGGGGGGTGATCCAGGCTGGATAACAGAATTCATGGTGTTTCTCCCAATAGCAGGTTGAAAATCAGAAATTAGATGGTATGAAGTGAGTGGTATGAAGCAGTGTTGAGTGCATGTAATTGTGTAATAGTGTGTATAATTGTTGTATCTCAGAACAGCGTGAAACAGCTGATTTAGTCTCTCAACATGCACCCTAAGATTAAACTGTTTTTTAAGAACATCATTATACAATTTCTGAAGAAATTGTGGGAAGGAAAAAAAGTGGGAAGGAAAAAAGTTAAGAAATTGTTAATTTATGCATTTTAGGTAATGGTTTAATGATGAAGTTAACTTTGACATCCTGTATATCGTTTTCAAGAAAACAGAAGTCCCCGTCTCTCACCCACTGCTGCCATTGTCTTCAAGTGAAATAAAACCTCTGAAAAAACAGCTAATGTGAATTTTATGCCAAAATTTTACTAGCCGCTAGAGGACTCTCTTGGTTTCTGTATCTGACTACATGTCTGCTCAGGTGGCTAATCTTGAGTAGTAAATAGAGATGATAATTTTCTGGAGATTGTTTTCACAATGATGAGTAATGAGGAACCATTAATTACTTTTTAAATAAGTGCAGGGCTTTTTTTGTTATATTGTGCTTTATAGTTATGTAACATTTAGGGTCCGCAAAACTGTATCTTTAAAACAGAGGCAGCAGCTGTTTTTGATGGAGATGGCTGTCTCATTTCTGTGTACTTTAAGGTGTTTCTATGGGAATGGAATAAGAGTTTTCTCATACAATTGCTTATGAACTGATGAGTTCATTTGGCTGATAAGGACTGGCCTTTGGAGACAACGCAGACTTCTCTTTTTTTTATGTTAATGCATTTTTTTTCTTTATTTTTAGTGGGCCTGTTCCAGTTTTGGTCATGAGTCTTCTTTTTATTGCTTCTGTGTTTATGCTGCACATCTGGGGTAAATATACTCGTTCATAGACTCATCTGCCAACTTAAAGCATACATCTTGGACCAAAAATATGGTGGATCCTGGTTGTTCTTGGAGAGAGACTGGGAAGCTTCCTATCACCTGTTGAAGTCCTGTCAACTTTGGCTCTAATATCGAATTAATTTCTCAGTTTGCTATTTGGGCAGGTTTAAAGTCTGTCATGGGTCATTTTATATTTGTATCTGTACACTTAGAATACAGGTATTGCAATAAAAGTTGTATATGGAAATAGAAACAGTCAACTGTATTTTTTCCTCCTATTCCAACATACCACAACTAAGACATTATCCTTGTGGTTTTCATATATAACCATACTTCTGAGTAAATGCCATTTGACAGTTCAAATCAGATTCTTCTATACTGTACACTGCTATATAATTTTATGCCAGAAGATCTTTTTTTGTAAATGGGAGAGGCAAAATCAGGTGCACAAGCATGCAGAGGCGACAGACATGTTTGTTGAAATAAAACTGAGGTACAGTAGCTGAGCTTGTCATGTTCTTCTCTTAACTCCAGAAAAATACCTGGATTTATTTCATTTATTTCCTCAATGCAAGTTAAACTTTACTCAGTGCTCATTATACATAAAAGCATATAAGTATGCTTGTTTTTCAAACTGCACTTGAGGAACAACATGAACCGGTACCCAACAGATTTTTAAAATAATAATTGCGTGGCTGTCAAAGACACATTTCTTCTGCAGGTCCAGACTCTTTCCAGGAGACTTAGGGAGGAAAATGGAATGGGAAGACTGGAAAAGCAATGGCCGCGTTTTAAATAACAGGACACACAAACAGGCTGAGATACAGCTAAGTGGCTCTTCATATAATCACTCCAGTTTCCTTCTGGGTGATGTTCTTTGTTTTCCTTTTGAACAGTCAGAGAACTCTTCTCTTTTTAAAGGTACATACATATTGGTACATGAGCGTTTCTGGTGTTTCTCACTGATGATGTGGTCTTGAGATTCAGATAACGAAATCAGGCCTTTCCATACAGTTGGATATAATTATTTCAGCCTGTTGTTCATGTATGATTCCTGTTTGAATATCAGCTTGTAATGGGGAAATAATATTCTTGATTACGCAGCGCGATACAAGTGTTGACTGCTGACATGCAGAAGCAGCCTCTCTTACGCACCACCTTGCTTTAAAGCAATTCTTAAAGTAGCATTACTTCTGAAAAGAAAAAACTGTTCAGAACAAAAGCAAGAGTAAGGAATGTGGTCTCAGGGCTGTAAGGAAAATTGCTTTGAGCTGTGCTCGTGCCATGATACCTAGTGTAAATGTAGAGGGAAAGATAGAAGACTTGGAGCAGAAACTGAAAATTGTCTTACAAAATGTAACGGTAGGAGGGTTATGTTTTCAGAGGACTGAAAGTTGAGGAACAGGGAATTCTGGTGACTCAAAGGCAGTGGGGTAGCAGAATACACTAAAGCGTTGGAAACGGAACCAAATAAATCATGTATCAAAGGGAAAACGATCCACAAATCACTTACTGCTGTGCATATAGAAGGGAAGTAAAAACACAAGGGAAAGTAAAACAAATAGGGGGATTAGCTCACCTCTTCAAAAGGCGGAGAGAAGGATCTCCTATTTAAGAGATTTAATCTCTTACTAAATGCTTTGCTTCACAAGAAAATAGAATCTGTACAGTCAGTGATTTCATTTAAGGCAAGAAAGAAAATGCTAAGAAAAGACCAAATGCAAGTCAATTGTTTTACTGACCATGTGGACTGTGCAGCAGACTGTGCTGCTGACTTAATTTGCGGTACTCAAAGGGAAAGGAATAACGTGCTCTAAAATAGTGTAAGGGAAAGGAATAATGGATAACATTAATATCTAAGTAAGTAACCTCTTCTTTACTCTTGATGATACAGTTTCCTAACACAACAGGAAACAGCTTTATTTGAAACACTTGTGGTCCCTAAAAGCAGTTTTGCCACATTAAATAATTCCATTTAAAGCCTTCCATATTTATGCTTTTCTGGTATCTTCCTGCTTCTAAAGACCAAAATCAGCAACAAACTCAGAAAAATAAGATGTGGGGGAAAGGCTTACTGCTGTACAGCCTAGGTTTAATTCAACTGAGTATAAAAATGTTGACTATTTTGACAGTGCTGTCCTTAATTAAATATTTTGTTTCCTAGAATGGCCGTTATCATAGATTTTTGCATACACTGCCAAAGAGTCTGATGTCTCTAGTTTTGCACAAATTACTTCTCACCCCTTCTTGGCTTTATATTTTGGGAGTGTAAGCTTTCCTATGGTTTAAAAAACCTTGCTGCTTTAATTCATTAAGTGAGTGATACTTTAGTTGGACGCATCTAACTGAAACATCCATAGCTTTGTTTGATGTTCCTTGTACATGATAAAAAGACAGATTTCTCTATCCTATGTTTTTAATTTGTGATCATTTTAATGATTAGCATGAAAGCGTTAGATACTCATGCTCATATTTTTAGCATTTCGTATATATGAGCTGTAGTGGATTCTTGCAATCAATATTTATCGAAACTTCAGCTTCGCGGAAATACAGATAAAGAAATGCAGGCTGCAAAGACTTACCAGAAGGCTAATAATTAATTTGGAATTCTTTTTGGCCTGGGCGAATAAAATATGTCCAGGCTGATGAACAGTAGTTAATCTAATTACAGAAAACTTGTTTTTCAGTAATAGGTGTAAAAGAAGAAAGGATGGTCATTTGCAAAGCTTCATATCAGACAACTAGGAATTAGTAAGACACTGGATTTTTGTGCCTACTCGTATGTGACTGAAATACAAGCTTGGCTGAGCTGACTGTTAGAAATTGTAAATATCTTTATAGTCTACTTAAGTGCTACAGAAGGCTCTAGGTCCACAAAGATCTTCACTTTGTCTCCTTAACAAGATTCAGGAAATCTGGAAGAACTTATATTTCCATAGAAGATATGATGGAATCTTTTATTCTTGACTTAAAAAAAAAAATAATTTGCAACTTCAGGCTCCATTATTCCTCAAGTGAAGAAGAGGTTTTAATAAGGAAATTTTCCTGTTGTACACGAGTATGCCTGTGTCTCTCTAGCTTTCCATCCCGCCCACAGCAATAGATCTGAGCATGTGAGCCAACTTCAGTCCGGTTTAACAGAGGAGTAGAAGCCAAAAGACACTGTTCTTGAGGTTTGGATGGAATAGGTAACTGGTGGAAGAGGAAGACTGTAGAAGATCCCTCTGAGCAAAAGACTCTCACTTTTAACTTGTTATCTAGGAGAACAGGGGCAGAACTAGACTTCCTAAATGCCTTCATGATGGGAAAAGCTTTACTTGTTGCGCTTGCACCTTTTTGCTCACTGAAGTCAGTCACTCACAAGCTGTAGATCTGTAGGGATGGGGACTCATTAGTTCTGATGTTTCAAAGCTATCTTTTACTTCTGCTGTCTGTGCAGAAGCCAGCTGTACTACACAACAACAATCCTTTTTTTTTTTTCCCCCCACCCTCTAGGCTTCACAATTTACTGGTATCCAGTCGGTTACATCCAGGCCAACCGTTCTTGTAGTGTGCATGTAGCGTGTGAACTGCTCCCGTCTTTTGCCATCATGTTATGATAAATACTGTGCCTCTGGTAATCACTCACAATGTTTCTCATTCTTGAAGGGACCAAGGGGAAGGGCAGTTGTTCAAGTGCATAATTCATGACTGTTCCATACGTGCACAGCTCTTTTGCAGCAGGATTATTTTTTTTTTAATTTTATCACATCAGAGTCTGAATTTACCCTCCAAGAAGAAACTGTCAGCTCTTTCCAATGTCTCATCTACCTCCAGCTGTTTCTTAAGCTCTCTGAGCCTATCAGACGTAACATAAACTAGCGTAAGCTCTGTTCAGTACTGTTCACAGAAAGTTATAATGCCTTTTCTACAGGCATATATATGTTTATCTGTATAGATACATGCATGGACTTGCATATGGTCGCTTTATCAGTTTAGAAATGCAAAAGGATGCATCTGTGAAAATGTAAGATGGTAAGCCCTTATTAGCCTGTACCGTGACAGCAATGCAAAGAAGCAAACAGAACAGCTTGTGTTCTCTTCCTCAGCTGTGTTGGCCAGAGATGAGTGGATGCTACACTGAGGTCATATGGTGAGGGCTAAATGATTTTTTAAATATATTAATGGATTCTGTGAGGGACTTGGTAGAAAAAATTATCTTTTTTTTTTTATCTGGAAAAAGAGATGCCTCTTGTTTTTTCAAAGGGTAACTACTTAAATACTTCCAGCTTTGATAATACGGCTGCATTTTATATTATAGTATTAGCTGTTTAAATAAATGTGTTTCATAGAAGGCTATGTTTTGTAGACTTGGCATTGTTAGTAATACATCAATAGTATTAATTATTCTTGATTGGGATGTGAGCTATAAGAAGGGATTGTCTGCCTTTTGGCTTTTTTTTATTGAGGGGAAAATTGTATAGTATTTGTGATTTCTGCTTTGATTTCAGAAGCTGGTGAAAAGAAAGGAAGGTAAAGCAAGAGCAGGTGTGAAGTTACTGAGCACACCTCATCCCTAACGTGTATTGTGACCTTTTGCTTTCCTTCCTTCTATATTCTAGTTGTCTCTCTTTCTTTGGAGACTGCCAATTATACTGAATTGTGCCATGGAGTAGGATAATGCCCTGATGCAGAGATGTGGCAGGTAGTAACAACAGTGAACAGAACAGACCCGTTTTACTTACGACAAAATCCAAGTTCAGATGTGGATCACCAGAGATTTGATACTTTATCTCGTATTCAGCTGCAGGTTGCAAATAATTATTCTTTTTTCTTATTTTGAAGGATTTTTCACACAGCTGCCTTCCAGAATAGTGGGTGCAATTTCTTGACAAACCAGAAATGGAGGAATTCTTTGAAGTTACACTATCATTTCATAAAACAGAACTAAGCAAAACTTTTCATACGCTGCCTCCTCCAAAGAGCTCTTTGTCTTAGTATTAGCAAAGTAAAATTCTATCTAGTTTAGTGTGATTTTTTTTTTTCCCCAAGCATTTATCACTGAGTAAATATACTGACCTGTTTTCCTCCTCTGATACTATGGAGAGATATCAAATATATTTACAAATGCTGCAGAGGTAAGACATTATGTTAGTGAAATTCTTCCAAAATAAAATCAGAACTAAATTTACAGTCAGTATGCTCCAGTTCCAGAGGGACTGCATCCCTCTGGATCTGCATCTATTAATTATCAAACACCATTGTGAGGCCTTCTTCCAAGTTTATTAGCTACCGTTCTGATTGTTTTTCTGGTAAGATAATATGAAAAGAACCTAAAGCAATGCTGCCTTACGTTCTCAAGATTGGCTGGTGAGTAATGTTACTCCTACCTTACGTAAAGAAAGAGCACACGAGAAAGAGTACTTACATAAAGAAGGAGTACTTACCTGCAGTTAGAGTACGGTGTATGTTGTAATCGGTGGAGGAGAGCATATGTGTTCCTCACCTCAGGAAGACATCTGTGAGGGAAAATGCATAACAGCATGATACAAACTGCTGAGAAGTTTGCAAAGGACCAAAGTGGAGCGTGAATCTGAACCTGATGCAGTTGTGGAGCTTGGTAGATCCAGCTTTCTAATTTTGTTCCATTGTTTTTTCCATGCTCCTTGCTGAAAAGCTTTTATCGCCTTTTTTGGCATTTGGGCATGATTTGAAAAGCAAACAAACAAAAAACTTTACAGAAGGTTGAAAACTCGTGCACGGAGGGACTCACAGTAGTGGATAGTAGAATTAGAGCCTTTGTCTCCTCTGTCCCAGGTGGAATTAAATAATACTAATCTCCCTGCTGTCTGCATGCAAAATTACCTAACGATAGAATTGCCTTCACTGAATGAGTTTGTGGAGTGAGATTATCTCCCTGTTTCTGAACAGAAAAAGAACCTCACAACACCTGTGGGAAGAAGAAAAATGTTTCTGCTACTTCTGCTTCCAAGAATATTTTTTACCTCCAAGCTGAAATTATTTCTAAGCGCTTTCTCCCCCATGGCAAACTCAAGAACAGAAGAGCATCAGATAGGGCCTCTTGTCTTGGACCACTGCATGAAGATTGACCACTTTGAGGGGAAAATTTTTCAGTAAAATAACTTCTTGCAGCAAACCTTGTATCTCAGTTGATTAGGCTGTTGTGGCTATGGCAGCGTAGCTTCTCTCAAAAAGCATCTATGTTCTGTAGAAAGCACAGAGGTCTTTTATTTGTCCTGGTGTCCAAGCAAGGTAATTCACCTGCAGCTGTTCCGTCGTGATATTTAAGGAATGCCACTACTTCGTCCAGTGATAGCCTTTCTGCCCATTTTTTCCTGGCTTTTCTTGAGGATGGGTAACTTGATGAAGTCCTTTTCTCTGTGTGAAGGACACAGAAATCTCACCTCTCTAAGGCGAGATTTAACTTTAAATTTCCACAATCTAGCTGCTCATAGTTGTGCACCGTTTTTAGTCACTGGTGACAAATCTGTGTTTCTAGGGTGTAGTTCTACTAACCTGTTTTAGTGTCAGTTGAGAAGGTGCTGTGTAGGTGCCTGTTCCTTCAGGCAGTTGAAGAACTGTGGTCAGCAACTCAGAGTAGTTGTAGCATTTGTCAGCATTGTAGGTGACAGATTGAGATGAAATCCAACCCTACATCCCAGCTGCTGCTGACAGAGTTTCTGATCTTTAACTTCATTTTGGTGATGAAACCCAAAAAGCCCTATACTTGGCAGGTCACAGTTATCAACAAAGACTTTCCAAAGTTTTAGCAGCACCATGTTCCTTGAAGAAAAAGTAGTTGACAATTCAGGAAAGCACTTAAAAAAGAAAATAAGTCAGTAAATGGTGGTGGAGCGTGTTTATTCCATGTGGGTATCACTGAACCATTTCATTTTAACTTGTTTCATGTTGGTTGTGCCAACACAGAGACTACCTGCTAGTGCCTTGCCATTACTCGGCAGCATTTTGTGCTACGTATGGCAACTGAGTTGCCCCTATGCAGTGGGGAAAAAAACAAATTGAATGGTTATAAATATTTACTAGTTTTAGTCTTGTATCAAAATAATTGTGTAACCAATGAGGAATAAAAAGAAAACCTCCTAGCAAAATGTTAGTAAACTTTGTGTGTGATGGGCTTGACTGTCTCATAGTGAAGCTAATGGGAAAGCTGCTAAGCATCTGCGTGAGGATGAGGCAGTTGTAGGTTTGCGTCAAAAAGGAAAATTAATGCTTTTACTGCTCATTTCCTAAGCTTGCTCTTTACTGTTAACCTGAAATGAATAGCCAGGATCTACACTGGTGATTAAATTCAATTTGATTAGAAAAATAGACCCTCCTTGTACTTAAGGTAAGGAATGAGCTGTAAAACAATGTGCTTCCTCCAAAAGATTGCCTTTTTGATTTATTTTGTTGGTTTTTTGTTTGGTTGTTTGTTGTTGGGTTTGGGTTTTTTTTTAATATTTGGAGCATTACAGAGACCAGGAACAAGAATATATTTGTTTGAAGTTGCAGTCACTGGGCAGATTGTGAGAGAGTTTATGGTATGTGAAGTCTTAATGTTATAATGCTGTCAAAGCCAGGTCCGTGACAAAATTGTGATTCTACACTTTTGAAATACACCAAAAGTAACTGATAGAAAGGTTGGCTTCTGAAGTTAGATGGTACTTGAACCTGATGACATCAGAAAGTTTTTAGAAATGTGAGTGTGTTGGGAGCTTAAGACACAACCTTGACATTCAGAAATATTGGAGTATTTCTGAACCTCTCACAGCCTTTCTTAGCATGTTATGTGATGTTTTCACTCTTTTTCTTCACAGACCAGTAAAACAAGTACCATACCATAATGTTTGGGAATATATCTTTAGCTTGCCTGTGGGTTGGACTTCTGCCCGAATACCAGAGGTAGGTGAGTAGAGCGGAGGTCGCTAGGGGTGGCCGTGCATGGAAAGGGTAGGCAGAGCAGCTGTGGGTAGGTGTCCTGGCAACCCTGTGGAATGGAAGGAGGAGGAAGTCAAATGAGGGAAGCAGAAATCACTGCTCCGCCTTCTCCATACCCCACTGATAGCAGAGATGTTTGTATGCTTTTCTTGTTGGCAGACTTCAGCAAACGTATCCAGCACACCCTGAGGACAAATCACAGTAGTTCCATTCTAGAAGCTCAGCGCTTGTTTCTTCTGACCAAACATACTGGCATTTTGACTTTTTAGTAAGCTGGGTTAAAATATATGTATGTGTATTTGTCCATATGGCATTAGAGTATTTGAGGAAGTAGTCAGTTGTGTAACTAGGAAAGTCCTCTCACCTCCAGATAAGAGCAGGAGGAAGAAATTGTGAACAGTGCCGACTTGCTTCTGCGCAGCAGGAGAACCTGCCCCGTTAAGTCAGCTTAAGTGATGTCTTCAGTGAAACTGGTGTTTCGGCATTATTACCTCCTTTTTAGCTCCATCCCTTGCAGCCCTTCTTTTGCAGCCGTTCCCTCGGGCTGTGGAAGAACTGGGTTCCAGCGTAGTTTTACGCTTTGGAGCAATGGGTCTTGAGACTCAAATGGAGGTGGTATGGAGCAACGGCCATAAGCTGTGGTGCATCACACCAGGTCTGGCTGCAGTGCAGTATGGCTCCCTCCTTGATCTCTAAGGTCTGCCGCTAAGGCAACAGAATAAGCTCCCTGGACCTCAAGAACAGTTTTGGTGACACCAGGCAGCCTTCAGAAGTGACTTGGCAGCAAAAAGAAAGATGGGGCTAGATGTCCCTTTCTGCTTTCTTAGGGTATAAATAAAGACTGAAAGTTGGTTTTCTTTTAACCTCCCCCCACCCCTTTCAACCTCTGGAATCTGCTTTTCTTCTGCATTAGAAATTAAGACCTTTTTAGCCAGGCCTTTTCACTGGAGAAGTAGAGAAATTATGAAATCACAAAGTGTTAAGGGAAAATGGAGCAATTCTGTCCAGAAGGATGACTAGAAGATGTTTTTTTTTCCTTGAAAAAAGGTATTTAAATCAACAGCTAATTAACATCATGCTGAAGAGTGTTTTCATGTTCAATAGCCTCAGCTTTTCATGTGTTTATTACATTCTCAATAAATAGCCATGGAAAGATAGAAAGTAGTTTGCCGCAACTTACAGTATATGGTAGATTGAAATAAAATAAGCCAGATCTTCCCCCAGAGTATGTTCACATACAAAAAAATAAAAACTCTTCCTCCTAAACAACAAAGTTAGCATTTATGAGGATCGGATGCTATTATAAATCCATATTCTTTTCAAAAAGTAATCTATCAGTAAAAATCATTAAATGTAATACTAAAAATATATTTTTAAATCAATATGCTTAAATTTCTATAGTTTCAAAACATTTTTTTAAAAAATTCATAATTAAAGAATTTTTGTTTTCTTTTGGTCAAAATTAAAATGAAAAGTAATTGTCAAATGTCAACGTTTTCCATGAACTGGAAATTCAAATTGGAACCAGCACTTAACACTAGGTAGCTATGACAATGTGAAATAATATTGGAAATATGGGTATAGGTCATAACGAAATGTACTTTGGAAGGGACTCCTGGCCATCTGTGGTCCAGCCCCCTGCTCACAGCAGGTCAAGCATCAAAGCTCGATCAGGTTGCTCAGGGCCTTGTCCAATTACATTTTGAAGATCTCCAAGGAGGGAGATTTCAGAATTTCTCTGGGTACCTGTCCCTGTGCTTAACCACTCTCTGGTGAAGATTGTTTTCTTATAGCCAATTAGAAGTTTCCTTGTTTAACCTTACAGTCATTGCCTCTCACCCTTTGCTATGCATTGCTGAGAAGACTCTGGCTCCATCTACTCCCTAACCGTAGATAGGTGAGGACAGCAGATAGTGTTCCCCTCTTTGCCCTCTTGAGCTAAACAAACCTGGTTGTCTCTGTCCCTGTATGTCACGTGCTCCAGGACCCAACCATCTAAGTGGCCCTCTCCTAGATTCTCCAGTTTGTTATTGTTTCTTTTGTGCTGGGGGCACAAAACTACACACAGTATTCCAAATGAGTGTCAAATAAAGGAGTATCTTTATGATTACTTCCTTTGACATGCTCTTTATGTATTTTGGTATATGGTTAGCCTTCATCACTGCAAGGGCATGTTGCTGGTTCATCCTCTGCTTGTCCACTGGGACACCTAGGTCCTTTTCTGCAGAGTTGCTCTCTGGTGAGTCAATCCATGTCTTACTGCGTGGTGTTGCTCCATCCAAGATGCAGAGCTTTGCATTTGTGCATCCTAAACTTCAGGCGGTTTTTGTTGGTCATTTTCTCCATACTCCTAAAGTCCCTTGGATGACAGTGCTGTTCTCCAACCTAGCTACCACTTTCTGAAATTTGGTGTCTTCACGAACTTGCTGAAGATGCAGATAATGAGACCAATTGCCTTCCTGCCAGGAGCACGAGAACAAGTCTGCATCACTGCAGGTTTACTGTAAGCTCCTGTCGCTGTTTTTCAGCATCCTCACAAAAAACCTGGTATGTCTGGGCTTGTGTGCAAGGCTGGCATTTGGGATACTGGATTTCACGTAAGAGCAGGCTCTAGCCACACGCCCTACTTTGCATGGAGGATGCGAGTGAAAACTCAGACGTGCTTAAGAGTGTCTTCCCAAAATTCCCTAGGCACTGTTCCCAGGCCTTCTGCTTGTTCATTTCTCACTCACCACCTGTGCATTCAGATCTATCTGCTGGCTCATAAATGGATTTATATGAAGTTCTTACTTCTCAATATCCTACACCATTTCTGTTATGTGTAGGTCTCCCACAGACCATCCTAGAAGACGCCTACAACATGCACTAGATGTCCAGAGCAACACATAAAAGTTAATCTCTAGTAAAATTTCAGTAAAAAAATGTGCTTTTCTGAATTTCCTCTCAGCATTCACAGTGATCCCAGTAGAAGGAAGAAAACTTATAAATATATCCTAGCCTTTTATTCTTTCTTCCCTTGAACTAATTCTCTGAAAGAAAAAGGGGCTCAAGGAACACAACTCTAACCATTCTGCCAGGCACCACTTTGTCAATAAAAAAGGGTTCAGTCTCTAGGATATCTCCCTAAAATGAGTTAAAGCCACTACAAGCTGATATCTGTGTGTCCAAGTGCTGTGTTTGGTGAAAAACTCCTCTTCCCTTTTGTCTCCACAGACACAGATTTTTAGCTAACTTTATCAGTGGCCCTGTCCCCCATCCTTCTTGCCTGCTCTCTGGCTGAAGAGCCTCTGGGCAGGCTCATTGTTGGGATGAAAATCCTGGTTCTTTCTCTTGGGTGCATTTGTTCATCCAGAGTCTCAGTGCTGGGTGGTCTTCTCATTCTCAAGTACGCAAGATGCCAAAATCTTTGAAGAATAACCCTATTCATGTAATTCCAGTTAATTGCCAGTGATGACCAGCCAGATCCCACATAGTGGCTGAAGTATGGATGTTTTCCAGAGAGTTTGGGTACAGATGTTTGGATGTTTATACCTGGCTCATCTTTACCATATAGGCATCAAAGCCTAGAGGAAGAAAATAATACCAATCCTACAAAGTTCACTTTCCCTGCTCTTGCAGGCAATGCAACATAAAAGCTTTTTATAAACTGATCAGACTCCGTAATTTAAGATATATGAACTTCCCATGTCTTGTCTGAGAAGTTACACTGGGGTAAGTGGAGCCACTCCCAGTTTCTTTGAGTATGTGCCCACCTTTGTTCATTGCCAGAAAGCACTGCTTTGGTTTCTGCTGGGGGGATCTAGTGGCATCCTGCCTTTTCTAGGAAAAATACAGCTTGAGATGAAAGGGTTGGGTAGGTCCCACCCTATCACACCTGCTTCTAAAACTGATCCCAGGGTATTAGGGGGTATGTTCTTTTGTCACATTAATGAAGAAAGAGTATTGTTTGTCTCAAGTCAGACTTGCCGAGTTGGGATGAACTCTGTATATATGTTTCCTGTGAGATGTATGCTGTCCTTGGATGAAAACAGTGTGGAAACTGAAAAATTTAATCCTCTCCTCACAGCAGTTCAGTGACACAGGCTGGGCTAGAATTCAGGATTTCAGGGGTCCTTAAGTTATAAATATTCTTCTACGTAATGCTGTGCACTTGACATAAAAGTATAAAGTCCATCTAATATGAGTTAGCCCATGCATGAGCTGTCAATACTAGGAAATACAGGAGAGTAATGGCACATGTCAGTTTACAACAGAGAGTGTCTATGTCCATTTTTGAGGCCCCTCGATATAGGAAAGACAGTGATGAACTGCAGCAAATCCATCAGAGGTGGTCAGGGGCTGGTGCACTTCCTCTGTAAGGGGAGGCTGAGGGAACTGAATCTGTGTAGGTCTCGCTGTAGAAGGGGAGGCTTAACAGCAGCCTCCCTATATCTACACAGAGGTCAGAAGAAGTTGAAGGCAGGCTTTTCACAGCTATACATGGCAGGAGGATGGGAAACAATGGGTGTAAGTTGAAATGTGAGAGGTTGGATATAAGAAGAAACCTTTTACCATGAGGACAGTCAGCCATTGGAGCAGGTTGCCCAGAGTGATTGTGCAGTCTCCTCCCTTGGATGTTCTCAGACCTGATGATGGATAAAGCCCTGGGAGGCCTGGTCTGATCTCATAGGTGACCCACCTTTGAGTTGTGGGTAACAAGAGGCTGCACTAGATGACTTTTCAAGGTCTCTTCCAACCTGAATTACCCAATGATTCTTGCAGAGCTTTTCTGACACTGACTTGAATGTCTGTATTCTCTGAAACTTGGGATATTTCTGCTGGACAGTAGTTGAGGTAAAGAGCTGAGGGTGAGCAGAACCTCAATAAAAGCCTACTTTAGATTATCAAAGGTCCTGGAGAGTTTTGGAGAGAAAGAAGATTCTCAGTTTTGTCTACGATTTTATGCAGTCTTTGGAGGTTGAATTTTTGATTTACCGAACGGAGTAGAGATAGTTCTATGATATTAGCTAAGAATACAGTATGCACTCCAAATAAGTAAATCACATTGTCTGCAGGAATCATCAAAACTGTACATGCTACTCCATCTGGTGGGGAAATCAGTAACAACTTCCCGTGCTTAAAGGTGCAGACATTCTCCAGTCACAAAGGCAGGATTTTTTCAACCTGTTTTCTGTCTGTAACCAAGTGCCCTTGTTTTTCCAATACCTACACTATATAGGACAGACAGGAAATCTTAAGTTACTTGGTGTATTTTGGGTTTTGAAAAATTCTGTAGGTATAATAACTATTTTTTGTCCTGTTCCTTTTTTTTTCAAGATGAGTAGCCCAAGTCAATGTGGCTCATGGGTTGCAAAAAAAAGACACAGTCGTGAAAAATTGAGACTCCTCTTTTCAACACGTTGTAGACTCAGAACATGAGAATGTTTGGCTCCCAGATCTGTTAAAATATCCAGAGCACATCTTGGAAGTCAGTCTTTGTGATCCAGGATTGCTTTCTGTCTGTCTCTAGAGGGCTTAGCTCAGTGGTCCCTAAATAACGTCTCTCTACACAACGCCATCAGCTGGAAGTTTCTTCACCAAATTCCTGAATGAATCTGCACCGAAGTAAATGAGAATGACAGTGTTGAGGGTGTCTGTAAATAACATGAATCATGTTAGGGTAGAATTAAGATCTCGTGTAGTTTTGGAAGATAATAGGAATAAAGGTCACATTGCATCTTCCATGAGCTATGAGATTCCATGTCTGTCTGATAGTAATTTCTCTCTTGAAATAAGAGAACCTCACAAGAAAAACACATGAAAGAGTAAAGGCTAAGCTAAGTGTTACATGGATTTCATAGATGTCTTTTTATTAGCACTACATAACCAGGAACACCCATCTTTTCAAAGTAACACAAATGTTGAAATGGAGAGAGAGGTCAGAGACAGTGAGCCTCAGCCTAGACCTGCATTTGTGTTTGGATATGCAGGCAGAGACTGAGGATTATGTTGATTGTCCTGGAGACTCACATTTGCTGTTTATTCCTATATTTTAAGCTAGAGAGGGAGCAGTGAGCACCTTTCAGGAGCACGAGCACCTCATTTTGGTGAGAAGTAAGCTTTCATTTGGACCAAAGAACAGCTGCTCTTCACAGCCATGAAATCCTCAGTTTTGCTCTTCTTTTCTATGAATAAAAAAGCCTGTTTGTTTCTTGTACAATAGCAAATTTGTAATTCAGACATTTGTCATAGAGACTGACTGATGTGTAATGAAATCTAGTCCCTTCTAATCTAGTCTGAATTGAATATCTGATCTTGAAGAGAAAGTGTTTGCGTCACAGTCCCCATCACTTATCAGAGGTCCACTTCTGATTTGAGGACATATAAATTCTTGAGAGTTTTTTTTTCAAACTCAGAATTTGACAAGAGACTTTTCTACTGTAGACTTCCAAATCTCTGTCGTAAGGCCAGTGTTCAAGGAAAAGCTGTGGCCTTGTAGCCCAGTAGATGTGGAGTTGCCATTTATTGTAAGAGGCCAAAGGCTTTGTCTGAAGTTAACAACGGAGGCCTCTGGACCTGTCAGACTTTGTATGGACTTGTCTTGGCCTACCTGCAGATTTCTTTTAGCTTGTTTACTTATAATAGTGATTATTTAATGACCAGGTAACTATTACTTTTTTTTTAGCTTTTGGTCAGCTTTTTACAACTGTGTGGTGTAACACCTTTTCTGACATATTTTTTTGTAACTAGAAGATATTAATAACGAGTACTTACTCTTGAGCTACGTATGACTGACCCTAGAATAACACACCTTGAGAGTACAGGGACAGGATGGTATCAGAGACCTCACGGCTATGAACAGCTCGCAGAGGTCACTTAACTACTGGTTGAAGGAAGGCAACCTTTAGAGTTGGGTAAAACCAGTTGGGGATAACAAAGAGGACAAGTATTAAGTACCCAACATACATAATACATACCACATGTAGTAAGTACATGTGTAACAAAAAGTAAGTACATTTTTCACGTGAGTGAAAAAAGACCAAGGTGTAGAACATGTTAGAAAACATGTAAAAAGAAATCCAAGCATATCCGAAGTTGAAGAGAAAGAAACCATCAACATCATACTGGAGAAAGACTTGAAGATTGATAACTCACTGTTCCCCACCCGTGCAGTGAAGCTATCATCGTTAAGACCCAGAGGGGCAGTGGAAAGGTAAGTACACCACCAGAGAAATGGATAGATGTTAAAATGTTCATGTATATACAATTTCAACTGAATATAATTTGAACTGTGAAGTGGTAGCATCATTGTAACTGGACGGATAATTCTTTCACTAGACTTTTAAGACATTAGCTCATGGTAAGTTCTTTTTGCCCTTAACATTTCAAATGTATCAGACTGATGGGAATTCACGCAGTCTATAATGTAATCTGAATGCAATGGTTTGGTAGCAAAGATTAGGAAACGGCCATAAATGGTTGTGTATCCCTGACTGATACAGCAAAAGTAGCTAGGGATGGCCTGTCATGGAGGGGTACATACCCACCTTTTGTTGTACTTAGCTGGGGCAGATCAATCTGTTTCCTGATTTTTTTTCAGAAGAGAGTAAAGGGGAAAGCTCTGTTCAGTGAAGATGTGTGATTATGTCATGAGTTGCTTTCATCCTAGAGAGGCGAGATGTCCGACTTTTTGAGCCTGTAGGAAAAGGCAGCTTGCACACTGCTTAAGATAACACTGCTGGATTTGTTCTTCATGCACTTGACCCAAATACAGTGAATATGTGGTTTACTTTATGAGATATTATTTGGGGATGATTCAAGCAGTCGTCATCTTCTGATACCAGGATCTGCCACCTTTCAAGGAAACTTTTAAATGCTTCTAGAGTCAATCTAGTTAGATCTTGTGCTGGTTAGACTTCTCAGGAAGCAGGAGGAAAACCACCATGTTTAGAGCTTATTTACCTTGTCTAGAAGTGGGTACAGTGATTTGGGTAGAATAGTCATTACATTTCAGAAGGTATACTGAGAGGGCTTACCTTGGGAGCAGGTCTGTGAAGGAGAAGGGTGTTTGATGGTGTTTAAAGGAGAGCATCAAAGACAGATGAAATGAAGCTACTGCTGCGTTGTTTTGAAAGACTGGAGAACAAACCACACTGATATTAAAAGGAAATACTGTAAGCCATAGGCTGTTTCCTGTGAGGCCAAAATGTAATCCCTACAATTCAAGTTGCTCTTCGTATGTGTGAAGGACAGATTTAGACCCAGTAGGGAAAGAAAAGCTGTTAAGAAGAGGAGGAGGGCTAACAGCTTACTTCTTGGCTGTTAACATTGAATAATTAAACACTAACAGCCAAAAGGAAAGCTGTTGTTTTCCTAGTCCAAATACCCAGCCAGGAATAAAACATTAAGCAGCTATACAAATGATGTCTTTCATTTTCTTTTCATAAAACAAACCACGAAGTTAAACAACATATACTTTGGATACATGGACTATAAGTGCATTTCATATAGCCAGAAATGCAGTTTCTGGAATTTGTGCTTTGCATGTCACTGGTAAACTGAACATTAATTAGTGTGCTGAGTTTTTTCCTTTATAATTCATTGTGCATCTGTGGAAATTAGGGCTAATATCTAGGATACTAAAGCTTTAAACCATGACTGCCTTATGGTAAAGAACCCCCTAAAGGGCTTGTGTGTCCAAAATCTTACCTGTTTTTTTTTTTCACAGCTATGTTATTTGGTCCAAAAATTTTATTTACTAACTGTTTTGGGGTTTTTTCCCCTGCTTCTGGAAAGTGAGTCATTAGTCTGTGCTTTTACTGATGGAGGGTCTTAAGGTGTGGCATTAGGCTGTGGCCCCTGCTCCTTTTGTAGTCTTTTCACAAAGACTGAACTTTCAAGAAGTTCTCAACCTGCACCTTAAACTTATCGGAGAGGAGAATAAACCAAGTTATTTTACTGGTAGTTTTTATTGTGTGTAAAGCAAGGATTGTAAAAATGAGAGTGAAACAGAGACACGACATTCATGATTTCAGACTACAACCCATACCCATTCACACATTTTATACTGTAAGAAAACTCAGAGGAGAAGGAAAAAAAAAAACTAAGAGAAAAAAAAGACATGTCTGATAGAAGAAGTAACCCCCAGAGCCAGAAAATTGTCATCAGGTAGCAATGATATCAGTCTAGAGCTCCTTCCAGCTTTGGATCACGAGGCCCATCAGCAGAGCTCCCTGTACACAGCACCCCTTCACAGTCACTCGTCAATCAAACAACTCTGAAAATAAAGACCACATGTCATCAAATTTGTGGAATTCTTCCCTTCCTGTTTATGCAAGAACTGCCAGATCACTTCTGTTGCTGCACCAGCTTTCTGTCCTCAGAGAGGCGGGTGATTTTCTTTTCCTAGTGTCAGAGAAGTCCGTTCACTTCTGGTGTGAAACTTAAGATGTTGTTGTTATAAGACAATTTCACACTGCACAGGACGCCAGGGACCTTTGTAGGAATGCAAAGGTAATAGCTTTGAAAGGCTATTTATTCACCTCTGTAAAGCTCCTCTGCCGCCTTGAATTTGGAGGGATAGAAGGATGGATCCAAAATACCATGTTTGCCTATGCAAAAGCCTTCATACTTGTTTGTATTGGTTGGATTCAAGTGCTGGAACTGGGAAATTGTGCTGAAGAGGGCAGCGTGTCATTGTGTGAAGGCCTTAGGAGCATAGAGTATGGAGGCACATACGAATAGATGGAGTCAGGACTCAAAGGCTGTATCTGCATTGCTAAATAAGATGGGCTAGGGACTGCTCTCTGATCGCGGGTCCAACAGGCATGGCTGAGGACATGTTCATAAACCTAGACTCTCTTAACCCGTCCTCTCCATCAGAGAGGCTGGGTGAATCCAGCATGGTGGTTGTCCTGCATTAGCTCTTGAAGCATTCCTAGAGGTCAGCAATGATATTTGGCCTGGGCCATAGCTGTGCTAGAAGCCGTGCTGGCACTTTCGTGGTAAGACTGGTTGCTTGTCAGTGCTCAGGCCTGTGCCCAAACTCTGTTCAGTTTACTTGGATAGGGGTAGTGAGAAGTTCCTATGCCCATGTCATGCTGGAATACCAGGTATGGGACAAAACAGTCCTATTTCAGTGAATTGTCACCTGTATGTAGCTCCCTCCTACTCGGGCTCAACCTACATCTTCAGAGGAGCTGTAAGAAGTAAAGATCACTCCTTGTAGTAACCGGCACTCTTTTCTCTCATAGAGCTGCATAGATAAGGAAAAGGTTGACATTTATATTAAAAACATTCAAAAAATAGCAGTACTTCTGCTGGCAGTTTTCCCAGCACACCATATGTTGACCTTTTCTGGTCAATGCAAAAACCACGATCAACTGTTACGGGATTAGTGTTTCACCTCGGATGTATTGCCCCACGCGTTGCTTTCTCACCGATGCCACCCTGCCACCCTTTCCAAGTGACTTCAGGCTCCCTTCATGTCACCTTTTGCTCGAGGCTGTTTCCAGTGTGTATTCTCAGAGGAGCCATCGCAGGCTGAGGAGGCATAGCCTGCATGTTCCCCAAAGCCGGGATTTCATTCATTCCTGTGCATGCCTGGCCCTGGGCCCTGTTTCTCCAGTGTTGCTTGTCCAACCTTACAATGTTCTTTGCAAAGCTGTTTTTTTTGACTTCCAGGTTTCTTTCTTTGATTATCAGAGGACTATCCCCTTCCTCTTCCACACCTGTCTGTGTTTTCATTCTCTGTTACCCCCAAGACAAATTTCTTGAGGGTTCTCCACCCTCCTGGCCCACGAGGACAGCCTGATGCCTGTTCTTTGCTGGTCTTTGCTCCGTACGCTGGAGGTGAAGGCTTTGTATATTTTTAACGTCCCCCCATAGCATTAATTCTTTATATCCAATATGAATTATTGGCAGATTAACAGCAATCTGGAAAAGCAGATGGTGCTTTCCAGACTTCCCTCCTCCTTCCCTGTCATGGTTGAAAGGAAACTTAACATTAACGCAGCCCCAACCTTCAGTGAGAGCACAGGCCTACTCAGTGTGTCAGGCTGCCAGATCTTTACGTATAGCTTTATCACATGTACATATTTCCTATTTCTTATGGATGTAGACAGAAACTTCCAATATATATAAGTATTTTTATACTGTGCCAAAATTTTATCTATAGTTATGGATGCAAATATAAAACCACCATATAACAACATCCAGGTATGATCACATAAATATATATTGGTGGCTTTGCATTTGTACTCCTAAATATATGGATGTGTGTTCACAGAAATACATATGCACATATATGCATATATCAGGTATTTATGTGTACTTCCTAAATCCATTGGGCATCAATATTGACATGTTTCTCTGTGGAAACTCTGAAATTTGGGTCTCACTGAAAGTTGTTAGCATGGCTTGGAATGGCAGATGTCCACCAACTACTGATTAATCACAGACATCTCCCCTGGCTAGAAACACACCCTCGTATCACTTTCTCTGCACAATTGCACTATGTCCTGCCTTTATGCTTGCATCATGTTTGGCGCCTTTTCAGTCTTTCTCTGCTGGACAATTTTCTTCAAAGATTTCATGTCAAGAATATTCATCATGTGCCTCTTTTCTTTACCGACACTATTACTTGTCACCAATTATACTCTTAACGACAGATAAGAACTAGTTTGGATGTGCACCAATACCCTTCAATCTCTTTTTTTAAGGATTTCATAGGAGATAAGGTTAGTATGAAATTCACTGAAAACAGCAGAAACTGGTAGCAAATAATATAGGCAGATGTATATACACACAGAGGTTTTAGTCTGAGACATAGAACCTCTTTTTTGGCAGATACTTTCCCTGTGTCTTTAGTAGTCTATTTTTGACCATCTTTCCTCCCAGCCTACAATTAATAAAGTTAGTCACCAGAGGCAGTGAAATTGTTTCTTCTTTATTCTTTATCCTTTTGTATACTAATAGCCCGTGCTGTTCCTTATTGTGTTACCTGTAAGAAGGGTTTTGTTGGAAACCTTTTCAAGACAGACTGGGGGTTAATGAAGCCTGTGGTGCCCTCTTAAATTCTGCAGTTCTGCACCACTTACAATTTTTTTTTTTTTCAGGTATTTTTAAAGAATAGTGTTTAGTCGCTTGGTCACAGCTTCCCTACATAAAATGGCAAGAGGCCACTTTGCTGATGAATATAGCATCAATGAGTACAGCGTCTTTGGTGGCAAGCACTGCAGGGAGAGAACATTGACTGGGACGTGATGGAGTTTTGTGAGTTTTCGTTGTGTTTTACTTTGGGTTCGTTTCTCTGTTTGTTTCGTTTGTGACATTTTGGATGTTTGGAAAGTAACAAGTGTACTCCAGGCAAATCTTGAAAAATAACTGTTTTCCCCCATCCATGCCCAAGTGCCATCTCATTTAAGATCAAGCTGATTAATGTAAAGTTTACCAAGAGAATTTGGAACCCCATGATGGAAAGCAAAATTTATTTATTACTACTGGCTTCTGGTGTCATTTCAGCCTGTTTCATGCTCATCATATAAACATCCCCTTGCATTTACTCAGCTATACACTTACACTCCAAAAGGAGTAGCATATGGTGTGAAAACCAGATGCCCCTGCCCACATAAAAGCTCTATACATTTGTTTGAATGTAGTCAGGAAAGAGTCACGATCTTCTTCCCACTCTCCGAGGAGTCAGCTGAATGCAGCCGAGCCCCTGTTTAGCTCTCAGTGACTGCTGGTGTTGCCCGGGCTCTCCTGGTGGCGGGGGAAATGGGACGGGCTGTCTCGTTTCATGGGAAAGTTTCACCATGTTCCTCTGAACTTCCCATGCTTTGTGTGTTAATTCTCTCTACGGACATAGTCTTCCTTTTCCCCTCAGAGGCTGTCTGGGTTCCTCCACAGGGAATTTCTACTTTATTCCTCTCCAGCATCTGGCTCTGGATTTAATTCTTTGCATCTGTGGAGCAGTTAACATCACCAGGGTCCTCCTTCCCAGTCGCACTGTATAGGCCGTTCTGGCCTTTCCTTCCAGAGGCCAAGTTTGCATCCTGCCTAACAACTGCCTTTAATGCCTCATCTTTTAAAATTAGTGTTTCAAATGAGAACCCGTCACAAAGCCTGTAATAAGTCACAACTTCTGTTGCATCATCACTTCTGACCGTTCTTTGTTCGGCAGTCAATATTTATGTCAGCCATTAATTTTTTATAGACTCCCTTCAGCTGCCTTGCTCTTGCAATTTTCTGTCATGTGCGACTCTTAAGTGAATACGATGCTCTGAGCACCAACACAGGTCCCTTCCATGTGGCATAAAATCCTTGGCACGCTTTGCAATGAGATGATGGGTTTGTCTGTGTGAAGCAGAGGTCTGGTTCCATGCTCTGCTAGTGACCTGCCATGGGGGGGCAGAACAGCTCCACCTAGGAAGATGAAATGAGTTCTCCCAAAGAGAATCGGTGGCTCTGCAGCTTATCTCTCCACAGGACCAGATATTCCACTGAGGGAACCTGCGGGGTAAAGTGAGTTCCCCAGAAGATCCTTAGGTGCAGGAGAGTCTCATCAGTCTTGTGTTGTCCTTCTGCACATTTGCAATAGCTGATTCGGCTGTTCTTACCGTAGCCCCAAGACATAGGAAGCCCACAATCATGAGAAATGTCATACCTTCTGCTGCACCTGAGTTGTCAAACAAACCAAATTCAGCTCCCAATATTTAGTGAAGATCAGAACGAGCCAACAGTACACATGACTACTGTCTGCTGGAAGCACCATTGTACAGCCTGGGTCAAGTGTGACACCAGTGGGAATTGCATACACAGAGGAACTGCATGGCATGCGGAAGGGGTCTCCATGTATGGACCTCTGCATCTCCCACGTACACTCCAGTTGTAAGATGTGCAGAGGCATGGCTTTCTGGTAGGACCTATATTATTTTAATATTCTACTTTTTTCAAGAATTCTGGGCATGGACAGTAAATCTTTAAAGGCATTGGGGTATTTTTAGTGATGCTATTCTGAAAGTCTTCCCTGCAGAAATTGCAAATACTATTTTAAAAAGCCTCTACAGCTCTAAGTCATATGAGTCACCAAAAAGGGTTTATATCTTCCTTTTTAGATTTAAAAAGAGTTTCTTTCTCCAGTAGATTCTTACTTCGCTCTCCCAGAAAAACTGGTGGGTTTCTTCTTTCAATCAGGCTAAAAGGTGTTGTTGAAGGCCCTTTGATGTATTTTTCTCATGTGCATCAGATGATGCAGGTAATGAATGGACAGCACTGTGACTGATGTTTGACTTCAAAATACCATTTAATACTGGGCTGGGCCCGTCATTTCTGTTCTGTTGGCAAAGCCATGCTTACTTCATGCCACTTGATTCTTCTTTGTTGCATGGGACATGCCATTAAAGCCAGAATTCAAGCAAAGGATCTTTATATTTTTGATCTTTAATAAAAAATGAACATATAAGCAAAAAGGCTTATGTGGAGGTGGAGGTGAGGACCGCTGCTCTCCCCTCCACTTCCAGCTATAAAGGAGCTTCCCTTCTGAACTGAGTAACAGTATATTTCTGGTAACACGTTAATTTCAGTCCTCCGTATCCTGGTCTGGAAAATCTTCCCACTGAAATTGGTGAAAACTGCTAAAAATTTATTTTTTCCAAAACCTGCAAGAAATAGCGCAAAGCCCTTAAAAAAAATCTGAGTTAAATCCAATTCCTTAAATCCCTGATGGAAGAAATCTTATTACCTTCAACACTATTATATACAAGACAAAGCCTGTAAGGCTTTGCCGAGTGATTGAAAAAGGCAAATTAATGACAGCACTTGAAATTACCTGTAATTATCAGTGACACCGGGTCAGCATCATTGCAATGACAGTCTCACAGAGTGATGACTCTGCTGGTTCAGAATTTATACAAAACTGCAAAACAAAACATGACCTCCACAATCAGTATTAAGGTATCTCTGGAGCATTTAAGCATCTGAATTCACAATCTACTGGGTAGCTGCGCTCATCTTTTGAAGAGCAGTTAAATTCTGAAGCAAAGGGTCCCAAGCGTTTTCCTGGTCAAAATCACCTCTCCTTTCCCATTCATATTTACTCGGGCGTCTCCCTTCGCTGTCACTGTCACACAATGTCTCTGCAGCAGCTATAACAACTGCTTATGTGGAAAAGTAATAATAGGAAGGCGTTTAATGAATTTTAAGCTGACTTTAATGTAATTTAGCAGCTGGAAACAAGGAGAAGAGCCAGCACGGTGTGACCTGCCAGCTCTCTATGGATTGTCAGTGGTCAATGTAGCACATATTTCAGCACTGCTCTCCAGGGTACGCTGGCGATGTTTCTTTTCTCCAGCTACATTCCTGATTTCAATTAAATCAGACTCTGAAGTACTCTTTCTGATATAGTTAATACCTTCCAATAAATGCTCTTGGCTTTGTTTCTCCCTAGACGCTGTCCTTCCCCACGCTTCTTCGCTCAGTGAGTGAAGCAGACATCACCTGAAAAGCAAAGATGTTCTTTTTGGAGAGACTAGAACCAAAGTTTTGTCTTGAGAAAGCAGGGAAGAAAAAATAGTCCTTTGATTACATAGCAATAATTCCTCCATTCCTGGGGAACATCTCTTTCTTTTGTTACTTCACTGTTACTATTTCAATATTAGGTCTGCAATTTTATTGCATTTTTTACTCTTTCTGTAACTATAAAGGAATTTCCAACATAAAGCCCCTCATCAAACTATACAGCTGAAGTTTTTAGTTTGCAGGGAACAAGCATACCTTGAAGTTCTTTTCTCTTTAGTTTCCACTAAGTATATGAACCAAATTGTTAACACATTGACCCAATGCCTTTGAGGCATTATAAAGCTTTTTATGACAGCCTGCAATTAGTATTATACAGTTTCTTTTGAAGGAGGCTTGCAACAGGTGTCTTAGCTTTCTGCTCCTTGCTTCCGTCCCCTCCAGTTCAATGAAAAATATGCAGTTTATCACCATTTATTAAGATCAGCTCTGTTTCCAGTTCGGATGTGTCTGTGCTAGGCCATGGAAGGAAACTACAGCTATATACTAAACTGGCCAAAGGACTGCATTTGCCTTCATTTTTGGAAAACTTCATTTTGATACAAATTCATTTTTGCAGTTTTCAGCTGTTTTGACCTTTAAAAAACCCGCAAACACAACCAACTGCAAAACTCCCCTGTCACACTATTGTGATGAGCTCCACAAGCAGCTCTTTGTGGAGGTCCCACTGCTGTGATCCAGAACAGCACAGAGAGTTGTGCTGGTGGTATCAGCTGCTTAGAGCTTTGCAGAAACCATCCTAAAGAAGATGGTGACCTTGTGACAATTTCCTTTGCTTGCTACGGAAGGGTTGTGTAGATCACTTCAGGTTCATTTGGCCGGATACCAATATAATCCTTCATTGCTCTTTGACATTCTCGTTTTGCTTGTTTGGGTTGATGACCAGCCGTGATAACCTTGTGGCTGCTGAACCACAATAAACAATATGTCCATGGCCGTGCACAGCAGATAGATACAGATCTAGGGACCTGACTGCTGATGACTACCATATCTCCAAAGGCATTCGAGCGATTCTGGATTGTACTAGCTGAACGTTTAAGGTAGGGTAAGGATGCCTGTATCTCCTGGCCTGTGCAGATCTGTGCATTGTATGAACCCCAAGTGCCGGCAGATGTTGTGATCACAGCTGTGCAGTTGGGCTACTCACAGCCATATGGCACAGGTGGCTCGGGGCTTCTTAGCACTGTAAACCAAACTCAGTGCTGCTGCCCTCAAAGCAAGGTGCTGAGGTAGGATCCACATTGTGAGTGAGGAGAAGGGAGGGAAAGGAGCTAGCTCAGAGGGAGAGGGGAGAGCCTGGGGAACGCAACTTTTTGCTGCTGTTCAATGGGATGAGTGAGAGTGAAGTGTCTCCATCCCCTCGTTGGTGTCAGCAGCTGCATTGAGCTGCTTCTCAGCAACTCTGGCATATTCAGAGCAGCTGTCAGGGCTGTGGTCATTTATCAACCTGCTGCCCATGGCAGCTGCATCCTCTGTGCTTAGGAATGGCCCTGCTGCGCATGAAGGTGGAAGGCAAACGTGCAGAGATGCCCCAGTCCACAATGACAAGATATGTGAAGGCCATTGAGCCCTGACTTCCTGCTCTATCCCTTCACTGAACTTTCCTGGATAATTTCATAAGTTACAAAGTCTCAGGCTGCAGATAAACTACATTTAAGTTGGGACCACTGCTGCATATCCCTCCCCGGTTACACATTCAAGGTCGGGTTGGACGGGGCTCTAAGCACCTGGTCTAGTTGAAGATGTCCCTGCTCATTGCAGGGGGGGTTGGACTAGATGACCTTTAAAGGTCCCTTCCGACCCAAACTGTTCTATGATTCTATGATCCTGTGATTCCTGTCACTTCTCTTGTGGTGTCTCTGGCACCCCTGTACAGTGGGTAAGTAGATCAGAAAACTGACCGCGACCCTTTTGGATCACCGGTAAAGCAGAGGAACGTGAGAGCTAATGCCAGGGAGGAGACTGAGATGTACAGCTGGGGTGAGACCAGGCAGGACTGTGATGCAGAACAGCAGGCTCAGATCAGCAAGAGTATCTGGTTTACTAACTTCTGTTCAGACAGCTCTTTTGGGGGTCTGGACCTGCTTTGGAGGTTTTAGGTACAACATGGATTACTTCTGGTAGACAATTTCTTGTTTCCAAATCAGACTACTGTCATCATAGAACAAATGCATTTGTAGTTATTGTCACTGAAACAAAAAGGATTATTTGTGATGAAGAGAAATGGTATGACACGCATCTGAAAAAAAAAACCCTAAACCCCAAACCCCAAACCATAACATTTCCATTCCCTTTGCCCTTTTCAAATTGACCCTTTCTCCCCTGACATTTCCCTAAAGCATCAACTTTAGAGATCATTCCAGTTTTCAAAAAAACCCACCCAGGCATGTTGACAAATTCAGTGACCAATATAATTAGTACCTATAGCTGGAAAAGAGCTTGATGCATACAAAAATCCTTGTGATTCTGATAATGCACGTACAAGTTCCCTGAGACATTGAAAACCTCACATGCAAATTTTGAGAACAATTGATTTCAAAGTCTGTAAACACGTACATACTTACACTGTCTTGTACTATTACCACAGTTTTGAAATATTCAGTTAATAGCTCGGTTCTTTTCTTAACTATATACTAAATTATGAGCATCGTGTTCTAAAAATGGTTCTTATTAATACGAAATACAAAAAAAAAAAAAAAAGAGAATGTTTGACTAAGCCTGAGGATTCCTCAGGAATGGTGTCTGTAATTGTCAGGGCTAGAAGAGCCTAAAAACATCGCCCAGAGCCCAGAGCTGAGGCGTGAAACACATCACTAAGTGCTGGGGGATTCATAGTTACTTGCAGACCGCAATGTGAGTGGGCAGGCTTGTGAGCATTTCTGAAGGGAGGCATGATGCTTTGATGTCCCCAGTAATTACATTATGAGTTCTAATTGATGTAAGCAGTAAAGAGAGAGTGCCTCATGGCATGGAAAAAAAGACTGGCAGGTACTTCTAGTCATTTGCTGTGCTTTGGTAAGAGATTGTCCAAGTGAACATCTCTCCATTCAATCACATTTTCCACTGGAAATTCCTCTTTCCTTCACATATCTTTTAACATACGAGAGTCTCTGAGGGCTCATTTGAATAGGTTGCCACACAGGTACATCAGATGAAACCACAGGCTGTAGCCTCAAAAGGAGCGGAAATACTATTTTAAAGATCTTGTCTCTCTCTGAGAGTCAGGCTGGCGCTGTCTGTTGCTTTCCTGCTCTTACGTGTACTTGCCAAAAAGAAGCTCTACTCTTTAAGGACTTAAAAAAAACCCAACAAAATAAATAAAAATCACTCTCAAGGCCTAAAAATGCCTCAAACCAAAATGTGCTGCGGTTGTGCTGTACCTTCAGAAAATCCAAGGTCGTTTCACGAAATCCTGTGTGTAAGGAGGCTGGCGCAATATTTAAACCCTGAGGTGTGTCATAGGTCTAATTACTGTATCTGTCTCTGCATAACGGTGCCAGCTCTGTGTGAGTAATTGGGGCAGGAGCTGATGTCTAAAATCCCCTTTCAGACCCCTGTTTAGCAGCATCACCCAGGTGAGGAATCAGTGACAGCGTGGGAAACATGACTCACATTGATAGCGATCGCTGAGATCAGACTAGAGAACAAACCTTCTTCTAGCTAGAGTGCTGCATGGTGACTGCGGGATCTGTATGGCATTTGGCTCTGTCGTTTGCCAGCTCGTTAAATCACCTTTTGGGGCTTCTGGTTCCCCACCTTACAGAAGTGCTGGGCAGGAAAGAGTGGCACAGCACTGTTCATCCTGGCAAGAGCAATGAAGAAGAGCTCTGCACAGAAGCCACCTACTACCAGAATTGTGTCCTTGATTATTACTCCTCACAATGAAGACTAGGGAGAAAAACTGAGGTAAAAAGGTGTTTCTTTTAGGCGACATATGGAGGAAAGAGAGCTTAAGAGACAGGCAGATGAGAGTCGACCATGGGTGTGTCAGTGAATCCAGTCACCAGGTTTGCTTTAATGTTGTTCCTTGAGGAACTGTGTTTAATAGACATTTTACAGTGGGGACACCAGTTGCAACTTGACATAAAATCTGAACTGTGCCACACTTAATAGCGGAAGCTTGTAAGAAGTGAATTAAAATCTCTGTATTGTTTTACTGCTTATTGGGTCTGAGAAATGTCCTTCATAAAAATAATGACCCAGGATGTGGTCCTTCAGCGAGATGGGGATGATTCCTTCCCCGCCACCTAAATCCGGCACAGCAGCCAGCTGGACAAGTAGATGTGGCTGCTGGCATAAGCAGGCACCAGTATATGTGAGTAGAGTAGAGCGGCTGGAGAAGGACTGTTCAGTCAGGAGTCGCATATGCTGTCCTGTAATTCAGGCATTTTGCCATGATGTGCTGTTTCTGGGCATGGCGAGTCATTACTGGATTAATAAGAGCTTCCTCTGAAGCTGGCAAATGGCCTCTTCTGTCCCCAACTCAGGCACCGTTGGCAGGGAGAAAGACTTGGAGTAGGAAGCGAAGGTGAGCATGAGACGATGGGTTGAAGAAGAGCCGCCATTTTGTGACCCCTGCAGGCCTTCTGGAGGGCACGCTTGCAGCCTATGGCCTCCTGGATCTTGAAAAGCACACCTTTCAACTGGCACAGAGTAGGGAAGAGTCCGTATGCAGCATCTGTCTTCATCTTCTGGAGACGACAGAATTGTTAATTCCTTTGAATATTCTTTAGGGGGCATTAATTGCGCTTCATCAATAACTACTAGGGTATTCTGTTGGAAGATTAACACAGAAACTTTGGTGTCTTTATCTGTTTTTCTCCTCTTAGGTCTCATAAAAGGACTGTAGAATGTAATCAATGTAAGTAAAGGATATTTTTTTACTCCTTTTTGGCTTCAGTACAACAGTGGCATAATTATTCCGCATAATTTTGCAATGAATTTTCAAGTAAAAGTAGTATAATTATAGTCTATTCACTCTTCTTGATCACCTACACGTCTATCTCCCATTCATTTGAATAGATTCAAAATGAACTGTTTTTCCTATTTCTAATAATGATAAATGACCATAACTAGATCACACAGTTTTGCTTACATTTTTAAAGGATGCTAAATTGTTTTGAGTGTTTTAAGGTGTGTTCATCTTTTTTGAGTTTGATGAATTGCAAATTATGAGTACTGGGAACCTGTTACTCCTCTTTTCCAGCCCCCTAACCCCAATACTCACCCCAGTTGTATTATGTTACACTTTTAAAAAGATGATTGTTACACTAATGCCAGTGAGAATAGGAACTCAAGTGTGTGAATACAAATGTAGAAGGAGAGCTTTGCCCTGAAGAGCTGAAATACTAGTTAATAGGATGATAGGAAGAGGTGATGTAGAAAAGATGGAGAAAAAAAGTGAAAACAGCAGTAATATTTTGTATGACACTGTCTTACACAAAATGCATGATATGAAGACTTCTGGGGGAAGGTCTTCTGAAACTTATATAAACTATGTGTCAGATCCTGACTGGAGTGCTCTCCTGCTTGCACACAGGCTGTTTAGGGAAGATCAGCAGGGGAGCTGTGCTCTCTGTAGATGTGCTCCTTGACTTTGCAGAGCTCTAGTAGAAATCCAAGGATGTGTCTGTCCAGAGTGAAGGTCTAAGTGCAGAGTGACACTGAAGATACTGTGGTAGGGTCTGACCAAGACCCCCTGAACAAGATGTAGAGGGTGAGGCTTTCTACAGAAGTCGCCTGATTGCAAACCTTTGTCTTCATGGGAGACTTCAGCTATCCAGATAGCCATTGCTAGGCTTGCACCATGAAAGCAACCCAAGAAGTCCCTAGACTGTGGTCCTGACAGTTTATAATGCAAATGGTAGAGGGGCTGTACTTGACCTGCTGCTCACAAAGTGGGAAGAACTGGCAGAAAGTACGGCAGAAATGGAAACTCGGACTGCAGTGATCATGAGCTGATTGAGTCGAAGGTACAGAGGGAGGCTGGGAAGAGAAGCAGTAGATTTAGGACCCTGGACTTTATAGAGCAGGGTTTGGCTTAGTTAGGGAATTTGTACACAAAATTCCTAGGGAAGCTGCCAAAGGAGAAAGGTACACAGGAGGACTGGCTCACTAAAACAAACAAACAAATAAAAAAAAAAAAACCCAGGCAAAAAAAAAGAAACTTACTGAGAAGTTAGGTACAAACTGCCTCATTGTGCAGGATGGGCTTTCGGCAGAAGGCTCTCCTGACTAAGCAAGTGAGCCAATAATGCAACAAAATAGCATGCAAGAATTGAAAAGATGAATGTACAACAAAGGAAGAGTATAAAGATACTGTTTGAGCACTTTTTGAAAAAAATGAGTAAGCCCAGCTGGAGTGAAGATCAGGAGAGGGCATTAAGGGTAACAAGAAGGGATTCTACAAAAACACTAAATACAAAAGAAGTTCAAAAAGCATATAGGCCCACCGATGAACGCGGGAGAACAACATAGTGGCAAACATTACAAAACAAGGTCCCCAATGTCTTTTTTGCATCAGTTTTTACAGACAAAGCCTACTCCCAGATTTATACATACCAGCACCGTTTGTTATGGAGGATAGCCTACAGGGAAGGAGCAATGACTTAGAGATAGCTACAGCTGGCTGCATTCAGATCCATAGGTGATGAGATTCATCTACGGTACTGAAAGAGGTACCCGCTGTCTATCACCTGTGAAAAATCAGGGTGATCTGTAGAGGTCCATGAAGACTGAAAAAAGGCTAAAGGCTAAACAGCCTGTTGTTCATAAAGGCAAAAAGAAAGATCCAGGGAACAATATGCCATTTATTGTCACCTCAGTCACTGAAAAAGAACATCTTCTTGAAATTCATTTTCAAACATAGCAAAGACAAGAAGGCAGTGGCCTGCATGAGGAGGCAGATGGCACCGTTAGCAAATTTGCAGACTGTGTTAAGTGGGGGGGAGTGATTGACACACAGAATAGCAGAGCTTTAGTCCAGAGGAATCTTCAGAAAGTTGAAGACGGGGACAACAGAAATTTCATGAAATTAAGCGAGAAGAAATGCAAGGTTCTGCATTCAGGGAAGAGTAACTCCAGCATTGGTACAAAGTGGTAACTGGCTAAGCAGCAGCCGGGCTGGAAAGGACCTCAGGGTTATGGTGGACTGTTTGAACCGCCATGGTTGAGTCAAAAGTCATTGCAAGGCAAACCACACACTGGGCTAGAAGGAGCATACACAGCAGATCAAGGAATGCTGCTGTTCTCGTCCACCTTTATTTGGTACTGCTGAGGCCATACCTGGATTCATGCATCCTGTACTGGCCTTCCTTCCTCCCCCCAGTTCAAAGGAGGCTGTAAAGAAGCTGAAGGGAGTCCAACACAGGACTGCCAGGATAGTGGTGATCTTAGCAACAGCCTGCAGTAACTGGAGGGAGAATAACAAAGAGAACGGAGCCAAACTCTGCTGTTTAGTAGCAAACAATATGGCAAGGAGAAATGGCCAAGAAATGCAGTTGGGAGGTTCAGGTTGGACAGTTGGGAAAACCCGTGAGAGGAGTAGTGCAGCCCTGGAACATGTTACTGAGAGAGACTGTGCAGTCTCCACCCTGGGAAACTTTCAAGAGTTTGCCGGACAAACCACAGCTGATGGGAGCTAGTGTGGGCGATACCGATGGTATGAATCGGGAGGATGGACTAAATGATCTCCACAGGTCCCTTTCAAGCAACTTTTCTATGATTCTGTGATAAACATCATCTGTAAGTAATAGGAGATACCTGTGTGATTGCACATACACAAAACCAAGCGTTATCAAGATGAGACAGGCTTCTGGGTCAGGGCAAGAGCAAAAATTTCTAGGAATTTTTTTAATGGTGTTACATTTTTCTTTTACATGTGTCCTGACGAAGGAATGGTCATGTTTTTCTGCTTCCAGGAAATGTTTCCCAACACACTGCTCTTCCTGTTCCTGATAGCCACTGAGCAAAGAATTCATTGTATTTCCCAGAATTAGTCTATGTATCTTGTCTGTCTACAGGTTCCTCTCATACTTCTTCAGGGAGGTCGAAGTCACTTCTGCTGAACTTTTCTTTGTTGTGCGCTTGTAAAATCATTTGGTACCATGACTCCTGAAACTTTCTCTTGATTTTTTTTCTTGAGTGTCTTTATTTGATTTGATTGGGGTTTGTTGCTGTTATTGGTTTTAACAACCTTTATCCTAGATCGTACAACTTTAATGAGCATAAATTTTATAAAAGTTTAATTTGTGGTATTCTCATTTACTCTGCTTCAGTTTCCTCCGTTATTAGGGAGTACACAGGTCCCATCCTTCCACAAAACCAAAAGAAAATAAAAACCAAGTCAGATGGAGGCTAAAACAATGCAAGAAGACAGTAGTGACTCTGTAGTATACTTGTCTCTCTGCAGCAGAAAAAAAGCACTTGATGCCTACAACACCTGCAGAGGCCCAGGGGAGGGGACAGAGGTTGAAGAGTAACTCATGGAGATGGCAGTCTTCCTTGAGAGTCCTGGATTTTTAAGCAAAAAGAACTTGCTTCAGCCAACTTGTTGCTCCTCTGAGCTCTCAGAGGAGAGCAGGGTGTAGTGGAGACACCAGGATTGTACATTTTTGAGGGAGAGGAGGAGCATGGAGGTAGGTGCAGAATAGCCCATCAAACTCACTGAGATTTTGTAAATATTCCCTCCACATTTTGACATAAACCTGAGACAGTTCAATGTAGTTTCAAGTGCCTGCTCTGCTGAAACTAGGCTGTGGCCTCCCTACTCTCCAGACGGTGCCTGTTGTAAGGGAGTATGTGTGGGACTTTCTCAGGCTTTCCAGTTGCGTCTGTTCTGTCTTGTATTAATAGTCACTGAACCACAGAAAGACTGACTTGGCTTCCTTCATATTCTTGTTGTGAATCAGGCAGAGCTGGGACGTGTGTCTGGTTCTCTCACATACCACGTGAATTTCCCTCACATGCAGGTTACTAGCTATCCTGACATTCCTTTCTTCGTAGTTTTCACCAAAATTTGTGGCTCTCCTTGTTGATACTGCCTTATTTTCCCCAAAAGTTTGTATTTGACTAATTAGCATTTTCTAACAATAACAAAAATATTCTGCACATAATTGCCCATCAACATCCGAAGACAACAAAGAAACTGCAATGTAATGCATCCCCTTCAAGAGATCCAAAATTTGTGCATTTCAGCTCTTAATTTCACAGTACCTTTTTGACTTACACTGACTTCTCAAATATCTTTTACAGTTTGCTGGACTTTAACTAGGTCTTTGTGAGTACGTTTTTCCGTCACCACACAACTAGGAATCCTAGCAGCTTCACTGGGCTGGTTATTTGCACACAAAAGGGACAAAGACAATGGGAGACCCCAGACAGCTGATGAGTGACAGGATTCAATAGGCTGAAGCAAGGAAAGAAATGGAGAGTGTGTGTGCGTGCACACGAGAGAGGGGAAAGATGTTGATGCAATGGTGAAATGAACATAAAAGGCTGGAAAAGTTGTTTTTTGCTTGTCGTCTGTCTTTTCACCTGTCTCTCTCTCACCAGTGTGCCTTTGTTAATAAACAACACTCTCAACTTCCAAAAGTTGTATACAGTTTTCTGGGACTGACATAGACCTTTGCTGGGATTATGACTCTTATTATCTAGATTTTTCTGTTGTATTTTGTGGTTTCTATTCCTTTGTGTCATTGTTACATTGTCTTCCTTGGTTTTTTATTTGTTATGTGCTATTTCATATTTGAATGCCTGCTCTTCTGTCAGGTGCCATCTGATTCTCTCCACTCTGATCTTTTTAATTTTACATATTTCTCTAACTTCATCTCCTTTTGAGTGGCTATTAGCTGGATTGTTGCTCTTGTGAATTAGTTTCTGTTAACAATCTGAGATTTTATTACCATGTTGAGCTTTTTCAGCTGCACATTTTGGTTGTACTTTGATGCCACTTCTCCACTTTCCATTACTATCCCTAAACAGGATGGACCTGTAGTGATTTCTGTGATTCAGCTACGGAACAAATACTGCTGTCAGTGAAACCGAAAGCAACTGTGGTGGTGTAGTCAGAGGAAAAAGAGCCGACCCTTAGTTTCTGCATGTAGTCCTGTAGTAAGTTGTCTAACTGGTTGAAGGAGACAAGGCGGTGAGACAGCAGCTACACAGTAGTAGCTCCCTTCACTGTGTGAGACTGAGCCCAAGTATGACAGTAAGTTCTTACCTACTCAAGCAGTCTCTCATTGCCTCCAGAAGAAAGCAGCGGGACAGAGTTTTAATTGTGTTTTGCTGCTCCTTTGAGGTTGTATGTGGACCGTCAGTGGGCTTTGCACACTACAGATGATTGGAAATCGCTGGTTTAGAAGAGCTGGCAGAGGAATGCTGTAAATTTTGAACTGGAGTTGCATAAGGAGCTATTCTTGGTTTAGCATTTCTCAATACTTTTATAAACAATTTGGAAGGAAATGTACAATCATCATATAGGTGCAGATGACATAAATTGTGACCCAGTAGGTGGATGTCAGGATTTAAGACCTTCAGGCACTGAGAAGGTCTGTCTTCTTCAGAAGAAGGGGATTGTTCAAACCACTTCCCATACCACTCTTTTAAGTGCAAATAATGAAATACATAGTTTGGCACTTCCCCCTCCATCTATACTGTTCTCCTGGAGATTATTCTACTTCCATATAGTGCTATTTTATGAAGGAAAGGGTTGGGTTCGTTTTGTGATATCTAACAGATTGCAGGTAACAGAAGTTCACTCTCCACAGGTGCCAGTGGGCACTGCTATGCAGCCAATACAGGGGGGGTTGTGGACCCTCCCTTCCTTTCCCTTCCCTTCCCTTCCCTT
>VYZM01005197.1:817720-830883 GCA_013398915.1 Dromas ardeola
CTTTCCTTTCCTTCCCTTCCCTTCCCTTCCCTTCCCTTCCCTTCCCTTCCCTTCTTTAAGAAAGCTAGTATTGCTTGTGATTTATCAACACACATGCACACACGCACAATTTCTCCTGGAGTTGGTGCTGCAACAGTACACAGCAGAGCAGGAGGGCAGGAAGCTGTTCACGCTCTCTTCTTTCCCTTACATATTATAACACGCACACAGCCAAATGGTTTTTTTAGTTCAGTTTCTTCCTAGCAATTAATACTCTCTAGTTCTGGTAACAGCTCACCCATGGCAAATGTGATTATGGCTGATTTTACATAAGTAAATTAATATTATATACCAAGATATGGGTAGAAAAATGTAGAAGCAATGAAGTTTTGATCCAACAGTATAGATACAGCACCTATTTATCATGTGGCTCAAGCAGCTTAGTACATTTCCTAAGATTAGATCTTTCAGAAGGTTCACCTCTGTTTGCTGTCAAGTTTTGTTTGCACAGGCAGAGATTGCTGGTCACATAGTGGTGTTATTCTACCAGGGAAATAGTCGGGCGAGCTCTGCATAGGATTCTTGCATTTCCTCACATAGACTTACACCTAGGGAGTTCTCTAAGAAGACACTGTGTTGCTCCGAAGGAAGAGTACAATCTAAACAAATGGATGGGAATTTAAAGCCTTATGAGGACAGAAGAGATAAGCGTAATGAAGACAGAGGACCTTCACCTTCCCCTTCCCTTTCCCCCTCCCCGCATTGTAATCAGCCAGTCATTCCCAAGTAAGATGGGGAAGACATTTCTGCTCTCGTATTGCTGCTCCCATCCATTTGCTTGTTTTCTCTGCTTGCAACATCAAATCCAACATCCACAGTTATACCCATGTAAGGGAAAAGTTTAATGCCTTTTTGCCTCAGTTTGACTGTGTCTTTGCTAGTGTCGGTCTTTATCACTAAAAAGTAAATATGTTACTATGGTGTTATGTGCATCTGTACTGGGCACAACTTTGAATTTTGCTAAGGTTAGTTGAAAAAGATGGGTTACCTCTAACCTAATCATCATCTCTTTCCAAGTGGAAGGATGCCCAACAAATCTTTACTTTCTAAAGTTTGGTCTTTCTTTTGTTTTATTTTTGCAGTGCTCAGTTTAGTAAGGCTCTGATACAATCCCAGTTTGCACTAAAGTATTAATGCCATTTTTGTCAAGAAAATCAAACAATAAAGTGAGATCCAGCTTTAGAGAAGCCAATGGATTTGAGTGAGCTTTATATCTTTCCTGAATAATCACCACACACCTGGATATATATTTTAAAATAAAATATCACATCATTGAATGAGAATTCTCAAATGTACTTCAGAAGCATTCTGGTGTATGTACGCTGAAGCTGGTGTTGAATCTCTAACTTCTTTTCAAGGTGATATGTGCAATATCAAAATGTTAATATATTTGTGTGAATAATGCCAACAATTATTACAAGCCCACCTTTTGTTGAATGGTGCAGTCACTTTGTGAATGAAATGTGAAATTTGGGTTTAGTCAGGAGATTTTGCCAGACATTGTATTAGTCGTAACTGCTTGCCATCTTGTAATGTTTAGAAACTATAAAACTCGTGAGACATACATACCGTGTTAGTCAGGACCACTTACAAAACCCTCTCCCACTGCACAGTCTGAGCAACCAGCTCATTTTTTGACTACCCAGGACTGCACCAAACTTTTGCCTTTAGCAGATGGTGTGGTAGTCATGACACTGAGGAAATGCTAAGAAACAAATTAGCCATGGGAGGCGAGCAGCTAAAAATATTTCCTTTCCCTAACATTTTCCAAGCTCTCCTTGCTCTTATTTCCCTGCATCCATACAGGCACGGGCACGCAGGTATGCACCACTCTCTGTGTCCAGTGTTCTGCTGCCAAGCTTGCTCCAAGACAAGCATCTGGCATTTGCTGCCTTCTGCAGATGGGTCGTGAGTGACACACACATACACACGGTGCAGCTGTCCGTATCTGGCACTCAGGTAATTATTTGTTTGCTAATCAACCAGCAGCTCCATTAGTTGAGTTGGAGGTTAGGAGAGGGTGATTAAATATACAGAAAGAGAGGCTGTTTTGTAGTTGTGGGTGAAATGCTGGGTGGTAATTACAAGAGATGTAGGGATTATTATTGTGACCGGGGCTGTAGCAAAAATTAAATCTATCTATTCAAACTGCTTGTCACTGAATATCCAATGGCAGTTTCCTAAAGCAGAACAAAAAAACAAACCCTCTGTTCTGCAGCAAGAATAAAGAGGTATCTCCATGTTTGCATTACAAAGCTGCGGTCACCTGCGAAAATGATCAAGTTTCAAACTAAATCAAATGTGCAGTTTCTCACAACCGCTTGCAAAGGACGTCAAGAGTTATGTGTGAAAAGAGAAGGAGTGAAATCTGATAGCTTTGTGCTCCTCAATTAGTTTAGCAAGCTTACCAAAATTGCAGGTGTTAATTCTGCAGGTGCCAGTTGGGTCTAATCAGTCTGCAGGTTTTATCTGATGCTTAGTGTAGCTCAGCTGGCCAAGCGGCAGGCTTAATACCTGGTCACCTGCTAGGATGTGATTTGTTGCTGTATTTTATGCAACTTGTAACAAAACATAACTCTGTATAATTTTTAATTTATTTTGGTTTTATATAACCATTTGACCTATATAGAATGAGGGAAAAATCCTCAAATGATTTTAAAATGTCAGCATTTTATGATTAAAATATGCAGGGTGACATCCGGAGGTCACTGGTTTTGACCTCTGCAGGAATGGAATAGTGTCATTAATTTTGAGTAAAATGCTCCTGTGCTGTGGGCTGGAGTGTTTAACATAGTGGGGTAGGCTGATGGAACTCGGGGTATTTGGCCCACAGAAGAAAAGAATGAGATCTAATTGCTGTCCTAAACCATCTAAAGAAGACAGAGACAGACTCCTCTCAAAGTTGCTTAGTGAAAGGACAAGAGGCAATGGTCACAGGATGCAGCAAGGGAAGTTGTGACTGTAGGAAGGAAATTCTCCACCAGGAAACTTAGTCAAACACTGGAGCAGATCTCTCTGAAACGTTGCAGAGTCTCTGTCCACGGAGACATCAACAGTGTGCAAGGCAACTTGTTCTGCCCTGAAGCTAGCCCTGCCTAGGTGGGAGACCTCCAGAGACCCCTTCCAGCCAGAATCTTCCTGTTGTTCTGTTGCTGTTTTCAGTTGCACCTGGCCCTGCTCTCCCCTCCGATCTTTCTGAAGGAGATGGAGTTCGTCCTCGCCTCAGGACCCTGAAAGAAATCAGAAAGGACAGCAGAAAAGGCTTGCTTTGAAAAAGAGGCCTTTAAGAAGTGATTGTGGCTTTGTTAATTTACTGTTTCTAATTGAAAGCTTATGAGGAGTATGGTTTTGCTTTCTAGTGGTTAGCCAGCTGACTCACGCGCCATCACTTGTAAGGACCCCACAGGACAAACTCTGCACTGAGTTATGCTCGAGACACCTCATGGGCTTCATCATATCTGGGTATGCAACAGGGGCTGTGAACAAATAACTGGTTCAAAAACAGTGTTTGGTTTAAGTTAACTAATTCCAGAGTTTTTGCTAAATGAACAGCACTTGTCCCTTGGGTGCTTGTAAAAGCAAGAGGTCATCTCAGAAGTGGGGAGAGCCTGTGGAAGCAGAAGTTAGTTCTCCCCTCCATTTCCTTACCAAGTCCTGCCGTCAGCCAAGAACTGCAGTGCAGGGGGTCACTGGGACCCAGGGGAGGTTGTGTTGGCCGCAAAGGAGGCAAGACTTGAGGGACGGAGATATAGTTGTGTGTCTTGGGGACCTCTGTGAAATTGTTGGTGGAGTTAATCCTGGCAGGACTGAAGAGTGGAGTGGGGTGGCATTAGATACGGTCTTAGACAGAAAATGGCATTTTTGTCTGCTCAGCGAAGACCATTTTATCGCACGGGTCAGAGCCGGGTGAACTTTTGATGCTGGTTCCCCCAGCGTATCCACTGGCTGCTGTATGTTCTGTGCTGCTGTGGGTGTGTAAGCGCAAAACAGTGGCCATTTTAACATACCCTGCCTTTTGCAAGGGAATACATGAGGTGGGGGCACTCCTGGACTCACACACAGCCTGCCTAGGCCTGGAGTCTGGGGTGATATTATACACAGTGTTCCTACAAACTTGCCTGTCACAACATTGCAAATAAACCAAATCCCAGTTCCTCTTGGGAACTTTCAAAATTAGTATGTTAGGTATACATGGGGGAATTTCAGGACTTTTAAAAGACAGAAAAGGGGCTGCACAGTTGTATATTCATTTCGTAGGCCCTGGTCAGACGTTGCTTTCTGGCTTTCTCTACTTTTTTCACAGAGGGCAAGACAAGCTATCTCCTATGGTCACAGGCTGTGACTCCCAGCCCAAATTGCCCTGTCCTAGGGCACTTGCTTGGGCTGCTGTCTTGGAGTCAGAAACTGCTGTGTACCAGTGCTTCAAACAGATGCCTCTAAAGAAAAGGGAATAAGATAGTCCTGGGAGGGGCCCTGGACCTCTGGAAGAAGCTGGGGGTTGTGTTTCTTCTGCTGGGAACTGGTTTTGTTCCTAGGCCCTGGGACTGGGTGATCGCTGTATTTAGTGGAGGCACATTTCATGAGACACCTTTGCAAACCTGCCTTGAACCATCTGAAAAGTCCTCTCCCTGTGAGGGCCCAGGAGCTCATGTATTCAAAACACCTGCTGTATAAGACCTCTCTTATTTCTGTTCAAGCCTGCACGCTCTTTTTCAGAAAAGGGGCATTTTGGCCCTCCGTCGTTGGCAAAGACCAGCCCCAGCGTGCCTGCATGTGATCAGCTAGATCTGCTGTAGGGTGATCTTAGATAGTGCTCAGTAAGGCAGGACCCCTTTTAGGGCTTCGTGGTGAGGTTATAGGGTGACCGTGGTACATTCGCCTTGAGGACTGATGACTAAAGGGGCTTGGTGATGGATCCCTTCCCTCCTGGTGGGCTTTGAAGATTGACATCAGGCCAGAAAGCACAGAGCTGGTTTCCGCCTCAGGAGCACACTGCCACAGATGCCCAAGGGCCTTCAGTGTGGACGCAGGTATGTTCCTCCACTTTGGGGCACCTTTGGAGTGATCTAGCAAGGCCCTGTAGATGTGGCCACCACTGTCCTTTCAGGGTTATGTGCGCAGCTCTGGAAATCTCTTTCCCCACGTAATTCTTCCGCCTGTTTCTCTGGCTTTTGCAACCTGCAAAGGGTTAAAGAGGTTTCTCTGCACAGGGCTAACCAGGAGGCAGGGTGGATTTAGGAGGGGAACAAATGGGGCTCCAGCCCTTGGATTTAGCTGCTGTGCAGTCCCGCAGGTTTACACAGCGCCCACGGTCAGCCCCGGAGCTCCCAAACTGCGCCGGCTCCTCCCGGAGCACGAAGAGCTGCTTTCCCCGCACGCACCTTCACGTAATGAGCAGTAACCTTCCCCCCGTGGACAAGCCCTCGGGCTGTGGCAAGCGGCCATCCGCTATTCTGTGTTTGTAGGGTGCCCGGCAGGGCCTCGCTTTAGGTTGGTGCTTGGGCGGCATTGTAGTAAATTATAAAAGATCCTCTCTTTGATGCCTCGTGGGAGAAGGCACGGGGCCTGATTTCCCCCTGCCTTGTTCCCTGTGTTGTGATTCGCGCAAGGCGCTATAAACTGCCACCATGCTGATTTGGTAACCACTTTGCCACAGGTATAAATTACAACCCTAGGTGCACAGCGGTGGGGGGAATGAGGCCAACCATCTCTAAAGGTCAAAGGAGCATTCATCACACCGCCAAGTCGACTGCGACTTCATTGTGACTTCGCATCAATCAAAGTGCTGTTGTTGTTAAAGAATTTCAAGTGGATACAAAATAAATAAGTCTAAAAAAAAAAAAAAAGAGGCACACTTTCCTTTTCTGCTCCTTTGTTCTGCGCAGAAATGTCTCCTTGTCCTCTGGTCTTCTCAAACAATGCTTCTGTATGTACAGGCTACAGATATCAGTGTATTTAGCTACAAGCAGAGTATAAGGGGATGGGATCACTCTTAGCCAGACTAAAATAGAAGGGAGTAGCGGTTAGAAACAATTGCTGTAACTGCGACTTCCTCAAACAGCATGGCTCTGATGTCAGATACTGGGAAAGAGGAAGCAATGGTTAGCATGCATGATGGTTTAACCAAAGGTGCAATTTGTTCCAGCTTTCTGATGAAAGGCTCTCCCCTGTAAAAAGGAAACACGAGCGGAGCAAGCAGAGTACTGTTAGAGATCCCCAGCTGTACAGAAGTCAATGAGGAGCAGATTCAGTCACCCTCAGCTGCCCGACGCTGACTGCGAGAGGACATGCTTGCTCTCAGTTCTCTCCTCATATGTCTCTGCTTTGATCTGTAGAGAGCCGGCCCCCCCCCAAAAAACCCCGAAACTCTGACTTGACAAGGTCAAATTACAGTTCCTAAAAGAAAAAAAATCTGAAATAAAGTAAAAGCCGAAATTATGCCATGTTTGACAACCGTATCAGGATTTTTGTCTGCTGCTTGTGTTTGGATTAAAGCATTAAGTTTCCTTTGGTCAATTTGTTATGAAGTTTGAGCAGCTTACAATTGATGGCTTCTGGGTATGCTGTATTTTTCTGAGAAAGCTGATCATGAATCAGTGTCACATTAAAATATGCCTTTAAAGTTAAGGTAGTGGTTAACTGAGAATGTACCTGTGAAATTCTTCTGAATTCTCCGTTTGATGCTGCACATCCAACATAGATGCACATCCACAGTGCTTCTGGTGTGTTTCATTTTGTTATTAATTAGTCGTGATCTAACTCTGAAGTTGCCCTGCTTGAGGAGGAGCTTGGACTAGGTGGCCGCCGGAGGTCCCTCCCAGCTGAAGGGGCTCTGTGGTCCTGTGCCCGCACTGACGGTGGCTGGCAGACCAGAGCAGCAGGCAGGAGGACCTGCGGTGAACCTCACTGTCGCTGCTCTTGTGACCCACGCTCAGCTGATCCGGGCGCGTGGTCCCCACTCAGTACTACGAAGGAAAGTGAGAAACCTGAAGCTTCCTCTCCGTAAGCCCTACAGGAACAGCATTTATAGAAACGTGCAGAAAACGGTAATTTTCCTGCAGTGTTTATAAACCATGTGATTGAATTTACATTTTTTATAGACCAGTTATTTTGGAAGTTCAGCAGAAAGGAGATCTTTCTGTACCAAAAAATAAATTCTACTGACTTTTGACAAGTCTCTGTATGATCACATTGATCTCATCCCTACTACATTCCTTACGTCCTGCGAATTTGCTTCATGACCTGCCAAAAAACCGCAGCCATTCTGCCATACCCAAATTGGAGGCAACGAAACATGGCTTCAGTTTCTAGTGGTCCTTTTTAACATACTTGCGTGGCATCAGCTCAAATTCCCTTCTCTGCAGCAATCTGAGTGTCTAAATTATGCTCGATGGACAACCAGGGCACAGTGACACTGACCTATTCACATGCTGTGAATCACATAAAAAAAGGGTTAAACAAAAAAAAATCAGTAGGAGATGGTAAAGGGAAGAAAATGGTATTGGTGGTTTGGGAAGCATCTCTGTTTTCTTCCTGCCTTCCTTCCTCTCGTCCTAGTCCGGTCCTCTTACAGGTGTGAAAGTTGTGCTGGCCACAGGACTGTCTGGTGGACAGGCTGATGCGTTGTCCATCGGGAAGGAGTGTCTTAATTTTGGGAACACCTGGAGCATGCACTGCTGCTGCGTGGGGGATCTGCACTGGAACTAGAACCTCACCTTCATCTTGAGCAGCTCTTCGTTCCCACAAACAGCAAGAGCAGCCGCCTTCACTGCCGGTCATGACTTCTGGTGGAGATAACCGATCATCTCGGCTGGCTGCCTGCTGCCCCTTGCTCACTGCCTCCTTGTGCTGTGGCATCTCTTATGGCAGCCCGAGCAACTTTTGAGACAGGGGACGGTGACAGCAGCAGGACTGAACCAACTCCCTATCTTGACACGTGTTGTATATATTAACTAACATTTTGTAAAGCCAGAAGCCCCAAACATGCATCGCTTACCTTGTAATGCCAAAGAAAGGAAAATTTCCAGCAGTAGTTTACAAGTGGAGAGATGAGTTGCCTTTGCAGGAGCTGTAAAGCCCCCCCGCCCGGGGAGGGCTGATGTTTCCCCAGACAGCAAGAACAAGGAGTCCAAAACTGAAAACCGAGCAGTTGTGAGGGACACTAACAGTAACAGCTTCTTTATCTTCATTTTCATGAACACCTCTTTTAAGTTCAAAACCTATTCAGCACTAGGTACGAAAGGCAAAGCCAAAAATTCTGTCTGTCAAAAGCATTTCTGATCTGCCTCTCAGCATAGCGTTGCTCCTTTATAAACACTTGGAGTCCTGGCCTGAATTAAGTGGGGCTGCAGGCTCTGTTGCCAGTGAGACTTACAGATAGAGATCCATGGTCTTTCGATGAAAATTAAACTGAGATGCTTCCATTTAAACTGGAGCATTTAACCAAGATAAAGGCTACTCATCCCCAAGTTTGGAAGCTACTGTACCATCAGGTTTGCAGTTCGCAATAAGGGCTTCTCCATTCTCCTGTGAGTGATTTAAAAAAAAATACCTGGATTTTTCTACCGATGTGAAGCCCCAGTTTCATAACTCAAAGGCAGTGCAGTGTGCTATCATGTGGTGTTATAATTATCGAGAAATCATGCATAAGGTCGAGAGAAATGTGCTGAGTGAACCAGGACATTTGGACCCTGTAGGCACACAGCCTTAAGGCTGAAGGAGATTAATGCTTTTGGCATCACACAGAGCTAGTATTATGTTCATGCTGTGGTAGGGATTTCTTTTTCCATAGACCTCCTGATTGTAAAAGGGGATTCCAAAACTCACATGCGAGCAGCAAATGTCTCCAAGTACACTGTGGCACCCGGCCAGGAACAGAAACCCCCGTTACTGTCTGCTGCCGCGGTATGCTGATTGGAAATCGGATAGCCGTCCCAGCGCGGTGTATCACGGCACTCGGGAGTCATGTGAGAGAGACATCAGGAAACAGTAGCTGACAGTCACATCGCTGCCAGTCAGAAAGGGATCGGTGCTTAAAAGGAAGCCCTGGATGCTTTCAGCATGACTGAACGCGCTGCTAATCTGCATATGTCTGGATTAGAAGTCACACCATCATAAAGATGCCATGAGCCAGGCAGCACCCATATGTCATCCGTGCAGTGACAGTTCCTAAATATCCTGTCCCCCACAGCTCTATTCCTAAGCGTAAACAACAAATAGGAGGCAAAAGGCAGAGCACACAGGCCATAAAGAATCCCAGTCCTGATCCTGGTATCCCTGTATCGTTAGGACGGCTAGGTTTTTATAAGCAGGGTGTATTTGCACATCCTCTTCATCATTTGAAAAAGAAGATTATTACATCTGCCAATAGTTTCCTCATTTTAGTCCTAAACCAACATTATTATGTGGGTTGACTGAATATATCACTCTTAATCAGATGCGGAACGGCATACCCTACCTTCCTGACAGCGTTATGGACCACATACCATTTGATTTAGTCCGGTGACAGGATTGTAAATGTGGAGCTTCACATCAAGCTCCCCGCCGGGGTGGTGCCTCCTATTCCAGCCTGAATGCAAATACTGCTGGAGGTGGGGGCTCGGTTCTGAGTAACCAGCAGAGGAATATCAGTGCTGGTGCCTCTTTGCGTCCAGTTCTGAATGCAAGCATCAGCCTGAAACAGAAAGGCAGACAATTTTGGACAGATTCAGACGGATCATTTTGGCCATGTGGCTAAAATGAATCAAAGCTCAAATCTGATGAACCCAGATCTGTGCAGAAGTGATAAGCAATATACAGGATATACATTTTTTTTTTTCAGTGCGTTGGCTTCTGGGGAAGACCTGTGCGATGTGACTTCCCAAAATATTTTTCACACGCTAGTGACGAGTTCAGTGGTGAACTGTGATTTCTACAGCCGACTGAAATCCAGAAACACTAAAAGGCTTCTGTTTATTTTCATATAACAATTAAAGTAAATGAAAGTTTCCCAATGAAGACAGCTGTACCATGCATCAAACCAGAACTGACTTTACCGCAAGTTGCGCTTCTTGCAAGTCTTTGCTTCTGTGCTGTGGCAGAGGTAAAAATCTTTGCACAAGACATTGTCGATGAAGTGTAGTCCTCTGCACTGCATGTGTCGTGACGGCCAAAAGGGTGGTGAGCGGATCACAGCCCACAATTCGGTTAGCGCTCCCGAGTGAGAGGCCTCTGGAGCGTAGCTTCAGGTTGGAGACTACCTGGCAGTCCTTGCCAGAAATGCTCCAAGTTACCGGGGGAGAGGACGGAAGAAGTCATGGAGATGCAGAGCCTTTCTTTTTTTCCTTTTTCTTTCAGAAACAAAGTACGTGAAGCAGCTGTTCCAATTGCAGGTGCTCTCCAGGCCTCAGGCTTCAGTAAAATAGCAGTAGCCCGGTTTCTGCTGGGTCTGATTCTGGCACACAAAGCATGTGAAACCAAAGCTAACGCTGAGTCAGTATGTCTTGTCTGGAGCAACCCAGCTAGTCTGAGCACTCTCTTGTACTAGGTGCTAGACTCTAGCCAGTTTTGGGAGAATTTTTTTTTTGGTTTTACTGTGTGCCTGGGCAGACCTCATCTCTAAGTAAGGCCAGATGTCCCAAAATTCTTAGTTATTCAGAGGTGCTTGCAGCAAGGTTTCCAAACATACCTGAAGAAGTTAGGTACACAACTCTTACTGATTTCATGAAAGCAGTGGGAGTCAGCCAATTGGCCTATTTAGTCACATTCAAAAATCCCATGAGATACCTATCTCTGTCTTTCAGCAGCTTTGAAAACCTCTCTCCTGGTGCTTTGTTGTCATTAATATTGAAAGGTCAGTCAGGGTTCCAGTATTATTTGGACAGGACTGGTGTGTGTGGAGGAGACACATGCACGTCACAGAGGAAACCCGAGTCCTGGACGGGAATGCGCAGCTAAGGCTGTACTGGACTTTGCTCTGCGTGGATTGAGGCAGATGGGCACTTCTCGCTGGAGATGGAAATGTACACTGAGGGTAATATGATTTAAATACAGGCATAAATCCTGGATCAGGACCCAGATATTTCAAGCTGAACTGATTTGACTGTGTACTCTTTTTTTTTTGGAGTATAGTTCATGGCACTCAATGCAAAGTTTACCCTAAATTATTCAACAGTTGTGGGCCCTGTAGGTATTACTGCATGATAACTAGCTTTGCTGGATTAACGTTGCTTATTCTACTTTTGAATAAAGCTAAAAAATTAATTGTTACAAGTTCAGAGCTTACCTTGTTTGATCTCACATACTCTCCTTGCTGTAGAGTTGCAAGTACAGCGACTTTTGAGAGTTGGGTACAGAGCTTGGCCAAACGCATGGAGATGAATAAAAAATAATATATGTATTTACCTCAAGGACACACCAACAGGAGCCAAGCAAAGTCACTGTGATGTTGATACAGATGCTTCTAGCTGAAATGACATTCTTGGGCTTAGGGATTTATGTTTACTTTATGGGCTGTTAAACAAGTACATAATGTTTTGCCCAGAAAAAGGACTTAGATGAGCTGGATTGCTCATTCTGTGGCTTCTATGACATGGGAGAGCTTGAAGGAAACAATCTTCAGGAACTACTAGAGAAATTCTTCCTTTCAACCTGTTCTTCCCAAGAAGGCCATCTTCTTAGCCCCTCTCCTTATTCTCCATGTTCTCCACTTGATTCTTGAGAATTATGTTCTCCTTCTTCCACCATAAGCTTCCTATGTCAGAATAGGGTGGGGGAGACAAGAGGCATACGCATAAGAAGGAAAAGTAGCGTAAGGAACAAGGAAGGCCTGCAAAGCCTGGAAGAAGAGTGGTATCCAGGAAGAAGTAAAACCACTGGACAGCAGAGAAGGTGAATGAAGTAGTTGGCAACACGTAGTTACTAGCACAGCAGGGCAGCAGTATCAGTTTTGCGGGTCAAGATCTGTGCAGAGCCTTGGGCCAGACAAACTCAGACTGCTCAAATTTTCACCCCCCTTGACTTATGCCTAAGGTCTGTCTGTCTTAGTGGTGCATTGCCTTCCAAACCTTATCATAAGTATACAGCATAAATCAGGTTATGCAAATCTCCCTGTGTTGGCATCTGTCATGGTTTAACCCCAGACGGCAACTAATCACCATGCAGCCACTCGCTTACTCCCCCCATGCTGGGATGGGGGAGAGAATAAGAAGAGTAAAAGTGAGAAAACTCATGGGTTGAGATAAAGACAGCTTAATAGGTGAAGCAAAAGCCACACACAAACAAAGCAAAACAAGGAATTCATTCACTACTTCCCATCGGCAGGCAGGTGTTCAGCCATCGGTTACTTGGGAAGACAAACGCTGCAACTCCAAACGTCCCCCCCTTCCTTCTTTTTCTCCCCAGCTTTATACGCTGAGCATGATGTCATATGGTATGGAATATCCCTCTGGTCAGTTGGGGTCAGCTGTCCCAGCTGTGTCTCCTCCCAGCTTCTTGTGAATTCGCTGGTGGGGTGGTGTGAGGAGCAGAAAAGGCCTTGACTCTGTGTAAGCACTGCTCAGCAGTAACGAAAACATCCCTGTGTTATCAACAGTGTTTCTGGCACAAATCCAAAATGTAGCCCCATACTGGCTGCTGTGAAGAAGATTAACTCTACCCCAGCCGAAACCGGCGCAGCGTCTCTCACCTCGATCTGCCTTTACCCCGATCATTTATTTTCAGCTCCCACAAGCGGTCCCCTGAGCGCGAGGTGCGACCAGCTCACCGGAGCATTTTTGGGTGAGGGGCATTTGCGAGGATGAGGTGGCTGGTCACAAACAGCCGGGATGGCCACGGCCACCGGGCTGCGGGGTGGTGGAGCCTCCCGGTCCCGGCAGCCGGGGGGGAGGCTCCACCACCCCGCAAGCCCTGGGAGCTTCTCGGGGAGGGGGCTAGGTGGCAGCAGAGGATGCAGGCATTTTGCTGTGCTATTTTAACGTGACAGCTGGCCGCCCCGGCCTCGGGAAGGGTTTCACAAGAGTATCAGTGAGCCTCCTTGCTGCTCTGCCCCCACGCATTCCCCTGGCCGCGCTTGTGCCCCACTGCATTCTCCAAAGGAGGTACACTTTATACTTTCCTGCATTCTCTGTGTTCCTTTTTTAGTTCTC
>VYZM01005197.1:830961-895458 GCA_013398915.1 Dromas ardeola
GGGTGAGGCAGAGGAGAGAGATTTGGGCGGTTTGCTTTTCTTAACAGCGTCATCAGAACGGCTCCCTTTTCTTTAACATATTGACAGAAGCTCTTCCGTCTTTCCCGAGCTGACCCGTCTAACAGAGCCACCTTCATGCACATTTTGTGTTGACGAAACATCAGCTTTTTTCCCTGACCCATCCATTCACCCCACAGAAGGCAGTCCCAAGGAAAGGGCTGGGGCGGGGGGGGATGTCAGTCACTGGATTAGGGTGTCCTGATGTCAACACCAGGAAAACAGTAATGAGTGAGAAGGCAAAGGGGCAAAAACGTGCAAGGAATGAAAAGAAAAAATGCTGGATACACAGTAGCTTTGAGATAATGGAGGAAAAGTTATTTGCTAGAGAAATGTGGAACCTGGAGGTTAAGGGGCAGCAGATGTTAAGTAAATAAACACATTTGAGTTTATATTCTTCTTACTTTTCTACCATCCACTGAAGAACTAATTAATGAAAAATCTGGCAGCTTGAATCTCATTGTCTGGAGAACAGACCACAGGAAAACGTGTAAAATTTTGGCAGTGTTTTAGTCGTAAGGTCAGTCCAGGCAAAGGAATACTACAGCTCATTTAGTTACTTTTTCCAAGGAATTTACATTGAAATTATCTGCATTTTTAACAATGAGCAAATCTGAGACTATGCCCTGCATTCAGAAGATCAGAAATAAGTTAACAATTCTGATTTTTTTTAACCTTATACCAAAACCATATAGCATTGTAGCTATCTAATAAAAATCTATTTTTGCTTGTATTTGTGAAGCACTCTGGTAATATCACAAGAAAGAAGAAATAAACAGGGTATATGTAAGCAGAAGAACAATGACATATTCTCTTAGTGGAGACAGTAACGTGCAAATCGTTGGCAAGTAAGAAATGAGGCAGCGTAGAGATCTTATATGTAAACCTAGGAATAAGTACACATTGTTAGACCAGTTTTTGTTATACGCTCTTCCTCATCATTTTAAACTGCAATGTCCTTTTTCTAAAGTATCCTGTTGATTTTGCCTGGGGGAGAGTTCTTCCTCCAAACGCCACAACGCAGACAAAAGCTGCTGGTGTAAAAAAACCCCAACCTTCAGTGTACTGAAAACCGAGGTTGCTAAATAAAGGAAAAGTGATATTTGAAGAAGTAATGGAGATACTGTTGCACTGTCCTCAATGTTAATCTTGATATTTATTTGATTAAACATATCCTTTGTTACACTAGAAAAGAAGCAGTGGCAGAATTGGCTTTTGCCTCCACCAGATTGTTGCAGAATCTAGGAACTTTGCCAATGCAATTAAAGTGGAGCTGGCTATGCAGTATGTAAGGCCTCAATCCCAAATCTAGGTAAACTGAAGCATAACCATATCCTCAAGAAGGAGGACAAGACAGTCTTTCCAAGCATATACTCAGCGTCGGATGGTCAGCTGGAATTGCAATACATCATCTTTGCTCAAAACATTAATGTTATTACCAATCTGGGTTAGAAGTCTAAACCATTTCCTCTCCCTACCTGATCTTGGCTGAATTTTACAGCAGATACGGAATAGAAAGGGATGTTAGGTCAGCTACGTTCATGTTAGAAAATGTAGCATCCAAACAGAAATACCTAGAGGCATCTTTTTATAAATAGAGAGGAAGACACAGAGATGGAAATTCCATGTGTTAGCATCTAAGAACAAGAAATATATATTCACCCTTTTCCATAACATGCCACAAAGACATCACTGACAGGCAAGCAAAAGGGACACAGGCAACTGTGGGGCAAGGAGTTCTCAAATGTGACTAGAGTCAACGTTCCCTAATAATTTAAACATTTAAGTGGCAAAAAAGAAGTTAGTCTCCCTCTCTCTGGTGTGAAGCAAGCAGTTTTGCTGTGTTTCTGCTCATTTGCTTCCAGCTTTCTGAACAAGTGGCCCACAACAATGATCTGATGCTCTCACTGTCACTAAAATGGAATGCCAGTTATTAATCCCTCATGTGCGCAGGGTCACATGTTGTTTTTGGGACACCATGGGTAAGGTAAAGAAGGACAAGCCTGAACAGACTGTGTGGCTGAAATACGACCCTTTTTGATCATATCCATCACATGTTTTTTCCAGGGGGAAAGGCATGATCAGCAGGGATGCTAAGCTTTTTAACCTTGAATGACATCCTGTGATAAGCCCAGGCACATAGGAAAAGAAAGAGGCAATGGCTTCCACCCACCAGAAGTCTTCTATTTCCACAGTGCCGAGGCTGTGATAATTATGACACATCCAGCTGGTGCTATTATTCAACCATTCCTGCAGGAGAGGGTCGGTCTTAAGCAGCATAAAGATTGCTACAAAACTTCATGGCGGTAAAAAGTTAATTAACAAAAAGCAGTTACCTATTCATATGAATGGCAGGAACAACTTCCACAGCCATGTGATTATATTTGCATTCAGTGCAGTGCTTAAGATGCCTCGCTCGTGGGCCAGAAGCCCACTGTGCTAAGTGCTGCATGAAACGGGTGAATGGAAAAAGGAGAGAACAAACTCATAGTGGCAGTTGTCAGCCTGCTCTTGGAGGAACAGTTGTTGCAGTTGAGCCAGTGCCAGTATAAAACTTGCAGTGGGAAAAAAGGGGGAAAAAATCACAGCATCAAGAGAGCATCAGGAAAGCTGCTAGTAGGGGGAAAGGGCAAAATTTGAGTGCAGATGCTGATGGACTGGAAGATGCACAAATGCCAGGTGTGGGGTTGTATCCAGGAGCAATGGATAATGCTGAGAGATATTTGGTCACGAAAGGAGGGGGAATTTGACAACAGAGGGAACAAAGAGAGAGAGCATGGTCTGGTGAACAGCCTTTTAGGTAGGAGGGAAAGTTGAGGCCTGGCCGCAGACATCATGAAGACACAAGTGTGAAGAAACCTGCATCTATAGGATCAGCTTGTCATCAGCACACAAGCACCTGCATCCAAGGATGGGTGAGGGTGGAAAAGAGGATGAGGAACTCACCAAAATTTCTCAGGAGACATGGGCTGAGGAGAGTCATGGCTGAGAGCAATGTGAGAGCAGAAGGGCTTGGATACAGGGTTATTCAAAAGAGAAGAAAGGAAGAGGAAGAGAAGAAAGACAGGGAACGGAGTGTGGGAGAAGAAGATATATCTTTGTGAAAAGATGGCTTCAGTGACAGTGACAGCAGAAAAAATGCATGTCTCTGTCAATGCTGGGACAAGATGGAGAAAATAGTTTGGCTGTCTGCAGTAGGTTTAGATTCGGTATGGTCATACAACAGACTGCCAGGAACAAGAGGGAAAAGCTGAGTAGAGAAACATTCAGGTTGGCATGTTGCTATGAGAGGTTATAGCAGGAGAAGCTCATGAGTGTGGCAAAGAGGTGCATGGAGATGGACAGGCAGCCAGGTTGGGTCAAGTGTCGTCAGAGGTGCAACAGGGGAAGGCCAAGGTAGGGTCTGGGTTTGTGTTACCGAGTGAGGTGAGAGGTGGGAAGTGCAGCAGACAGAAGTGTGAGCGGAACAGAAACCAAAGAAAAGGGCCTAAGCAGAGCAGGTAGGCAAGTGCTGTGAGTATGTGGGGAGAGCTTTTGGGGAGTAACATAAATACCAGAAAGCTGAGTTTTGTCTGGGGATAAAGGGAAGCACTGTGAACGTTATTCTGGTACTTCCTCACATAGCCAGAGGGTGGTATTTTCTTTATGAGGAGGATGGAAGTTGCATAGAGGGAAAGGGGTAGTTGAGATTTCTTAGCAGGGATCCATGAGAATTAAGCCTGAGGTAGTACACTGTATTTGATCATTTTATCTTAAGCATATGTTTTCCTTACATCCATCTTTGTGGCAAAATTTTACGTAGTGACCTTTTCTGCAATCTCCTCTCCAGCACTGTGCTTTGCTAGCTTTTGGAGAATAGGATCCTCGCTTAGACGGACTGTTCCTCAGTGCTTTCCTGGGCTCTGTTTTTGGTAGGATAGCTGTCTGCAGTTATTTTTAGATGATGTATAGATTTGCATTTTGTCAGCTGGAATTTTCTTGTTGCGTTCGACCACGGTTTTCAACCCTACTAGGTTGTCAATCTCAGATCTTCCCAAAATGCGTGAAATTGTTCTTAAAACATGCTCTAAAGGTTTTTCATAGACCCCACTGTTCATCCAGCTTCTTGCCTTCCTGCCTGTGGACCAACTGTACCAGCTAGGATGTCATTATAGGAATCATCACACCAAATTTCTGTTAACACTCATAAAAAATGCATGTTCTGTCAATGACTAAAAGTGTTCATTTTCCTTGCCTTTGTCTTCAGACAGCTTCCTACATTCATACTTTCCTTTTTCTTCTAAATCTTTTGCCTCAGACAGACCTCATTTTCTGTCTTGCTTTTTATGTTAGAAATACACACCACGTCATTTGCGTTAAACAAAAAAGTCCCCTATTCCTTTTCCCCTAGACTGTTTGAATAGAGGCCTGTGTAAGAAGCCCTGCCAGCTTTGAAATGGGAAGGCTGGTGATTTTTTTGCTTACATGGAGATCATTTAAATCCAAACAGACTCTCATTACGAAAGATATAAAGGACATTCCATTGCTTCTGGAGTCCAAAACACTCCTAAACTGACACATTTACCACTTGGTCTCAGTTTGCACAGCACAAAGCACATAAGAGCGCTTTGTCTGCAGTGTTATAATGCTGTTCTTTCAGAAAGCTGATAATTCTCTAGCCTGAGCTTTGGCATGATCTCACTAACAAAGCTCAGCACATGGGCAATAGGGTACATATCCGAGGGACGCCTTATGTCAGAGGCCTTAGTTTGTGATAGCATTAAGTGACCCTTGTCCTCTCTATACGCCTTTAGCCAATCTGAAACAACATGAGCTACAATCACAAGCATCCCTTACATGCCAAGACTTCAAGACCAGATTACTATCATCAACAACTGCTTGAAGAGCCTTTACAAGCTAATTGGGCTGCAAACACCACTTTCAGATCTGAAGGAGCTTATTTATGGCCCTGAGAAATTCAACCTCAGCTCTGAAGAAAGGCCGAAACCAAGGAGGCAATCTGCTCAAGACACCGTTGGTCTAATCACGGACTGGTCTCTTCATGTTATTAATTGTAATCTCTAGAAAGAGGATGATTTGGACTGGGCAGCAACTGTTAGTCTTGCTGAAGAGAAGAAATAACTTTGCCTACCTGAGGATACTTGATAGTTTTCAACCTGTCAGTCATACATGTGAGAAGGTGATCTATGAAGGTGATCCTGCAGCTACCTGCACAGGCTGCTCCAGCTCTTTACAACCCTTATTAGCACATAGACTATGACATATGTGCTATAGTTGCCAGGTACTTTGGCTTTTGGACTGCATACAGATTTGAACCTTACCAAGTGGGAATGTATTTGTGAATAGAATGAAAGGATTTGGCCAAAGAGCAGCTGACAGGCCATCTCCCCTTTGAGATATGTAAAATGCCTACCTGTAGTGTAGTTGAGGCCACAAATATTTATGGAGGATCTGCAGTGACGCTCATTAGGACTGGTGTGGAAATGTGGCTGCAAGGTCTTTTAACTGACCTTACCTAAGAAGAAGTCTGAGCCGAGCTTGAGAGAGCTTGTTTTATTCCTTTACTTCAAGCATTAATGTGTTCTGAGCTCAGTGTGGCATGGATTTCAACCAGTTCCTAATCTACTGCATTAAATGAGATCACAATCAGGCTTTCAAACTTAAAATGAAATATTTTTCATCTCAGTCACTCCCTACGGTTTGAGAGTGGATATGGTTCAGAACATGGTTTGAAATGGAAAAGGGACCAAATTTTACCGGACAGGACACCCTGAAACGTTGCCTCTCAGAGAATGAGTTATGTTAGCAAAAGAGAGGCCAGAAAACAAAACTGTTGTCAAAAAAAAAAAAAGAAAAGAAAAGAAAACAACCCTGTGGTTCTCCGAAAGGGGCAGTCCCTCCTGATAAAGAGACTCTGGAGGCAGCTGTCTCCCCTCTCTGCACCACGAGTAGGATGCACTCCTACTTCCTGTCTGAACAACAGAGAGATAACGTGAAAAAGCCACCGTGACATTTGACATTTCTTTTAGTTTCCCTTTTTACAGCCAGACAGTGTGATTCACTGGGGTTCTTCTTGAAAGTGGAGAGGTGTGAAAAGAAAACTCAAGTCTAGAGGTCAGATATCGAAAAGTGACATTCCTACCCTTGTGACTCCAGAAGGGCTGAGAGTAGGACGCATTCGTAGCAATGGGTACCTCATCTTCTGCTCCATCATCACAATTCACTTATGACTGCAGTTCTTCTGCCTCCTCAACCCTTGTCGCATGGGAGTCTAATCTAGGCCAGACACATAGGAAAAGACTGGTGTCTTGTTTTTGTTCTGGTGCATTTGTCTTACACTGCTCTGGAGCAGCTCAACACATGCCCTCTCTCATCAAAGCTATGTAAGTGGCAGATGCAACACCGCAGAAGATGGCGAACAAAGTGGCAGGCTTTAATAAAAGAAGCTTACAAAGGTATTCTACCAACCAAGGCTTTTTGGAGCTACATAGAGTCCTTTGATGCACATGAAGAATTTAGTTTATCTATAGCCTAAAAGATCTACTTCAGACTGGGCTGGGAGGCACAGTCCCCAAGTACTCATGATAGGCATGTAGCTAGAGGGAATTTCAGAAATTAGAACAAGGTCACTAAAGCACCTAGTCATGAGTGATTCCTGTATGCAGCATGCATATCCATCATATAATAGTTCATTCAAGACCTTTAAACACAAGACAGGATGGGATGAACTATTCACTGCCCAATGCGCTGGGATGACCAGAACCTGGAACGACATAACCTGTGTGTGAACGTTTCTGTGGTGAAGCTATGCCCTGTATCTTCAGTGCTTCTGCATTTCGCTTGAGCGTGTTGAGAGACCTGCCCAGCCTATCTTAGTTCCCAGCCACGTCCCTTGCACTGGTTTATCTTCTGCAGGGTAGGGGCATTGGTATTCCAGTGGTGCAGTACGCTAGCAAAGGGCTTGTTTGTGTACATACGTACGTACCTGCAAAAATATTTACACAAGCACACATGCACACAGACACATCTACAAAGGTACGCATGCACACACATATATATGTGCATATGTACATATAATATATATAATGAGACATATATATGGGTAAAACTATCTCTGTGTAGCTTTGCCAGTAATTTTCGCTCCGGGTGCGTGCATGGAGCTCCTGAAAAATTTCATTAGCAAGGAACAGAGCAGGTAGCTGACAAGCTCAGAGAATTGTAGAATAATTTAGGTTGGATGTGACCTCTGGTCCAACTCCTTGCTCAAAGCCAGGCAGGCCTGTGAGCAACGCAAGGTTGCTCAGACCCTTGTCCATCTGGCTTTTCAAAATCTTGAAGGACGGAGGTTCCACAATTTCGTTGGGCAACCTGTTCCACCATGCTTCTCCAGCTCCAAGTCTTTTCTTTTTTCTGTGTGTGTGTTTGTGTGTGCAGAGAATGAGGGTGGTAGGAGGAGGAGGGAGTGTACACAGAGGTGTGTGTGTGCTTGTTCATGAACAGAGCTGTGTTCACAAAAGGACAATCCCAAATTCTGTTTCCTCTTTGGCAGGTGAAAAGAGCACGCTGCCACTGGTAACCAGGGCGATTGCTGGACAGCTTTTAAAATAATCTCCACATTAAGCAGAATTGCATGTTGTGATCAATGAGATATTTTTATAGAGAGTATGCTTTTAGTTTGGGATTAGTCTTGCAGTTATGCGAGGATCCACTGCTTTTAAAAAACTGGAAAAATTAGTGCCTTGAATCTCTTTCATGTTGAGATCTATTGTCAGTTTATTAAATTCAGATTTATTGCTGACTTTCCTAGCCAAAAAATAGCTGTTAGCACACTATAACAGAGCATAAATTTGAGTTCACTGAATCAAAGACATTATTAAAGAAAAAAATTACTTAATGACCTGTCTGATCTAATAAATCCTGCCATTCGCATAAAACCAGATGACAAGAATTTATGTCCACTAGATGTGTAAAACGAAGGCAGTCATGGTGGTTAGGATTTGAAATGGTTTCTTTCGTCATCTGGTCTTTACCATAGGCTTTTGTAGGTAAAAGTAAGGTAAGGATCAAAATGGCTATGTAAGATGCTATTGAGACCATAGGGACATTTTCTTTTGCAGCATTAAAATCAAAGTAGCCAGATGGTTTGAGACTTCTGAGGTTGTCTGTGGACCACCATGCTTCACGACTGGCAGAATCCCCTTGACAAAAGACCTGCTTTTAAACTGCGAGCTTACAGTGTGAAAGGAAACTAATCATAGTCCCCATTCAGGAAATCCCGTTTAGCAGTCTGACACGAACTTGCAGACCACCAGCTCCAAGTTCTAGCAAATCTGTAAAGTGACTTTTCTTCTTATTTACCATGGGTAATGCCTGACTGAAGACGTCTGTTTCTAGCCTGCCCACCACTTGTCTTGCAGCTGCTCCCTCTAGCTACTGCAGTGGCCCTCATTTGTGGAAATAGAAACCATCTTCATAACTGTCTCTTCAAAGCCTGACTGAAATTTGCCTTATGCTGTGCTCTGGTGACCTTCAGTGAGCCAGCACAGAGCTTTCAGCTCCCTCATAACCTTGGTGAGCTGCCACTTGCATGAACACACAAGTTCTCATGCACTTTTCTGTAATGAAGTCAAAATAAGAGAATGCCTTTGCATCTGCCCCATACTTTTGCCTACCGTTCGTTGTCTGAAAGTCAAATAACTAACTTTGTAGTTTCACCATTAGGCTTGATTATACAAACACGTGATTCAGATTCCTTAATAGATGTGTCTCTATATACACACATATATATACACATTATATTGTATATAAGCAAAAAGTAATTCTGAAGACCAGTTTCTGTTTGGTTATGAAGCTTACCTATGCCTAGAAGATTTCATACATCCATGGGCCATGCCTAAACTTTATTTAGAGCCAGGCATGTTTTTGTTCAGGCCCAGCCGTCAGTCTCGTAACAGATGCCATGGAAAGCCAAGCGTGTCTCTTCTGTTCTTCTGGAACAGCATTGCCCCAGGGCCATCCTTGGAGGCACCAGTAGAGAACCAAGTTTCTTTGTTTGATTCAAAGCATATCAGCATAGGTTCATTGATTGAAATGTACTTTGGTTCTATTCATTCCTACTCATGTAGTGCTCCCTCATGGCAAGGTCTTGTAACAGTAGCTTGAGCATCACAGCTTTTGCTGTCACATCTGGGCTGAATTTTCCCAGGAGCATAAACAATCCAGGATGGGCTTCCTAGCACAACTTCAAAGTGGGCACTCCCATGACAGCATTTCAAAGTGCTTTCCTTTTTCTTCCAAATTCTGAACCTTCTGTGAGCAGCACAGTAACACTTTCCTTTATCCCCTTAAAGGCAAACATTGTGCAGCTCTCAATAGTTTCATCAAACTAGACCCACAGAGTTTTAGCATTTATTCCCATTTATTCCACTCTTTGCAGCCTTCAAGAAGACTAATTCGTGTGCATCATCATAATCTCTCTTCAGGACTTGTGTGTGTGTGTGTGTGTGTGTGTGTGAGGAGGGGTGATGTGCCCAGGATAAGGGGTAATGGCAAATCAAAGGGAGGGGATCTGCTCAGAGGGGAATGAGAAAGAGAGGAAGGTGAACAGCTTTGTGAAAAGTTACAGCAGATAACAGTGGGACTGTTATCAAGACTGGGAAGAAAAGGGAAGAAGCGGATGACTTAGGTTCAGGGAGGCAGTGCAAAAACATCTCTGCTTTCTTCAAGAGTACAGGCTTTTTGTCTGTATGATTCCTTGCAATAGCTTCATTGCTTCTAAGACAGGGCATCCCTCATTTACCCTCTTTACTTCCCTCTATACAATCCTGTAGGACATTTGGGAGCAGAGGAATTTTCCACCCATAAGAAAAAAGCCCAGATGGCCTGGCAGTATTGAACTCCCTTGCCTCAGGGGGTGCATTGCTATGTCTTTTCTGGTGATAATATGTCAAAATGCAAATATAGTTGGATTTCAGGCCCCCATGTGGAGCTTTTGCCTAGGAAATGTAGCTGATGTTCACATCATACTTTCATGTATTTGTTTTTGTTGGTAAGTTTGAACATATTTTCCTCAGCCTGTGGTTCTCTTCCTGCTGGTTGTACACATGTAGTGAATAATTCATTCCTGAGAATATAATTTCACTTCCTTAGTCCCAATGTTTTTCTGCTACAAATCCAGATGTGTTGCTCCATTATTTAAGTTCTCCTAATGTTAGCATTAATAATAATGGGATTTGCCACTGATGGCAGGTGCATTTGCGTGTTTCAGCTCGAGGTTCTATCAGTGGACATTTGTGTGCCTTGAAAGCATGCCCCACAGACAGAGATGTGTTTTGGGGGTTATACTAGCTCTGTCTATTGGCAATTGTGCAATAGGAGATTTTCAGAAAGAGACAAGTTAGTCCACTGTGGCTTTCTCATTTAAGGTTAAGGTAGGCCAGCTATAGAACTGATAAAAAACTCATTCAAGCCAGTGTTGTCTTTGTCTGGTTTGTTTCAGCATGTCTTCCCATGTTTGAATGAGATGGGGTATATCTAAAGCTGAGTCCGTGATACATATCAGGACAGGGTAAGCAAACACATTTTAGGAACTAACTGCTATAAATTTTCAGTTGGTGGAAGTGAATATGAGCATCTAACTTTGAAAAGCATAGCCCAGCATCTAATACATTTAGGTCTCTCCAGCCCTTTGCTGGAGGATCTGTAAATCCTTCACAGCCCGTTGCCACTGGACACAGGTTCCATCAAGCAAGGTACCAGCCAGAGATAGCCTCTAGGTGCACCATGCCAGCAGCAGCAGATGGGGAAGTTAACAAACAAAGAGGTCTTCCTGGCAGGGAGTCTGTCAGGTGGCTCTAGAAAGGAAGAGGGTGCTGCCCCTGAGGACCAGAAGGTCTGACTGCAAGGGACCTGAGAGCATCCCCCTTCCTGGACGTTCGTCTGGCTGGGCTTAGGGCCAAATTAGAGAAAATACGTTTGAGGGCTCCCCCTCTTCCTTTGGTGATCTCGAAGAGGGCGCTCCCAGACAGCACTGGCCCTTTTGATCCAGTCACTGGTTTGGTGTTCCCCTGTTATAAAAAAGAACACCTTCACAAAGTAGAAATAGACCCCCCAAAAAAGCCACATTAACTTTCTTTGTTCATTCCCAAAGCTAACTGTGCAGGAGGGTTTCCGGGTCAGACCTACCTTTAGTAATGTATAGATGTATACTAAAAATATTTTGGTAAAGTTTGATTTTTTGTGAATGTAAGGTTACTGTTTCTGAGGAAGAAGGCATATGGGATATAAGGAACACACTGTGCATGAAACATGAGTAAATAAAGCTGTCACCAAGAATTTTAAGTCTTGCTGCTAGGTTGATCCATACTCATGGGGTGATCTTGAACTTTTAATGAAAGTGAATGCTCTAGTCCAGAATGATCTGGTCCTCTAGCTAACAAAAACCACAGGAAATGAAAGGAGAAATATAACATGTTTCAACAAGAGTGCACAGAAGCTTTGTGGGTAGAGTCTGCTCTGGCCCTGAGAGAAATTGGCTGATGGATGCAGAATACAATGAACATATATAGAATTGTAAAAGTACTGGCAAAAAAAGCTGATGCTATCTCAGTTTCTCATCTGCAGCCCCTACACTCATCCTCACTCTTTCCATGTCGCTGTTCAAGTGACTTAAGGTGTTGTGTGAAGAAAAGTGCTAGAAAAGAGACGACCATGGGAAAGATGCATGATGTATTCAAAGCATCATCGGGTTTTACAAGCCTGTACCAATATTCCAGCCACTTGGGTTATCTAAAGAGTCTTGCTTGCTTTAAGAAAGAAGCTCTATTAAGACATCTGGGCTCTCAGATGGTCCATGCAAAATATTCAGCAGAGTAGGGCTTTGCCTTTTGAATCTGGCTTATACGCTATGCTTATGACATACTTGAAGACACCCTGTACATCACATAATTCATTTGTTACGACTCCATTTAGACTGTCTCACACCCAGAGACACGCAGCTCATCAGGTGCTGAATATGCATTCTACCAAGAGGAATTGCAGACATGTCATACATCTAGACAGCCTCCAAAGAATAAGTGATGAAAATTGCATGCAAGGTCAGATGGGGGAGCAGTTGGATCATGGGCAGCAATTAGAACATCAAGAAAGGAAACAAAACATTCTTGTTGCAGGTCCCCGCGTCTCCTGTGTGGTTGCAGTTGATCTGTGAAATTCAGGTCACTTGCCAGGTTTGTGTTGCTACATTAAACAGCATTACAGTAGAAACAACATTGTGCTGCACAAGGCTTAAAATGAAGTAGCTGCAATACAAAATGAATGTGAGAGCCAAGAATGAAGAAAAGGGACACGTAACCTTTTGAAATAAATATACGCTCTTCATTTCTAAATTAAAAGCAAAGCCAGCTGGGAGGAGAGTTTAAATTTGCCTTTTCCCCCTTTTCTGGGAGAAATTCTGACAGTTGGTTTAGTGGGGGCCCAAAGCCGGGCAAGAAATGATCGCAATTAAGCTGAGAATTAACGCTGAGCCAGAGTGTATCCAATGGCAATCAAGCAGTAGTGAAGGAATTTCAAAAAGGAGAAAAAAAAAAAAAAAAAAACTTCCAAAAAGAAAAGAGGAGCCAGCTGTGTCCACTGAGCGTGGCGTTAAGGGAGAAAGGCTGTGAAATCGGGAGATTCAAATGATGGTGCACCAGCGTACGCGCGGCCGGGTTTCCGAGGGGACCTGGTGGCGGGATGCTGCCCTCGCAGCGGGGAGGGAGAAGAGGAGTGCGGGCTCCGTCCGCCCGGCGCAGTTGAGCGGGATCACAAATAATAGATTATAGACATCTGCCTCTTTGATGTGGGTGTGAAATTCTAAATTAGCTAACAAAATGGTGCTTTGTATTAATAACATGCATGCAAGTCAGCCCATAATTTCCCTGAGAGAATGGCAAAGTTAAATAATTAAGCATGCCTCAAAACAGGATTATTACAGGGATTAAGAAGAAAAAATATAGCTGCTAAAATTAAAAAGGGAATGTAGAAACAATGCCTCCAAACCATGGCTGTTGTACATAGCATTTTACATGTTAGTTAAACTAGAAACAGCTGAAAATGAGTGATCTGGATGCATCTATTAACCTCGCTCTTTAGTGAGAAGACTGATCTCTAAAACACTGCACAAAGATCAACTGATGCTATTGTTAATCGCTTCTAGAGTGTCTGCCTCTAGGAAGTTCAGAGCATCCTCTCCTAGGCAGGAGGATGGGCTTTTACCTGTGTTTCTTAGAGACGCACCAGGTCAGAGTCAATTTTTTTGCATTGATTTGAGTGGATCTGCTGATCATTTTTCGTTTCCTCTGTATAACTCTGCATATTCACTGTGTGTTAATTTAACACCTCTGATCTGTGCCATGTACTTGACTGTTCACTTCATGTTTTCCCAATGTATCTTTGTGTTCTGTTATCACATGTATCATTTGTTTTTTAACTGACATACTTTTTTCATATTTCAGTGAATCTGAAAAGAGCAGTTTTTAAGATTTCCCAAATACATGAGCAGAAACCAAAAGAGGTAAATGTAAATCCAAGATGAATTAAAGATGGTTGAAATCACAACTACAGAACAAGTGGATTTGAAAACCATGATGCTCAGATTATTCAGTCAATGTGCATACTTCCCTGTTCTGGCCACTTCATCTGTAATTCTTAACTCCATTTACAATGACAGAGAAATATTCCCTGTTGTCTTGTACTTCCTACAGAGTGGATCATCTACTCACTACATGTAATTCGCATCCAGTGTTGCACAGAACAGCAGCAGAACAATTTTCATTTGTGGTGCATTCATCTAAAAGGAAAATATTTTTAAAGGGGAATAAAAGGGAAGACACTAGATTTAGTGAAGGCATGGACCAATGGACCTGTAGAAGTGTGCCACACTCTCTCCCACGTTCAGAAATCACACCGGAGATGCTCACACTTGCTTTAGCAGCTGCACGCACAAATTCATGGGCAGTGCGTGCAGTCCCAGCCCCAGTGAAGTCAGTGAAAATTTAGCCATCGATTTCAATGGAGTCAAGATCCCATGCTATGTTTCCAAGGGCTTTTCTTTCCTTCCTGATGTAAGTCCCTAGCCTTTACATTTGCAAAAACAGTTTTATCTGGGGAGCAGAGTGGTAATAATGTCAGCTCTAACTTTTAGACAATAAAATGTTTCCAAAAAGAAGAATGTCTTTGACTCAAAACAATACAAATTCTGAACATATTCATATGAACATAAATATTGGTAGTATTTGGCATTAAGACCAATACTTATTTTTCCAAACTGACCCACATGGCCCAAAAGCCAGGAAAAAGAAATGATCCGTCCGGTACATCGCTGTCTCATTAGTAGTGCCCATGCCCAATTCTATTTTGAGCATGTTCACCATCTACTGAGACCTACACTGTGTAGCAGGGGTTCATGTGTGTGACAACTGCATGCTGTCTGCATGGGCTCTAGTGGGGACCAGTTTCACTCTCAATTGATGTCTTAGGCATCAAAAGAAAGCATAACCTTTTACCTACCTTGTGACAAAGTTACTCAAACCCTGCACCAGTGAATAGGACCGTGCAGTCTCATATGTAGGTACATACACCGGCAGTATATACCTGGGAAAGTTTGCCCCTACAGAGAATGCTTGGTTTCCAAATCAGAAAAGTGTAAGGGAAGAACTCATTCAGCTGTGACCATCTAAAACTGGAGTTAAGTCTATATTAGTGATCTTGGCTTCCTCTTTAATTAATGCAGAGAAGCAGGAGACAATTCATCCCATTTGCAGCTAACTGTCTAACAGCTGAGAAGAATCAGCCCCTGGAAGTACCCATCTTTCACTATGGACTCCAGTAAATGAGTATTGGACTTCAAGATCTGAGTGGGCCAAATAATTTCTGCTACTGCACACGTGTTTGAAGTACTTTGCAAGGTTGTTTCAGGTAGCTCTTTTAATATTCTCTGGCAGGTCAGAACACATCATCTTTAATTATTGATCAGATAATTAAGCAAAGTTTTCCAAAAGACAGCAACTTTAGTAAAAAAGTGTTTTCCCTTTGGCTGTGTACCATTGCAGGCCAATATCACAGGCCCAGAGGTGCCATCTCCTAGCTTGGTTACAATTAAGTCAATGTCATGTATTACGACTAAATTTCTCAATCATAATACAGTAGAGTTGAGTTGAGTTAAAAGCCCCAAACAATTCATTTAACTATCCCAGTTCCTAAAGACTTTGTCTTTGGTGTCGGATACATTCACCTCAGAAAAACCTTTATTAATAAAATTGGTTAAAACAGCAGGAACAGGTCACTGCTTCACATGTAAAACGAATTAGCTCTATGGAGTTTTAACAACATACAAGAATATATGAACTTTTCCTTTCCAATAATCTGTTACAATATATTTAGGCATTGTTATTAGAATCTAATTTTTAAATTACTAAAACTATTATTCCTGATTTCCAGTATTTCCCACCAGTGATATTTTCTGGTCAGTGTCCGCATTTCTGCCTCCAGCCCACAGGACCATAGTGTGGTTTCTCCCTCACACGAATTGTGTACAATTTCTGGAAAAATCAACACTCTTACCGATCCCGTTTGCAATATGGACATACCTGAAGGTCCCAATATTCCACAGAAAACTTGAAATTGAGCAGTGTCTGTCACAGGTAAGTTCAAAGGGGAGAACTGCTACATACCCCAGAGGAGAGACATGCAGAAAGCGCTGTCCCTTGACACTGATTGATTAAAAGCAAATCCCCAAAAGCTCTAATGTAATTCAGTCTCGTACTTCTGGATGGCTGGTAGCAAGACCTTCTTAGTGATTCACACACTGAGCATGATGCCGTAAACCAGATTGAAAAGTGTATTTGTAACAAGATCTTAAACCTGACCTGTCAAATCAAGGGAAGAATTGTTTGTTCATTTTATCTTTTTTTTTGGCAGGAATCACCTGCTTCATTAGCATATGAGCACATGTCCAGCCTTTCCATGACCAAGTTCTTTGTTCCAGGTAGAGCCAGTAATAAGTCTGGTTATTGCTACAATCATTTGTTGCTGCACAGTTCCAATTGTTTGCCACAGAGAGAAATGGGGGTGGGATTCAGCTTGCAGATGTAGGCTTTAAAATTCAATGTAGTTTTACAGCTCTTCATCTGACCAAATGTAGCAATTGAGTTTTAGGTAGGTTTGAACAGCCTTTAAGTTTCCAGTGGCTGCAGTGGTATCTTGGGCAACTGGCTCACGTGTAGAAACCTAAGTTTAGGTTTCTTTATGTGGATCCGAATTTCTCTTTGGATACTAGATTGGGATTTGTACAAAGGAAAATTGACGATACACTACTTCTTCAGTTCAAAGGCTAGCACATGCAGTTCCTCAAAGGACTAATTCTCAGCAACCTCAGAGTAATTTTGAGCAATTTCTGATGCTGACTTTATGTCTAGCTCCAATTTTTCCATATGGGTATGGACAGAAGATGGAAACTCTTTTTTGGCTTCCACAAATGCTTGTGATAACAGAAGACTCAGCACTCAGGTTCCTGATGCCTGAAGGAACCCAGCCAATGTTTCAGCTCTATTTTAGTTATTTATTTATTTTCCAGATTCATTATCACTCTGTAGTTGCGAGTAGGCAGGAATTTTCCGGTGTGAGACTGGAATGGAGTTCCCACTCCATGGCTGGAGGGAGCTGCAGAGTAGGTACAGACTACAGTGTTCCCCTAAGACTCGAGATTTCAAGATCAAGAGGGACCTTTATGCCTGTTCTCCTTCACCAGCATGTGAGGGCTCTTCGGACAGAGCCTGGAGTAGCCATTACTTGATAAAAGGAAGTGGAGATGTAGGCACTGTTCTTTTCCAATAGATCCAGGGGGAAATTGCTGTTGTACAGATGCTGCTCTTGATTCCTCAACAAGCTAAGCTTGTAAGCACACATTTTAGAGTACACCTGTGTTGTTATTTGTTCTATGCCTTTTGCTGTCAATAGAGACACTAAACCACCATTTATTTTTGTGGAAAATTTGCTGTCAGATTAAGCCTTTCAAAGGGGCCCTGTTTTTCAGTCTTGTGCAAGAAAATAAATTCCAGCACCTTTTTTCCTTCCTAGCTCTGCTCTGGAAGTTGGATGTTGCAGTAATTCTGGGTAACTGCAACAATTCTGGGTAAGCAGCACCCTTTCAAAGCCTTTACTTTTCTGGGACATATTCTGGGTTACCTTCTTATCCCTCAAAAGGTCTGCCAGAAATGCATGTTTTGAATCCCAGCCCAGCATTCCAGGGACATGGATAGTTCAGAAGATCAATTCCCAAAGTCACCGTGCTAATGCGAGTGCTGTCAACACTCAGAGTTTCTTGTGAGGTTGCTGGCATTGATTTTATTGGCTTTTTTAATTAAAGGCACTGGTCAGTATGGAACAACTTTTTACCACCAGCCAGTCTTCTGGAGTATGGTTTAATATCAGTGGGTTAGAGCAATACACCCTGTACAACTACAGTAGTGGTAGAAGTGGGAAAAGAAAAATAAATAAAAAATAAGCATAGTGTTACGGAAGAAATTCCAAACACTGAAGCACCTTGGATGGTGGTGTAAAAATCAATAATGGAACTAGAAACGCTGGATTTGTGTGAAACTGAACCAGAAAATGTATTTCAGAACTTGCTGAAGGGAGCAGTCCAACAATAATGGGGAAACGTGGGTGGATGGAAAAGGCTTCCCATGTCTCTTTTGTATGCTTCTCTATCAAAATGACAAAGGACCAATTGTCTCCAAGGAATAGTAGTTGCAAGCTTGGAATGCATTAAAAAATGATCAGTAATACTGGGATTGGTATATATGTAAAATGTGATGCTTGTGTTTTAATTCCAGTCTGTTTCCTTATGCTTAAAGTAGCATTCAACTTCAAATACTTTGTTCAGTTTGTTTCATTGCTGTGCCAGACCTGGGGTAAGTAACATGTTCTTACATGCTGGGTTCTACAAAGTGAACATCACTCCTGCACTTGCAAGGGTCCTTATCCATCTAATTGTAGTCCCTAATGGAATTTTACCAGCTGATCTGAATGAATCAAGTTGTAAACTACAGTATCTAAGAAGATGAGAATTTCTGTTCATTTCTGAAATTTGTTCCACTGCTTGAAATTACATGACAGCACACCATTTTGCATTTAACTTTTCCAGATCTTAGTATAGACAGTTCCTCTAAAAGGTGAATGAATCTACCTTTTGTGTTTTACAAAACAGGTCCTTACTTTATAAGGTAATTTTCATTGCAAACTTGCCTATGGCATGCAGTGAAAAATGCATACCAACTCATGGAATCCTGAGAACAGCCTCTCCAAAGAATGGGGAACATCCTGTCCAAAGAATGGTTAGTGAAAAAGCTGGCACTTGACCGGAACATAGAATCATAGAATCATAGAATGTGTTGGGTTGGAAGGGACCTTTGAAGGTCACCTAGTCCAACTCCCCTGCAGTAAGCAGGGACATCTTTAACTAGATCAGGTTGCTCAGAGCCTCATCAAGCCTGGCCTTGAATGTCTCCAGGGATGGGGCCTCCACCACCTCTCTGGGCAACCTGTTCCAGGGCCTCACCATCCTCACCATAAAGAACTTCATGCTAATGTCTAATCTAAACCTACCCTGCTGTAGTTTAAAGCCGTTGCCCCTTGTCCTATCACTGCATGCCCTTGCAAACAGCCCCTCCCCAGCTTTCTTTTAGGCCCCCTTCAGGTACTGGAAGGCTGCTATAAGGTCTCCCTGGAGCCTTCTCTTCCCCAGGCTGAACTACCCCAACTCTCTCAGCCTGCCTTCATAGGAGAGGTGCTCCAGCCCTCAGATCATCTTTGTGGCCCTCCTCTGGACCTGCTCCAACAGGTCCATGTCCTTCTTGTGCTGAGGGCTCCAAATAAAGTGGTTAATCTGATTTTAACCAAAATGCAAGTACTGTGTGCCTGGTGTGGTGTTCCTCTGCCTGATGCTGGAAGGGAGTGGCCACGTGTAGAGATTGCTGGTGAGTACGCTTCTCTGACCATGGGAGTCAGGTATCAGAGAGGCTGGATGCTGTGGGATGGATACTGGAGAGACAAGAGTGACTGGGAGCTGGCTGCTGCAGGGACCAGGGGCTGCAAGCCAGCTGTTGGAAAGACCAAGGAGTCCTAGGGTCAGGCACTGGAGAGATCACGGGTCTGGACCTGCTACCACAGAGACCTGTATGCTTATGTGTGTGTGCCTGTGCATGAGGTACCAGGGAGGCAGGGGGACTCAGGGTCAGCTGTTGGGTATCCTGAGTGTCCAAGGCCACTTGCTGGGGGATGCGTAGTGTCTGTGTTTGCATGTGAGTGTCTGAAAGAGAGGAGGTTTGAGTACCAGTGGTTGGAATGGGGCTGCAGGTGTCAGGCATCTGTATGTTGCCCAGAGAGGTGGTGGAGGCCCCATGCCTGGAGACATTCAAGGCCAGGCTTGATGAGGCTCTGAGCAACCTGATCTAGTTAAAGATGTCCCTGCTTACTGCAGGGGGGTTGGACTAGATGACCTTTAAAGGTCCCTTCCAACCCAACACATTCCATGATTCTATGTGCAGGTGCCAGTAGCTGGGGAGACCAGGGATATAAGTGCCAGCCACTGGATAGACTGGTTATCTAAGGATATACGGAGATATAATATTGTATATATCTGCGTATATGTAATGTATATGTTTTCCACTAATGGGCTTTCATCTTGATCACCGAGAGAGGGAAAGAGAATCAGGCTGCTCATGATGTTTTTATTTGTGTGGGTGTTTCCTGTGTACGTTGGTCTGTGTGGCCAGTGGTGTATTTATATGCACATCGTGTGTATGTGTCTCTGTGTGCCCCTCGGGAGTACAGACGCAGCCTCCCTTCTGTCTGGATCTGGGGACATGGAGCTGCAGCAGCTTCACCACCGTTGGGCTACTAGATGTTGGGCAACCCGTAACACAGATTTTATCTTGTTCATCTTAAACAAGTGAGTTTGCCCAGTCTTTTTTTTTTGTGCATAGCATCTCTGCTTGAATACTGTAGAAGTTCTGTAGGAAGAAGTCAAGCATGGAGTTTCAGCTCTGAATCATTTCCAGAAGAGGAGAGAGAAATGTTTCGGGAGCCTCGCAGCCATGGGCTTTGATTAGCCTATCTTCTTGTGGCAAAGAAAGTGGATCATAAGCCCATGATGAAGTGAAATAAAACCTTAAATTTAAACACTAGCTGTCCTGGGTTGAAAGCAATGTGAAGTTAGGGTTAAAGACTCCGTGGGCAACCACAGAGGGTTAAGTACCATGTTCAAGTGAAAGTCAGGATCTACTCTGCAGTGAAGACACTTTGGAATTATTTTTTTTTGTCCTAAAAGCTCCTCAAAATCCATAAAACTCTGTCATTTCAAGTATATTGATCCAGCGCTGACATGTGTTGTTTATAGAGATTGGAGCAGGCACTGATGCTAGCGAAGACAGATCCATATTACTGCCTCACTCTTGTCCTGTGTGTAACGTGTCAGCTGGCATGTGTTATGGTCATGTTGTAAAAACTCACCCTCTTTCCTAGGTCTGATGCTCCTTTGCTGAACAAGAGAGTAATATCTTTCCAGGGAACCTATTCCTTGGGATTATAGAAGGCTTCAGTGGGCACAAACTAATAGGAGCGTTGTTCCCTTCAGCCTTCTTTTTCACAGCTCTTTTCTCATGATGGTTTGGAGTTTTCTCGGAGCTGTTTAACTGGTGCCAGTCAAAAGAAAGGCATGGAGATCATCATAGCTGATTAGACCCTTATGTAGGTAGTCCAGCATCCTTGAACCAGGGCTTGATTTTAAATGCTATGGCAAAGCATACAGTATATCCAATATGGAATGACTCTGTCAACCAGAAAACATCTCTTTTCTTGAAAGTCACTAATGACTGGCTTACACTGTGAGGTATAACAGGTGGCTATACCAGATTTGGATAGATGTAGATGCATTACATCTATTTAATATTTAATCTAAGTTTGGTTAACACATGCACTAATTTATGAATGGAAATCAGACAAGGATTTTGAAAATCAGCCTGTTTTTACCCACATAATAGCTAACCAAATAGCCAACAACAGGATTTTCAGAAATCTTTTTCAGAGAAGTAAAATGCTTTCAGTGGAACTGCATTTACTGAAGTATTTCTTAGTAATAGTTAAACATCTTTTTGCGTTTCACATGTGGGAACAAGAGCAGACCAAAAGAAACCTGTCTCACTCAGGTCACTCCAGCCATCTTTTCATAGCAAAGCCTCCATGACCAGTTTCCAAAACCCCAACAATTTCATTCTCTCTCTCTTTGCATGGAAAAAATTCCTCCTTCCCCCCAAAAAAAGCAAAAAAAACCCACCCCAAACAGAAAGCTAGTACCAAATGATCAATAAAATACTCACAAAAAATGTGTGACTTATTACATTTTATGCTTCATCCTGAAACCATTATAAAAGTTCTTACAACATTTTGGCAGTCATTTCTAAAAAGCTGCTCTGTATTGGAGAGGGAGCATATGCACCATGTGATGTGACATCTGCCACAGTAAGTAAGCTTTTAATTGAATATTTGAGGAAATAAACATGTAAAACCCATGTAACTTGATGTCAAATAAGTTATTGTTGCCTCAAGGCTTTCTTGATTTTTTCCATTTTTATTTTTGGCAGGAAAGTTTGAAATATTATACATATTGGAGACAGGAGCACTTCACATACAGTCGTCCATCAGGACAGAAAACATAACGTCATATTATTGCTGCTACAGCAGTCCCCCCAAAAAAATCTTGGCAGTTATCAAAGTGGCATTTGGGATCTGAGATTAACAATGTCTCTGCTCACATCTAAATATATATATATATATATTGAGCGAAGAGAGGAAGAAAGGGAATTGACACGCGTTCAATTGACTGCTGTACCAGTACTAACTAGAAACATCTTTCTTACATTACCTCTGTGTTTCTTTTTACTCCTGTAACCTTTCCCAACAAGCAGCGAGTTGCTTTCTCTCTACCTCTCTCTTACAGATACACACATACAGGCACAGGAATCTTGTGCGGCTCAGAAAGGGATGGTGTTGGTCCTAACCTCCCTAACCTCACCATCGCTCATTGCCCTTCCTCTTGGCTTTCCCCTGTGCTGCACACTGGCGTCAGGTGGAGCGTGTGAGCAGAGCCAAAGATCAGCTCCTCAGCAAGGAGCATATCCCTCTCGAAAGACCCTCCTAGTGCACTTTTTCAACTTTTCCGCTTATCTGCAGTAGTTAGTTACTTTTTACATCCTCAGTGAGACACCTGCCGATGCAACATACTTCAGTCCTGAGTGGGATAGTAGCTTTTCCCACCCATTCAGTATCTGGTGGTGCTGCAGATCTCACATTCTCATTTGAGTGGCCCATGCTGGTGGCACCTGTGGGTCTTCTCAGGCAGGGTGCTGGGAGTTCACTCTACAGGATCCAGTTTTCTCTTAGACCCTCCCCCAATTCACTGACAATGATGTCCAAAGCGGTGGCCTGTGCAGCTTCTTACAGGGTGATTCCCTGCATCATCAGCGCATTTATATCTCTGTGACAAATCTGCACAAGCCCATTTGAATTAATTTAATGTGTAAGATTTTGTGAGAACCAAGAATCAGACGTTTTAGTAAAAAACCCCCAGACCCTTGATATTTTAAGCCTAATTGTCACTTTGTGTGTGCTGATCTTACTGTCTTGTAATTCACTTGGGCCAGGTCCTCCTCTCACTTAAGGGTACAATAAACTTTAATTTCCACAAGATCAGCTGTGAAAGGAGCAAAAGCCTGGACCAAGGGAATCCCTCTTCCCATTAATCGTTCCCTTGTGCCATAGCATTTCCTCACCCAAGTTTGGCATGGATTTATCTTTTACAAGCCATTCTACTTTTTGGCCACAAACCCAACATCTTCTAGCTGTTTAAAGATCTTCTCTAATAGTTACTCCACTTTTACATTGAGCACGCTACCAGGCACACAGAAAATCAGCCCTTGATGGTTCAGTAATACCAAAAGAACCACAGACTCGCTGCAGACAAGACACATCGAGCATTTAGATCAAGGGAAGGTGCAGCCACTGATTACAGTTCCTTGGAGCAAGGTCTTAGTCCTGCAGCAGGATCTCAGCATGCTCCCAACGTGCAGGATCCCCTTGAGCTTTGGGGCTGCAGAAGAGAACGTAGGGGACTGTGTCACAGCTTCAAGGAGGCTTAACAAGAAGACTGACTTCAGTTTGAAAATGAGGAGCCTACACATTACGGTTCCCTCTGCAGTATTTAATTGGTTATGAAATTCCATCTGTTTTGCTTCACTTCCTGTTTTCAACTCAGCTGATAAAGCTTATAGCAGGGACACATGCCTGTTCTGGAAGAGCAATTAGGAGGTCTAGAAGATTTGGTAGCTGGGTTGGTGGAGCATGGGATGATTGGGATGGTGAACATTTTTTTTTCCTAGAAAAAGGCCATTAATAGGATGCTAAAAGGTCTGGTACTGAGACAGACACCTGAGGCTAGGGATTTAGATATGAATACTGATACTGGGAAAAATCAACAGCAGCCTATGCACTCACCAGGCCCAGCATTTCAGGTCCTTGTCTAATTTAGACAGCATCACTATGACTAAAATCAGTTGTAGATTGGGTTTTTTTTGTTTCTTCACAGCAAGATGGGCTCAGAAATTGACTTTTCCTAAATGAGAGCATGTGACTGAGAAGCAGAGCTGTGTCGTGAGGCATGGCCTTTGGCCAGCAGCTACACCAGACTGCTCCCTCGGGACAGGAGACCTGTTCATGGGATGCTGTTTTCTCCTTCACAGAATTTATAGACTTCTCTTATCAAGGCTCTTCATAATGACAGCAAGCCACTGCTGTGAAAGAGGACAGGTACATCTGCAAATAAGGGGCATTTATACTTTCTATTTTGTTGGCAACCGGGAAAGAGGTGGACTGAGCATCACTAGGTGCTTGAGGAAACACACACCTAAACCAGGCTTGGCTGCCCAGACGTGCACGTGGTGATCAGTGACCTCTGTAGTAATGGAGGCTAGTCTGGGGCAGCGTCCTGCTTTGGTGTGAAGTGTCGGAAGGAAGGAAGGAAGGAAGGAAGGAAGGAAGGAAGGAAGGAAGGAAGCGAGCGAGGGAGGGAGAACCCATTTATTTCCCTTGTGCCTCTGTTGAGCCTGGAACTCGGAGCTACTGTATAGGTGGAAGCCACAGGAGGAAGAACACAATTAACTCAACCTTCCTGTGGTTCATCTGGGGTCTTATGTGAAATGAGATTGGCAGCACTGACAGAAACATTGCGCTTAGAGATGTGTGCCTTTAGCTGTCTGATAGGTCTCTGCAATACAGATATCTCATTACCAGAGGCACCAGAAGGTGATCCAAAAAAAAATCTTGTCACAAGCCTTAAGGTCATTCCTGAGCTATTAGAGAGGAGAGCAACTTTTCTGATGGCAGAAGCCTGAAAATGAATGATAAATATCTGTACTGGAAATCATGGTGAGACTTTAAATGGTAGCCTACTTCAGGCACAAGGAATTCTAAGTGAAGAACAGAGAAAGAAAACTTTTCTTGGATTTTATGATTAGCAAAGCACAGAATTTGAATTATTTTGATTTTATGGCAGGTTTGTGTTGCCTTGCTGCTGGGAGATGAGTGTTGAAGATGGCTGTGGTGAATCTTTAAGGACCATTTTGTCTACTGTATCAGTCAGGGACTTGGCAAACATTTCAAATATGAAAAAAATATCTCAAATGTGTTGATGCATTGTTTAGTCAAGTATATATTTTATCAGTTTTATTTGGACCCTTGTATCTGTCTATTGATGGTTACTTCAAAGCAATCTATTTCTGCAGGACACAGTTGACACTGAGTGTATTGTCTGCTGCAAAGGAGAGAGAAGACATCAAAAGCATTAGTTTGTCAGTAAGGAAAATGCTGAAATTTATTCAGAAGCAAATACAGATGATGTAGTAGAAGCTGCTAACATTCTAAACACAAAATAAATAAAATGGACATCTACAGTACTGATAAGATTAAAGAGCCTCTCTCTTAAACACATGCACATACATGCTTTCTTGCATGATACAAGTGTTAATATGCACTTGAATATCCTTATTTGCCTACTTTAGCATGCTGTGGAAGGGTGCAGAAGACTCTGCGTAGCATAAGCAGACAAACAATAGCCTTACCCCTCTTTATTTTCAGGGGCAGTATTAAAAAAAAAATCTCCTTGTCTGACCCAGTTATAGTTATTTGTCTTTCCAAAAATATTTTCCATATGGAGATCTCCAAGTCTGAGTGCCATCTGTGAGGACTTCTTGGGTTTCTTTTACAGAGAAGTCTCTGGAGGAAGCCCAAGTGCAAGACTGGGCTAGGCTGACAAGATTTTTTTCAGTGAGAAACAAGGACACTTGTGTGCGGTGGGTCCTACTTCCCAGTCATTCAGTTTTGGGTCGTTCCTTAGGACTGTATGGCTCACTGGAAATGCTGTGCTGCAGATGAACCTTGTACTTCTGTAAGAATATATGTAGCCATGTGGTTGCTCTGGGGTCTTCAGGGTGGATGTTTTCAAATGGCGATCAGGCTTTGAAGTGGGTGTCCCATCCAGTCACCTGGTATAACTCAGCTCTATTGATCGTCCCACTGGATTTTCTTGCATACGTTTCTATCTTCTCAGTGGCAAAGCTATTTAGGTGGAAACACCTGAATTTATTTTTTTTTTATTTTTGAGGGTGATATCTTACTGAAGACTTTTTGAGAAACAAGAACTGAATATTGGATTCATGTTTTGGAAAGAGACAGGGAAGCGTCTGCATCCCCAAAGAGATGCAATGTGGTGCATCAGCTCATTCACATGGGATCACTAATATCATCAGGACACAGTGAACTCTCAGTGTTGAGACAAAAAGTCCATGGCTACATTTTGTGGCATGTGAAAAGCCACAAGAGAAGGAGGGAACTATAGTGAGCTTTTAGCAGAATTACCAACAGAGACCTGGACATCCGTCGTGTGATCTCCTGGGATTATGTCAACCTGATTTGCTTTAAAGGCCTGACAGCTTTTTGAGACAGCAGTACCGCAACTGTGCTGAGCGCTGCAGAGATCTGGCAGTACAAGCACAGCCACTGTCCTTCCCGCAGATGTTAAGGGAAGCTGCCACCACCTGGCTACGTGTCCTATCCTAAGAAAGCTTAATTGTGAACAGCTCAAGAAATTACCAAAGGTGGAAGGGAATGCAGCTACTTCTATGTTTCCAGCTATGTTTCTTGGGAGTATGAGATTCTAAACTGGAAGGCAGAGAGCAAGTCTTGTTTACCAGGCAATGTAATTGTTTAGATGCAGACTAGAATGCATCCTGCTGCAAAGTGAGCAGTAAATGTGTTGTTTGAAGAGGAACTGAGGCTCTCTCTTAGCAAAAGGCAGAGGTATTAGTGTCTGCCTTTTCACTAACTTTGGATAACCCAGGTTTTGTCCTAGTACTTACAGGACTGCCCAGTTTGTGAGAAAGTCAGACTGGGAAATGGAGGTTGTCATTATTATAGACTCCACAAAAGGATTTTACTACCCTGAATTCTTTGGGTCCCAAAAAGCTGTCCTGACTTGGACACCTACAGCAGGAGTTAAAGATCCTTGGAGGGGAGGAAGAAAGTCCTGGTTAGCCAAGTGGCTGACAGGCAACTTCTAGTCACGCTGCTAGGCATGATTTAGGACTTCACCTAAATAGGCAAATATGTAGGTAACATCAAGCTAACATAAATCCTGGTGCAGACATGTTGTTGTTGCAGCATGGCTGTGCCTTTTCTGCTCCATCACTCTGTCCGTGGTGGAAGGCTTGGAGATACAGGAATCCTGACACCTGCCCTTCTTATGCAAACGGGGTCCAGCCTCTAAGTGTGCCGTCAGCATCCTCTGCACGACCTAAGTGGGTGAATTGGTCTCTCCCAATGGCTCAGTTGCAGTCCCTGAACCAGGACAGGTCTGCACCTCTCCCACTGCCAAGTGGTCTCTTACAAGGCACATTCACAGCCACAACAAATAATAATGAATTCGGATGGACAGGAAGGTCACACTGATGTCAAGTAGAATGAAAGGGACCCCAGAAATTTGCTGTGTTTTTTTTCTAAATAATATTGTGTGTGCTGTTTTGCACAAATTAAAGCACGCTGGGGCCACAGAAGAGTAATGATTACACTTAATGAGGGGCAATTGAAAGGTATGAAGTAGTTCTTCCAAACAAGTTCTAATCGAAGCTGGAACCATACAGACACTGTGCTCAACAAGCTTTCCTATGAATAATGCACCTAATTACCATCTGCTTTTTTCATAACATGGATAAAAATGTGATCACATATAAAATTCTCACTGTGTTTCCTAGGATACAAGGTGATCCTCATTTCAAACTAGCTTGAAAATGGCAAATGAGCAAACTTAATTTTAATAAAAACAAGGAAACTCACACATGTGAAATATAATCTGGGCACTTCTGATTTCATGGAGAAGTGTCTTTGTTTGCTTTTCATACAAAACCCAGTGAAGAACTTGATAGTATAGCACAACAAGGCACTTCATACCTGTGGTTTCGACAGTCCACATGGAGGATGGCAGCACTTCTCCTAATGGAGAGTGTGAGAACAGTGTGAGAAAGTTTCCATATTAAACAACAAAACAGTAAACTCTACCAAAAGCTGATTTTTCAACAATGTGAGTCAAAAGACAAGCATAAATGACTCTCATGGTCCATCTTTTTTTAATTACCACCATAGCTAGCTAGTTTTTATGTAGTGACACTAGTAAGTATACTACTTAGTGAAAACAGGGAAAGCTAAAATTGTACTTCTTTTACTTGCATCAGCCTCACAGTGGAGGGCCTGTGTCACAGACTAAAGCTTTTTAAATAGTGTGCTATCTGCAAGACACTCTGGTCCTTATTCCATGTTAGACGTGTGCCTTCTGCTGGATTAAGGAGGTCAACTGGGGTTTTATAATCTGAGCTCCCAATCCCTCCAGCATCTGCATAGCACGTGGTATCCACCAGAGTATTCCCACTATTTCAGTGAGGTTCCTCAGATGAATTGAATGGGATGATGGAGAAATGAAGATATTAACTGCCCATCTCCTCGTATTCACCAAAACAACCTTGGTATTTTATGATGTGAGAAACTTGTGAGAGGAAGTACAGCCTTTCAGTGTTCACGGCTTGTATGCAGCAGTAAATGGACTAGATGATCTGAAATGTCCTTCCAACCTAGGCGATTCTATGATTCTATGATTCTAAAGCTTAAGAAACATCTCAAGACCTATGTCTTCTCAGTACCCTATCTGCACAGTAGAGAGTGAAGACGTCCAGCGTGATGGATGGGAGTGGCTTCGGAGAATACGATCATTCCATTTCACTTCTCTCCATCACTTGGGCCTGACAAACAACTAAAAGCAGCTGGCTGGCTACTGTAATGCCCATTTGATTTCAAACATATCCTAATATAACATTAACCTCAGTTTACCAAAGAAGACATAGCTGGATTAATCTGCTCTCTGCTGCTCTTAAATGGACAGCAAGTTTAACCAAGGCATTCCCACACTGAAGACAGGGAGCTGCAGCTCTGGCCTTATGGACTTCCACTGCTGCCTTGGGGCCAAGTGGGAGCAGTGGGGAAGAAAGAATAAAACAGAGTTTCCTTCCTGTAACTGAAGGGAAACTCAGCCCTCATGCTTTGCAGAGTTTAGGAAATGTTCCAAAAGTCAGAGCTCCTGCTCGGAGACCAGCTGTTTCTGAGGCATCCCATGTGATAACTCTTCCCATTCTTTCCATTCTCTCCATTCCCCAAGGTGGAGAGGGAAGGGGGAAATAACAACAACCCAGCAGGTCTGATGGGATTATATATTCTGCTGAAGGAGCTCATGCATACTGAAGGCAAAAGGCTCAGCAGCGACTGCGACTGTGAGTATTTCTCGGGGAGGTGTTGCAGATAATGCTGAGTCTGGTAGCCTTCCAGCTCTCCTCCTCCCACATTCTTCTGCCCCAAGAAGCCTGCCCTTCATCGGTCATTCTGGAAGAGGGCTGAAGGTAGAGCTAATCACGATGGTGAGTGCTGACCCTGGCTTCCGGGGACATCAGGGTGCTCTTTGCTCCCCTCTGACCCTCACTACGTAAAACTGCGTGAGGCAGGCACAAGATTCATGTGCACACTTCTGTCCTCTTTACAACCTCTTCTTTGCCAGGGACTGTGTATTTGTTTTAGTTAAAGAAGCTTGTGACTGAAAACAGCTGCAGACCGAGTGGAAAAATAACACCTAAAAATAGCCCCAGCCTGAGAGCACAATGTGCATTGATTTTACTATGAAGAGTACAAGAGCAGGGAGATGGTGACTAGGCTGGTATGTTCTAATACGTCTCACCCTGCCATTTTTAGAGTGCAAGTAGTAAGCCAGGCAGCCAAGTCAGTCCATGTAGGTATTTGGCTGCTTTGGAAGGGTTCCCAGCAGAGCCACTCCAACTACAACAAATTAGTGTGGTATTTTTATAAGCTGACAGTGAGGAAATCACCCCACAATATTACCATGTTCTGCAGAGAACAGAGAATACGTAACTGCTGAATAAGGAAGACAAATCTCTCGCTGATTTTTTGCACTCGAAACATTTTCCTAGAATAAATTATCAAGTAATATAATTTCCTCCCATCTGCCATATGCTGGGGTGGGACCTGAAGTAGAAACCAGTTCTAGATGCAGAGGCATTAATTTCTCTTACAGTTTTGGCAACTTCAGCGAGCCAAGCCCATGGAACAGCTCCATAGAAATACCTGTTCAGATTCACTACCACAGAAAACAGGGATGCTAATAGAAAGCACAGCTGTGTCAGAGACATCATTTTTATGTTATGACCACTATGACTATCCACTTAAGATGCTGGTGGCAGGATCATGTGCTACCTCTGAGATGGCAGCTATAAAATAAGGACCCTTGTCAATGAAGACTCATCCCTGCATGAACTTGCCCGCTGCCTAGCCATCTCCAGGCCTTATAGCCATGGAAGCTGAAGGTGAGCACTGAAGACTCAAAATAGCCTAGTACACTGATGTACACAACAGGGCCTCCCTTCCCTGCTGCACTGTTAGCAACCTCACAACCTGGCAAAATAAATGTGAACAGAACTGCTAACCAAAACACAATCCATTTACCTGGAAAGACACAGGTGTGTGTTTTTCTGTAAGCATTCAAGGGCTGTCCGCTTTACTGGCACTAGTATTTTCATTTTTCTAAGTAAAGAATGCTTGTGGGTGACATGGACCAGGGATCTGAAACAAAGTGGCCTGACCTTGCTGACTAATTATAGAGTGAAGGAAATTAATTTCTGTTTAGGATATCTGTAATTAATCCATATAGTAAGAAATGAATTAGTGTTGGAAAAGTATAAATAATTAATAATTGACAAATAAGTGCAATCTTGTCATAGATTTCCTGGGAGGAGATAAAGTGCTTGATGTAAATTATTTGCTCGGCTTTGCTATTTTGATAAAAGATTTTTTTACCAAGCGCAAACCCAACTGAAACAGAAATGACTACATGGTTAATGGGTCAGTGATAAGTGATACTGTACCTATTGGAGTAGCTGATTGTGAAAAAGCCACCAAAAATGGCAAAATGTGTGCACACCGCAGATAAAATGAAACCATGTGACAACACTTGCACTGTAGGAGAGATAGCTTTAAGCAAAATTGCTAAAGGTAAGCTAAAACTTGTACAATACTACAGATAATACAAGACCTATGGCTAAAACAAGACAAATGTAAGGGTATTATATGTAGCCAGAAAGTTTTCCTGCATATGATTTGCATGTATGCACATCCCCAGAATTTCCTGCAAGGCTTGTAGATTACTTAAATTCAGAAACTATTGCTCCAAACTGTTTTCTATGAAAAAGTCATGAAGCCGTTGGGTTCCTGTGGTCTTTGATAATAAAAGTAAGCAGTAGTTTGGGTTTGTATGAAGGACCGAGTCCCTTTAAGAAGGTTAATGAATCTAAGAAAAACTTTGACCATGATCTGAGTCTGTGGTGAAACCCAAAGGCATGTGAGTTTCACAGAATGCTAGACTTTTTTTGTTAAGAACATTAGACGAAGACCCCCAGGGAGGCAGCTTCAAAGCTAAGTACTGGAGAAAAAAGGAACGAGGTACAGAGCAGAGACTCACGAAGCAAAGGAGAAATGGTTGTCCAGGCAAGGAGGCGGAAAGCAACAGAGATAAAGGGAGAGCTGCCAGCAGCATTACGGGCAAGTTAGAAAAAGTTTCATCAGTGACATCTGAATTCAGTGCCTAAGCAAATGAATGCAAACTTCAAACTAAGTCCTGATTTTAAGCCAATAATGAATTTTTTAATAAGAGAATAAATTTATTTCCATGCATTTATCTGCAATACAATATGAAGTGTTCCTCCCACACTGCACTAAACACAACACTAACCTGAATATTGAGTAACAAGGTTAATCAAATGCATATACAGCACGAAAATCCCATGTTCAGAACTGTATTTAGTTAGTCCTCTAGAGACTGAGCCTCTGGCAGTATTAATTGGGCACCTAAATTTGTAATCTGCCATTGCATTAATCTGCATACAATGTCTTGAAAATGTCTTTTAGGGCCTTAATAGTCCTGATGCAAAAAGACAAAAAATGTTAAGAAATCCTCATAAAACAAATCCTGCAATCCCAGTACATGAAAGGTTTTTTTCCCCTCTGTCACAGGACACAACAATTTGCGCCTTGGGAAACTTCTCTTGTGTAGGACCATGGGGAGCAGATCAAAGTCCTGTACATATCTATACACATTGTTCCAAATATACAGTTTCCTGTCTTGTTTGCCCCACTCTGCAGAACAAGCCCTGAGCTGGGCAACTGTCCAGAGGGTGCTCCCCTGCCATGAATACAAAAGAACAGTCTCTAAAAATGCAAAAAAAGGCTAGGGTGATGGCACTGGGATGCTGAAGGAAAGCCCTCCTTTGACAGCAGCTACAAAAGCCAATTTTCACCAGTTCAGTTCCACAAACTAGTGACTCCAGAAGAAAAGTTGCCCTGTGGGCAGAATTACTCACCAAGGGGCCCTGCAAACTGGCTGTTCCCCACCATAGTTCCAGGCATGTCTGCTCATGGATGCTGGGTCATATCCTGAACTCAGGCTGTGGACTGTGGCAGGGCTGTGAGACACTACCCCTTGGCTAAGGTCCCTGGCACCGTGCTCCATCCGGTGTGCAGGTGGAAAGAACAACACCTGATGGAGCGTCCTGTGAACTGAACACTGGCTTTGTCAACCTGGTTTGATTAACAAGGAGATGGTGAATTTCTTGTGAAGTACAACATTAATGCTTTGTTGCTCTGACTTACCAAGACCCAAATTTCCTGGTTTCAGATTAAAAAAAAAGACCTGCAAAAATTTTTTTTTTTAATTTAGATTTAGCTTGATCTCCCAGTAATCTGTCTCCTCAAATAACTGAATGAAATATGTCTGATACATGCCTCCAAAAACTTTCATGAAGACAAAGAAAATAAGAGTGGTTTTTTTCCCATAGTTTCTCTACACAGCGCTTTTAGGTAAACACTGACAAATGCCTTTTATTGTATATAACTAAATAAATTGTATCTGTATTTATGCCTTTCAGTTTAGCACATCCAGTTCTTCCTTATTCTTCCTCAGTTCCATTTTGATTGATCTTTCATTGAGCTCATTCCTACAGAATCCTTTCAGATTGGATATCTATTTTCTAAAAAAGTCTGACTCCCTTGCTATTTTAAATCACAGTAAATCTCTAGGTTACCTTTGTGGTTTTTTTTTTTTAAATTTGCACTTTCTGTAATTTTTCTTCCGGTATCTTTGAATAGTCTTTGCTGTAAGTTTCAGGATTTTTACTTTGTGTCAAAGTTTGTGCCAAAATTTTAAGGAATTTTTAATCAGGTTCTTCAAATTGCAGTAGTCAGCCTATTATGATAGTCTTCCCTAAGAATGACAGATTGAACCTTAGTGGGATCCCTAACGATAACCCTACCTTCCGTCCCTTTAACCCTGCAGTAGCCCTGGATTGGCTTTATCCAGGCAAAGAAAACATGCTGCTGGGTATTAACGAGTCCACGCATACTTTTTCAGAATTGCGTATCCTTTAGGTGTAACACAGGTCACTGAAATTCCTCATTGTCACAATGCGGAATCAGAGATATGCTGCAGCAAATTTTAAGGGCAGAAAGCTCTTTGGTTCAAAGAGACTAATTTAGTTTCAGCTCTGCTAATTTCAAGTCTTCTCAGAATATCTCATCTTTTCTTTTACTTTTTCTCAATTTGTCTGCTTTCTGTTTTATTCTATTGGGTATACTGAAATCTTCTCAGCCAGCCAACATCCTCTCCATTACGTTGAGCAACATAACAGTGATAATATATCTTTTTTTCTTCACATCTGCAAAGAAATTGGGAATTAAATACTTTTTTTATAAATGCCATGCTCCTCAGGTGACCTGCCTGATATCTTCTTGCCTTAATTTGCAGAGTTAAATACAAGGAACTTGTAAGGGGAAAAAAAAAAAAAACACATCTGAAAATGAAACAAGGGGCTTCTCTAGATTTAACAACCCGGTGAGATTTTTAGAGTTGGCTTAACCTAATTCAAAACTATATTGTCATGAAAAAGAGCCCAGCTGGTCACAGAGGTGGATGGTGAGTTAGATTAGCTTTTGACTAAGAGGAGGTGGCATAACTAGCCTAGACAAGAGACTTAATTTTTGGCTGTCTAGGTAAGGTTAAATGGATTTCTGTCCCAATTAGCTGTCTCACGCTTTTCTGAAGTGTTAAGTAACAGCCATATACAAAAAGTGTCGGCATTTTCAGGATGGGTGAAAGGATTAAAATTTGTAAAGTCATCTAGATTTCATATTTGTTTGGCATTAAATGTACTATAACAATAAAGTTATTGTTAGTGTTCCACTGAGCACTCCCATTTTGCTTCATAGCCTAATAGCCACCAGAAAAGACATTTGAAAACTTATTGTATTATTATTTATGATACATACAAAACAAATAGAGAAGAAATGCCACAATAATCATTTAAACATACTCAGTTTTAGCACAGAAAGAAAGATCAAACTAATTAAATCCGTATTATCACTTTCTGTACAAACCACACACTGTTCTAATGTGCTGTAAATTCAAGTCCCATTAAATAAAGACCTGATTGTGCATACATATGTATGTATGCATGAGGGGGGGGGATGGAGAGAGGGGAGATGCAAAGAGTCCTTCCATCTCCTGGGACTTGTTGCAAAAGCCCTGTTAGCTCCCAGAAGCATTGGGGCAGGGACTGTCATGCCTCTGTGCAGTGTCCAAGCATAAAAACACGAGGGTAGTAGCACTGCTGTTGCTGTTGTTTCCTAAAAGAGGTCTGGTGAGATGGGGTAGGTGTGAGGCAACGAGTGATTTGGCACGGAGCATTCTTCTCTGTTCTGCTCTGAATCTCCAAGAGACATATTGGCTCAGCTGATCAGATTCCTTTAATAACACAGCTTCCAGGTCTACACGTGCTGCTGCTTCTCTGCTCTATAGCCAATGATGGTCATGGCTTGAGGCCACAGCCTAACACTGCGTCTCCAGGAAGACTGTTGTTTTTAACGTCAATCCAATGTTGTTTTAAAAGAGAGACAAAGCATTAATGCATTTCCTGGGGTCCCCAGCTTTCCTGGATAATTTTCAAGCTGTTTCAGAAGTCAGTATTTGCTAAAAGCGGTCAGTAAGGGCGTGACAACACTGCAGCATCTCAGATGCAGCAGCTATGGGGCTAGTTGACAGAACGGTGCTGCAAAATGCCAGCTTGCTCAACTTGAAACATTGCCTTCAAAGGCCATCCACGAATATTTGCCATGATGATAGCCAGGTATCAGTCTTGACCGTTTCCTCATGAGTTTGCCCAAGTGTTTGGGTCATGGAAAGCTGTTGAGCCCACAGGAACGGACCAGATCTGCCAGACTGATATCACTTGCATTCAGCTGGGTGCCTGGGTGACTGTTTCTGAAAGAGCACAATAGGTAGAGGTATGGCCAAAAAAGATCTGAGGGAATACCTTAAAATATTGTTTCCAAGTATTTGATCAGAACAGCTTTGCTGGCTTATTGCACCTGTCATGGTTATTTTCCTTGAATGTTCTTTCAAGACAGTCACTGGCAACAGTCGCTGAAACCAGTACATTCTAAAGCAGGCAAAAAGTGAATTTGTAGTACAGACAGCTCTGATTCCAAGAGATACTTGCATCCAGTCAGGAAATAGGAGGAATAGCATGCAACTTATTAGACTAATAAATTGGATATCAATGAGTTACTTGCATAACCAAAGTTATCCATCCTCATATCATGCAGCAGATTTTCTAAAAGGGGTAATTTTTCAAAAAACATCCCAAGATGTCATCCCTAGATAATTTGGAAACAAAGTTAACACTGAAATGTATTGAATTATGTATTTGCTATAAGCAGCTTTCTCATTTACAGACATATTTCCTTTCCCCAAACTATACAATAGTAGCGGCAATGCAGAAAAACACTCATTTACATTAGCTGTATACTTGATACATTTCGGCAATCCAGGGTGGACGACTGTTCAAGGCTAAAAAATTCAGCTCTTTATTATTAAAAAATGCCACTCCTCGCTATAGGAGTTGATGATTCAGAAAGAATTATAATTATAATCAAATCATAATAGGCATTTTGCGCCCCTTATAATTGCTGCCAAGAAACTATTTATTCAGCAAAGAATTAAATCTTTGTTTGTAAGCTCTTTCTTGTTCACAATAGAAAAAAAAGTGTGTGACTTGGCTCATGAGCAGATACCAGTCTGGCTGTTTTACTAAGAGTGAAAAATAGGCCTTCATACAGAAAGACTTGTGATACTTAAAACAATTATTTATGCATATGTGTTTCTATAAAATCCAGTGGTTAGCTGCAATGAAGCTACTGATTGCTCTTTTCCTTTATTGCACATGGAATACCCTGTGATATGCTATATGTTGGGTATTGCATGCATCTCTGGCACAAGCAACTAAAAAAAATATATCCAAAAAAGCCAAACCTAAACTAAAATCACTCCAGAAAGACATGATCAAAATTACTATGGAAATGTTCCCATATGAACTGAGATGGAAAAGTTTAAAATTATTTAGGAAAAAATGAACAAGGGAGGAAATGCTGGAAGCCAAGAAAATAATAAATGATACAGATGAACTGGGTCATTTTGTTTGCTCACAAGAACGATAAGGTTCCCTGAAACTACCTGATGATCTTTCTCAAAGAGATAAAGGGGAGTGAAAATGACACACCAGGTGCTTCTACTTCTCACAAGACAATACCTTAAGAGAAAGACATTTCACACAGCTGTAATCAACTTATATCATCAGGAGAAATACTCTAACTTGGTATGAAGTGTCCACTCCTGTCCTTACTTACTGTCTTCTCTAAATATGTAAATATGTTAGTAAATTCGGCATGCAAAGTTTTTTACTTTAAAGAATGCTGGGCAGCTTTGTGTAGTCTATTGGCTAAAAAAAATGCAGATCTTCCAAAAGAGCATCGCCAAGTAATTTCTTTTCAACCCAAATCATTATTAAGACATTCGGTTTGTCGTCTATTGGTATCATGGAAACCATAGCTCCATGAAAGGAAAAGACATCAATGAAGATAACAAGAACATACCTGATGACCACACCAAGGGCCTTGCTAAGGCAGAGGACACCTTAGCGGCTGTTCCTCTTCACAATGTCTGCTAGCAGCTATACTTTTCTAACTAGATGGGATATCCTGGTTTAACTCAGATGGCTGTACAATTAAAAGCAATTGAGCCCTCACATTCATTCTTCATATTGAGGTAAGAGGCCATGGCATAAAGGATACCTCATATAATCAAATCTTTCTTTGATAATTTTATTTGATCAGGGAAAGGAATGCAACGAATGCACATCGTGACATGTATGTAACTCACCTTGTCTCTATCTATACATCTATAAATTATGCTTAACAGGGAAAACTTTTATACTGGGGATCCAAAGTTACAGAGCCTTTGACAGCTGCTAAAATAAAACAGTAATTTTCTGAGTAACCTATACTTGTCCTAAGTCAAATGCCTTCACTTTTGTCTTCTATCATATGCGCTTTTTATGGAGGTAACTTATTTTAAGGTAACTGATTTCAAAATATTAATGCCAAGTGTTTGAGTGAGTGAGTGAGAATGCGCATTGTATATCCAAGTAAGAACAAAATGTTGCAAGAAAGGCTGTTTTGATGTTCTTTCTTATCCCAGTAAAATGAGGGATGCTATAAGGTCCACTTTTTATTTCAAGATGTCCTGCTGTTTGGGTCAGATCCTATGTCAAGTCAGTAAAAATTCTCCCTTTAACTTCAAGAAGATCAAGATTGGGGCAGCCACAGTAGAGTCTTAATAAATGTAAATCTTATTAGAAATACCCTCTTTTATAACAAGTGCCAAGCTGTGCAAAGCTCCAGGCTATGTTACCTTACAACATTGACTGAAATGGCAGAAGAGATTACCATCCCCGCTAATGAATTTTTTTAATTACTCTTTGCAAAGAGGGTGGTACCAAAACTCTAGTGAGAAGCAAATTAATGCTTAAATTGAAATACACTAAGAAGGCTTAAATCATATTTAAAAAATTATTTTCTGGCCAGCACTATTACTTTCTAAATCAGCCTAGGAAATGCCACATCTTTTTTCTCTTATTTTTGTCAATCATTGAAGTTTAGAAAAAGAGCTGCTAGCACTTTGGGAGCACATCTACTTACCCATTACAGACAATGGTATAGACATCAGAAATGAAAGCTTGCCTGTGCTATCAACCCTGCTTATCACCCCACTAGCTGGGGATATGGTGACAAAAGAGAATTGTGTGGGGATTCTTGGATGCTAAGGACCATTCCAGTGGTCTTTATCTTCACCTTCCCTTGGACTGAGAAATTAAGCTGCAAGGAGACGTTATGTGCTTTAAGCTTCCTGCTGACCTCAAGAGATATGTATTAGGAAATTCCATTTAAACATGAGGAAAAACTTTCCTTTGAGGGTGGCAGAGCACTGGAACAGGCTGCCCAGAGAGGTGGTGGAGTCTCTGTCCCTGGAGACATTCAAAATCCACCTGGACATGTTCCTGTGCAACCTGCTCTAGGAGAACATGCTCTGGCAGGGGGGTTGGACTAGATGGTCTCCAGAATTTCCTTCCAATCCCTATCATTCTGTGATTCTGTATCTATAAAAGTGGATCCTAGGACCAAAGCACAGTAAAGGGGCTCAAACATAGTAAACTATGTGTGAGCTATAAGCTGGAGACTGATGGCTTATCCAATCTTAGGCCTGCCTTGTGAGATGCTGTGGGGTCAAAAATGATCACTAGTGAAAATGGCTTTCCAGACTGATGGTGCTCATTCTCAAACAAGTGGCTGGTGGCTGGGAATTTCAAAGGTCATTGTGTGCAAACATTTACTGGCAGATAAAATGGTGAGAACTGAGACAGAGGAACATGGCTTTCTACCAGCCTTCCAACAGACATGTCCTGGGAAATTCAAGTATGCCCAGTTCCCTTGCAAAGAATGGGTGGCCATCTGGGAGCTAGATTTTTCCTAGGGAGATATAATAAAGAGGGGGTTTATAGTCGAATGTGAAAGTTGGTATGATGCTTTCATTTTTAACAAGAACGCAAGTGAATCAATGCAGGTTGATCAAGAATGAGCCTCATTTTCCCCCCAAATGCGAAATTAATTTGTATTGAAATTTTTAAGGTTTTAATTTCATTAATTTTCTTTTTCTGAATTTCTGCATTTTCTGGTAATAGGGACTCAAAGTTCCTAGACTATTTACAATCTGGTTAGAATAAACAAGTATCTATTTTCATTTATCTTCTCCTATGAAAACATTTTGAGTCAACCAAGAAGTCTTTGAAGCCTCTAATCTGTTTTTCTAAAGAAAATAACGTTAATTCAGCTGACTTGCTCCAAGCTTGCACTCATGCATGCAAGAGCAGGAAATGCTCCAGTATGTAACAAAAATATACTAAACATATGACTAAAAGAAACAACCACTATTTAGGTAATTGTATCAGCTGTGACAGGTTCTCAAATTGTTTCCACACTGCTATTACATACCGCAGAGTTCTTCTCTTGTCCAGACCTGAAAAATAATCAGATACGGTTCGTAAGTGAAATCACAGGCAACCCCTAGAACTGTAAGACGGTAACAGAAGCAGAATAAATTAATGAGAAAATACTTTCTCCTCTTTTAGTTACATTAAAAAAATATATATCTAAAATAGATTGCATGTCTCCGGAAAGGATGGACCTGAATCAAACCTGAGATCAAAACACCTTATGCTTTGGGAAGGTTTGGATATTTGCATTCAGTTGTCCCTTTTTCTGCCATGTGCCCATGTGGTGTCCTTGACCTAAGGACTGACACGCAGAGAGCGGACCAGGGAAGATCAGAACAGGATCCACTCCTCAAGTCTGGGCTGAGCCCACACCACTGCTTTTGTGGAGGGTGACTGGAGCCTAATACCAGAAGACTCGCACCCACCACTTCAAGTACTGTGACACGCAAAGAATGCAACACAGGATGGTGTAATTAAAAGCCCAATTCTGCTCAGCTATAGAGCAGATTTCCACGAGCACAACCCATGCTCAGCTGACCACAGAAGACCATGGCAGTGAAGGGAACACCTGGGTGGCCTACAGCTTCCATCCTGGTTCCTGGATGTGCTTTGCCTCATGAAAAGCCACGCTAGGGATAAATCTGCTGTTCCTGAGCCCATGGCAGGGTCAGGGCCTGGGAACAGCACACATTCTGGAGGGGAGGGAACTCCTGGGGACCTCTCCTGTGCATACACCCAAACAAGCACTCGGTGTCATGCTGTTGAGAAGGAAAAAGACACAGCAATGAAGCGAGGCAATTAACCATTCTTCAGACAAAGAATCATTTCAGAAACAAATGAGCGCTATATGAAAGGGACAGTAAAACTCTAGCTGTAGCACCTACACAACATCTACTAAAAAGAGTGCAAGCAGTAACATCTGTTTTTCATGAAAGTCCTGGTTTTCAGGTGTCTTCCAAGATTGTTATGAGACTCGTTTGAAAAATGAGACCGCAAAATCCACAATAATTCTTTAGGTAAAAGAATGATGCACTCTGATTTTGGCACTGCTATTCTGACTGGGCTTTGTCTGGCTCTACCCGCTAACAAACAGTGCCAGTTAATGAACATTACCCAACAGAAGATAATTTTGATTTGTAAATGAAGAAATCTGAAACAGGAGTTAAAGTATGATGAATAGCCAAGATCTGGAGAAGGAGATACTTGCTGAGATGAATAAAAGAGATACTTCAGCAAAAGCCAATACTAGGAGTCATTAGCCCAATTAAATTATGCAATAGGTTTCTTTACATGGGATCAGCAAAAGCCTAAACTTAATTCCAGCTCAGCAGAGGCAGCCAATCTAATCTTGACCAATTTTACACATGATGACATCATGAGTCATAAATACAGAGAAGAAGAGGAGCAAGAGGTAATAAAGTGGCCATGAGATTAGCCAGATCATGAAAAATAACAGAGATAGCTTTAAGTGGAAAATACAAGGCCTGCCCAATCATCCTTTAGTATTGTCTATTAGCACATTTCTTCTTATCTCATCCAATACAGTGAACACTAAGAAAGCGGAAGCAAGCAGGCAAGATTATGGACTTCCGTGTAGCAGGAACATTTTAGTGAATAAGAGTATGTACTCTGTTCTGAACAAAAGATCCCCATGCTTGAGATGGATACGTGCTTAGGAGATGGGAAACTTTAATTGCCCTTCACAGAGTTCCCATATCATCTTGCTGAGAAGCTGTAGGAAGGGAGAAGATGAGGGAGTTAAGTACTCTGTGCCAGGATATCTCAGGGAGGTTAACAAGCAGGCAGAGGCATCTGTAGAGAGCACTGAGACTTTGATGAGCATCGCTGTTCCTCTCAGTGCCCTCCCAGCACACTGGCTCTGCCTGCTGCCCACTGCCCGTAGACTCTCCAACGCCAACGGAGAAAGCCAGGTTGCCCACAAGACTCCTTTCCCTCTGTTCATCCCTGAATCCTCACGGTGCTAGAAGGACCAACTGCCCCTTACACATATGCACAGGGAGAGCTCAGCAGAGAGGAAAGGTTATGAAGAACCAGGGGGCTGCCAGAGCCAGCATATGGACAGACACTTCATTCCCATCTTTCCCAGACAAATATCTGAGCTCCACAGAATATTCAGTACATACAGTGTTTTGATCAATGTCCCTGTATGGTGCTTATTTCTGCTCATTCTGAATTTCAGTGCAAAATGTTCATGAATAAAGACACATATAGAAGTGTTTTGACGTAGCTGTGCTTTACTAAATTAAAATTGCATTGACAATTCTTACAACTGTTTAATATATAGAGCACTGTAAAGAATCTGGAGGCTCCAGGAATTTTTTGTGGGTAATTGTTTTGCAGGTTACAACATGTTTTTATACATGTGTTATATTTTATCCTGCTGGTCCTTTATCTCACTCCTGTCCTTTCCAGAAATTCTAATTTGTAAATGAAAATATGCAAACTCTATATGATCAACTTTTCTTACTTTCGCAACTTGTGCAGAGGAGTAAGTTAGCCTCTAAACATGACAAGTTTATTTGTTCATTTATTTATTTTTAAATTCTAATTAGAGAAAGGAAAAGGGTGTCAAGAGTCTTTAGTGATTCACATTTTAACAGCCAGGTTATAATTTATTAATTCCCAACTTATAAAATTTTCACAACCTCTTTCCACAGGAGTCCAAGAGCGACTCAAATTTATTTATTGTTTCTGCGTAGGGTGTCATTAAATATTTGTTATCTCCTAAAGTTTGTTGGGAAACGGGATTATTTTCCACATCAAATCACACCAATGCTAATGGGAAAAGCATTAGATGTTGACCCAGCAAATTAAACTGTAAAATATGAGGCTCATTGTTATTATTACATACAGACACATTTTCTGTGCTCCTTATTAAAACCATCTTAATCAAACTCATTGTATTTTAGTCATGTTTTAAAATAATTATGCCAGAATATAAAACACATGAATATATAAAGGGAACAAGTTCCGCTTTAATATGTTCAATTTAACTTTTTTTAAAGAATTTTCCAATTGGTCTTCTTTGACATTTAAATTGATCACCTACCAAGAAAAAAAAAACACCCTGAGAGTTGTTTGTGCTTTTCTTAAAGCTTCCTAAGGCACTGCTTCTATTATATTTTCCAACAAAACCAAAAAAGCATATATGAAGCTCATCTAAAGAATATTTCTGCAAATTCTCATTTCCAGCTCTTTGTATTTTATTATCATTGTTTTGATAAGAAGGACAAAAGTATTCCATCATGGGGTTCAATGTTCTCTCCCTCCAGTGGCTCTCCAGTGGAGAATTACTGAGGAAACACCCCTTCGCTTCTGATTCCTTTATGGATCCGCACTCCACAGTTTGCCATAGTGGACAATGGCCTAATTCACAGAATTCTTACTAAGACAAGGTTATTTTTAATATTCTGCAACTAGAAGTAGGATTCCTAACATTGTCTGCAAAGTCCACTTGCTAGGTGGACTTCCTGGGTTCTTCCTTTATCATCAGTGGAGACAGAGTCAATACAGAAACTGGAGTTTAGTGGACGATTCATCTGGCCAAGCGTAGATATTTACCTTAGCATGAGAGGGATCATGCCCTGGGTTCTGATGATTAGCTCTGAGCTGAGTTTAAAGAGAGTCTGAAGTCCGGCTCTGATTGTTTGTGTTTGCAGATGTCACAGGTCACCTGTGAAATCAGAACACATGCTCCATGTTCCTACTGTTTTACATATTGAGCGAGTAGTGAGGGGTTGAAGGCTTTCTCTCCTCTGCCTTTCTGATTGAAAAAAGCATAATTAATGACAACTAAAATGTTTTGCACCATATAAGGCCCTTAATTTTTTGTTAGGAACCACAGAGGGAGTGACTACAGCAGATCCAGCTGGTTACTCATCCTACTCCCATTGGAAACGTGGAGCTTTCCCCACATACCAATTCTTGATCAAAGAATATGATTGACCCTTTATGTTAACTCACATTTAAAGAACGCAAAGCCAAGACATTGGTTTGTGTGCCTTACGGTGCACCTCTGCATGTGAGGAAATGGACCGCAGGGTAAGGAAGGTCACCACCCTTCCTGATACTCAGCACACACTGCAGCTGGCAAATTCACCAGCCACAGTTCCTCTGGCCTCTTTTCACTAGGGTAACATCCCACGCTTGGCAATGGGTTCTGCCTTCTCTGCTCTGGCCATGGCGTTGGTCAGCACTTCTCTGCTCTCCCTGGTGTTGAGATGTCTCTTCATTTGCTCATTCATTCACAATTCTACAGATGCACAAACATCTCACTTCCAAATCAGGGCGTGAACCATTTGCACTCTGAATAGCTATTTGCTGCATTGAAGTGGCACTCCCACTCCTTTCTTACCAAATGCTTCATAGGCTTGCTAAATTTTGCTAAATTCTTATCTTTTCTTAAAAATGTAACATAGCTGTGCATTCCCACTGGTACTTGAAACAGACAGTTTTGCAAGCCAGACCCTTAACTGTGACAAGGTGGAGAATCTGTTATAAATTTTGCAATAGGCTCCAAATTGAGCTCGCAGTTCACGGCTTGGTTCAGCAGTTCCTGACCAGGAGAGGCCTGTGTGGGAGCCCCATGGAGCAATGGGAGGTCCTGCCTTCCTGAAGCTTGAACTCCCTGCCCAGTTCGCAAGGAAAGGCAGCGCTCACCGTGGTTTCTAAGTCACAAAGAACTAGTAAGTTCTTCTCTAATTTTCTGTTAAGTAATTGACTTTGTTATGTTCAGAAACTCTACACGAAGGCTGTATGTATTTTCCACTAACAAGTGCCTAACTCTTGAAGAATCGTATGTTAACATTCACAGTGGAAACAGCAATACAAGAAAAGTCAAAAGAGTCAGCACTGGACCTTGGCTAAGGAGTCAAACCATGAGGTCTCAGATGCAGGTGTTAAAGAGTAGGTAGAGGAAACTAACAGGGGCATTTGCCTGGACACTGTCCCTACTCTATAAAAATTCAAGTGAAAGATCCAATGGCTGGATCCTCGCACAGCAGGCTGGTGGGCATCCAAGAGGCAAAGCTAGGTCAGATTCTGTTACATGGGCATATTTTCACACTGTACTCATAACTGGTGGCTTTATAATCCTCTGACCTTCATGGTAAAAGCTCCAGGAAAACCCTCTGGAATTTAGCCATGTTTGCTGTAGTTGCAGGAGCAACTTCTGGTCTGAACACTTGCAGCCAAGGCACCGCATGATTCTACAAGCAGAGGAGCGAAGTATAACCTACTCTTACCTGAAGATCTGAGATATGTTTGAAAATTGCACATTGATTTTGAGAAAATGCGTCCAGAGAGCCTGTGTAAGGTCTGCCTTCGGAGGTTTTCAGAACTTAACTGGATGAAACGCTGAGCAACCTGCTCCGACTCTGAAGCTAGGCCTGGTCTGAGTAGGAGGTTGGACAAGACACATCCAAAGGTTCCTTCTAATGGAAATTTTTCTATGACTTTATGACCTTATTGGTCCCTTATTTTGGGAAATAAAGTTCTTCATTGTACTAGACATTTTCCATTAAAGCCATTCCAACTCATAAACTCCGATGCAATGAGACACAGTACAAGCGCTGCACTGCCCAGACCAGCAGTCATGGATAGAAGAACCACCCATCGTCATTTAACTAAGACGTTGAAAAGTATGTGAATATCTGCCTTGCAAATGTCACGTGCCGTAGTAGCAGCATCAATTTGACAAGGCATCAAAGTGCAACAACCAGATAGCCTGGATCTTAAGAAACCTTTCCCAGAAAGGAACCTTTTACCAAGAAGTGGTTTGAGCCGGTGCAGGGTCGGTGACCAGGCAAGCCTGCCAAGGCATGCTTCCCTTGTGGTGACACAGACTCCTTGGGAGTCACATGTCCCGCTGGCTCACGCCGCCGACCTGGCCACCATCCCCTCTTCTGTCCGTCACTCGACAGCTCTTGGGCAGCCAGCACAGGGTGTACAGGAGGCACACACAGAGGTTTTTTTAAAACAAAATCTCTCATAAAAATAACTCGGGAGACTCCTCACACCAAAGCTGGAAATAGCAGAGAAAACACCCCCTCCCCTGCCGGCTGAGAGGGTCCTGCGCGGTGGGGAGCACCTCTCCTCCCTAAAGCTCCCAGTCATCAGTTTGCATTTGGACTGTGTTACCGCGGGCTCCCTGGAGCCGTAACTGCTCTCTCGGAGGCACTGTGGGCTCGCTAGCGGTGTAACAGGGTGATCCAGTCAGCCATTTAATGCTCGCAGCGAGCGGCATAGGAAACAAGCATCGCCATGTGGTTAATAGCGGAGATGAGCTGTGGAGGTGGAAGGAGGTGATGGTTCGGTGTTGTGCCGCAGTAAGACGAGAAGAAAAGCCTGATGGAGGAGCCCTGGAAGGGAGGAAGGGGCAGGATGAAAGCATGGGAAAGATTAATGCGAAAGGAGATGCAGAGTCTTGAACAATTTGTATTAGTGCATTAGTCAGACCTGAGAAACAGAGATATCTGCTGAAATTCAGAACCTGCTCTAAATGGGAAACAGGTGTCATCTTTGAATGTGCTGTAGACAGGCTTTCTAGTTCAACCTCATGGTGCCCAGGAGAAACACTATAATTTTTTTATATCTTACATGACAGGAGACAGAGTAGGCGGTGCAGGGAGAGTGTTGGGGAATCAGGGCAGGAGGAGTAGGAAAATGTGTGTGTGGCTTACAAGGAAGAAAAAGGTGGTTAAGAAGGGTTCTTTCCTTCTTTTTAACCCCATAACGGATTATGGAGAATATTATTGGCTAAGGATTTTACCAGAGGAGCTAAAGAATGCATTCCTAAGCCAAATTTTTTTTTTTCGATAGTTTCAGAAAATGTGTCAAAGTGATAGGGTATCTGATTATTCAGCCCCTGCTTTGGCATTGTACAATACGAACAAGTGCCACACAGCATGGATTGAAGATTCAGAGAGAAAAAGCTGTTGGGGTTTGATAGTGTTTTGGATCTCAGAGAAATCTAAAAATACCAAATACAGCCGGCACATGTGCAGTGCTTTAGCAAGCCGAACATCTGGGAGTATTCTCAAACACTCCCCCTTTTGTGTTGCTTGTTACGCTATCAGAGTACCAAAGTGCAGATGAAAACTTAGTGGATTTTTGTAGTGCTTCTAAGTTCAGATCCAAAGACGTTAAAAACAATAATGGGGATAATTAATATATGCCAGTTTACAACCCCCGTTTATTCTAGTCTTAGAGGACACTTATGAGTGCTATGCTGCATCTCTCTCTAGTTTTCTGGATTAACTACTATGCTCCGTGTGGAAGTATATGCACATTTAAAATGTCTACATCAATATTTCCCTCATGGTGTGATTTAACTGAGACTTGTGGAACGCTTTGTAAACTCAAAATGAACTTCACATAATGACGTAGAAATAGTAATCTTGTCACCTACCATTCAGAGACATCACTTTTGTTGACATAGTACTTGCTTTTGATCCAGCGATGTCAATGTAAAAAGCTTCCCTGTAACTCAAAAGTGTCAAAATAAAGATCCATGTCCAAAATAAATAAAGCAGTTTTGCTATTCTATAGGAGGAGTTTTGCTATAGACTTCAGTGAGATGAGGATTTCACTAAGTCGTTTGATCTTTGCTCATTAATTTACATTATGTGATCTTATTTAATAAGACTATTTAAGGGAGTAACTACAGCTGTGTGTCTCTGGCTGTCATATATGTTTAACAGATAAGGGCCAAAGAGTACAGCATCTGCACAAGGCTGTTTTCAAGTCTTAGACAAATAGCGTTAAGTTTGGAATCTTCTGGATCAAACAGTAACTTTTCCAGATAGATGCATATTAGAAGCTTTTATCAGTTAGAAAGAATAGGATTTTGCCTGGACTGAACAGCAACAGGGGACAAAGGGTGTGAAATGGTGGCAGCCAAGGCCAGAATCTGATTTAGAGAGCCTGGAGGTCATAAAAAATGAAGGGGGGAAACTCTCTCTTTTTTTTTGTTATTTTTTTAATGCATCTTTCAAACTGTTCAGCCACATGACTGAGATTTTAAAAAAGTATATCAATATAGGCTCTATGGTAAACTATGCCATTTAGAAAAGAAAAATGGGGATGCTCTCAGTTAATAAAGCGGATCTTCTCTTTGGACTCTGCTTTTCTGCACATCCTCAGGTGGGTAGTCAGCACTATCTCCTGGAAAATAAACACGTATGGAAATAGTATTCAGAGGACAGATCAGCACAACACCCCCAAGTTCACACTGTGTTGGGCTGTAAGTAAACAACAGAGCTATGGAGAAGGCCAGCCAAAGAACTTCTGAACAGTCTCTGCTATATACTTGTTTCAACAAAGAAATTACTTCAAATTTCAGAAGGATGAAGACAAGGTAAAAGCATGAAGGAGGCTTATCAGGGGCTTTGGCTTCCATATGGCCAAAAGGAATGATAAGAAATGCTGTCATCTTGTAAGGTAAAAACAAACCGTATCAGACAAAACCATATCAGTGAATAGTGATCATATAAACTGACTTGACAAGACCTTCGCTGCCTTACGGAGAAACCCGAGTTACAGAGAAAACATATACTAAAGGTGTAACTTAAAAGATATATTCATTCCACACCAACATCTTCCACATGCTTACAGACTAAGTAAAAATTCGGTCACCCTTCTCCGGTGATGGATTCTCTGCTTTTGCAGGCTGGCCTGCTTAGGCAGTTGCTGACATACGAAGACAGAGGAGGCAGAGAGATAGGAATAGCCATGTCCATGCACTAGGGCAGATTTTATATTTGAAGAGAATGCATGTGCAGATTTTTATGTACACCAATCAGAATCAGCAGGAAATTTGCACAGACCCTGTGAGCCATCACTTAGAGAAATACGTTGATTAGAACATGGTAACTCACAAAGACAATACTTCTTGAAGCTCAAGTATACTATAACATCAGTTTAGGGTCTGGCACAGGTTGAGCTGAGGAGGCAGGCGTCCTGTGCAGTTGTGTAGGCTGCTACACCCAGCCCCACACCACAGGACACCACTGGTTTAACATATTCCCTGGCTCAGTGGAGCTTCTCTGCAGACCTGTATCAATTTTTATAACTATTTTAATAACCTAAATATAGCTGGGATGGACTTTCCAGTGGTATTTGCCACTGATTTATTGAAGTTAAGAATTTTAATTAAGGTAGTCATCAAACAGTAGCTGCTTAGAAAAGTCACTAATTGTTTTTGTGTGTTTGCCCTTAACGTGGTGCCTTTGGGCACCATTTACAACAGCTGTTGTGCACCACAGCCACCAGCAGATATCAAACTCAGACCCAGTGAATCAAAACCACTTAATTCCTCCAACCATCAGAAATGAGGAGGCTCTGCAAAGCTGTTAGGACCAGCCACAGAGCATACATTGGGTATTGCATCCTCACACACAAAATGGTGGCCAGGGAGTTCCAGTTTGGCTTTCTCGGTGCCCTTTCCCTAGAATCAAAACAGAAATAAACAAATAACTTTTTCCTTTCTTACCCCTCTGACCCCACTAAAGACATGAAAGTGAGATCAGTGCAAAACTAAGCAATAAATTAAATGGAATATTTTTGGGGGATCAGGTGTTCCGCGTCCAGATCATCTTTAAAACCTCAATAGGGAGAGTCACAGGCAGGCTGCAAAAGCTGAAGAATGGCCAGATCACAGGATTTGTAATTAGAGTGAGTACATGGTGCTTCCTCGCTGAAAAAAAAAAAAAAAAAGAAAGAAAGATGAGCAGCTGTCTCAGCAATATTAGAGTCAGCGAGGACTCCCAATGAAATCAGATACTCGTCTGCAGAGAAAGTGAGTACCGTACATCCATCAGGCGGGCATGTGTCACAGCTAGTTGAAGAGAAATGGCTTCTAGAAAGTTAAGCTTCCTCTGAAACCTCAGCACATCTATTAATAAGGGAGAATGAAAAGAAGGCTAGAAAATAAACTAGAAATACAAGCAGTAGTCACCTGAGGCTGCACATGATTAACTTCACTAAAGCGCATTACATGCCTCTACAAGGAGAAAAATTCAAAGAAATACCTTATTGCATCAGATAACAGTAAAAATAAACTGGCGGGGCTCACATACCCATGTGTAACGGTTTCAAGACTCAGGCAGTTATCTGGGACCAGATTCTGGTTTTACACCAGTTCTATGTTGGTATAACTGCGTTTATATCGGGATAGGTTTCAATGGAGTAATTGCACACATCCATCAATTTAAACAGACACAGATGCTCCCAAGCTTTTGTCTAAGCTCTGAAAAAATACTAGGGCTTGTCTGAAGAACTAAGAGTTCCAAATTTTACCCTGTACCGTGCAAATATTATTTTACTCTTGCAAAGCAATATCTTCAAGACGGTCAGTAAAGGAGCCTGGGAGCCAGAATAACAAGCAACACAGTTTTCAATAGATGCTGACCCCAGGGGTCTCAGCGTCGGGGAAATTCACACAACTGGCTCCTTTCTCTCTCTGCTCTGCTGCTAGCACCGTGCCTCATATCTATTCTGCATGTCAGACCAGCTTCTCTCTCACTCCAGGACCCCATCTGCCAGACGTAGCCGGTCACCACCGTACCGGCAGCTATCCCTTGGAGACAGTAGGGACAACATGTACCTTCCCCTGGCACATCCCAGCTGAGACATGCTGTTATCACTGACCAGCGAGCACCGCGGCACTGAGAGGCACAGACCTCCCTCCTTGCCTCACACGCTCTTTCTCGTCACGTTTCCTAAGGTCTCATCACCCTTTCAAGCTGTGACTCAGAGGTCTCCTTTGCTGCCACCTAAGTGGGTCCCATAACGTGCCGACAACTGCATCCACCTCGTGGGTCACACGAGGGGCAAAGGTGCTAAGAGGTACTCGGGGCTCAGGTTCTGGGTTTCCTCTGAAGCCACACCAAGGGGCCGGCAGCAAAGACGGAGGCATCAACCCTCTTTTTTTAACCACTGAGAACTTTTATTGTGTCTGTGTTTCCATAATGTTTCTAAACAATATTATGACCTGAAAGTGAAACAGAATTAAGTCGAATCTAATTTAAAGTGCTTTAAAAAACAGGTAATTGGCAAAGCAGACTAACAAAATTACGTGCCTGCAGGACGAGGTCCTTTTATTTCTCCTCAGCGGGGAAACAGACTTCCATGCAGTACCGTGCCTCTTGTTTCCTCTTGCAGGCAGGAGAACAAGAGCAGTAATAGCATCAGGCAAATGTTATTCTCCCTTTGCCTTGAAACACACACCACTTCCCAGGCAAGTGAAATTGGTGCCGTTCTGTGACAGTCGGATACCAATTAATCTGTACTCCCTCCACAGCTCGATCCAATGGGGCTTCCATCTGTCCACCCTAAAATGCACGGCGGGCTGGGATCCATGAGGAGATAAGCCGTTCTCGCCGTTCCTTCTCGTGCAGACGGCGCCGCTGCGAAGCCTCGTGCGGCAAAGGGGCTGAATGGGCCATTGTAGCCCAACCCTGCTCGTCCCATTCCCGAGAAAGGAGGACTTTGTCAGCGCGACTATGCCAAAGGGCTTGGCACGCTCTCCCTTTTGGTTGCATAAGGCAACTGTTTAGAAACTGGTGCAGGGACATAAGTTGGGCCCGAAGGCAGAAAACTGCCCAGAGCTATGAAACACAGATGACAACAGAGTAAAACACTACCACACAAACTTACAAAAAAACCCTCAGTGGCAATTTATATCCTTCCTGAGGACGTCCAAGACCTGAAATAAAAGATTCACAACCTAATAAAACTACTGTAGCTCCGGAGGAGACAGTCAGCATGGCAGTCCCGGGTCCAAGGACAAGTGAATCTCCCGGGTCCAAGGACAGGTTAGCCATGGGAAAGCTTGGCATTTCACCAAAGCCACCAGCCTAGGCCCAGGACCGAGCAGCAGCAGCACTGTGGGGTGACCCATCTCTGTGTGGACCACTTCTCTGAAGGTTGGGTGTGTCACCTTTCTAGAGGTGACCTTCTCTCACTTGCCACTGAGCAGTTCAGATTCTGGTTCAGACCAGATACCTCATTTTCCATGGCTCGGACTAGGGGAGTTGGATCCTTCCTCTTCTTCCACTTGAATCCAAGCTTCTACAGTGAACTTTCTCTTCTTTCACTGCTAGTTTTTGACCAGATCAGCATTTTTGCTCTCAATTTGATAAGCTGACATGGTTTGGTAGCGGAATTTTTGCAGGGCTTTTTAATAGTTCTTCTTATAAATGGTATGAATTAATTATATGGTATGAATTTACACTACATGTCACAAATTTTAGGCTTGTGTGTTTCCAGAAGAGAAAACATTCTGAATTTTCCAGGCGGACAGCTGTCTTCTCGCTCACAAGTCCACCCATGTAGTCCACCCAGCCCCAGCAGCAGGCGTAGCGTGCCCTCTGTTACAACACCCCAAAGCGACAGAATTTTTCTGTTAACACAATACAACAACTTCATTTCTAATGATCACGTAATGCTGTGCTCTAATTGAATTTTTTATTTCTTTTATAGTAGTCAATCCTGCAAAAAGAAGCTGCAAGATGAGCTTATAAAGTTTTCTACATTTGCCTGTTTTGTTTATAAAAAGAGTGTATAATGACATATGTTCTTTGAACCAGCTCTTAGCAATTAAAGTTGTTTGCTAATAAAAGTTTGTTGGTTTCATAATACAGACAGAAATGTGTAACTGGGCTATACAAGCAAACTTAAACTCATACTTCAGGCTGATCATTTGAGTTCCTCACTTCATCTGTAATACATTGCAGAATATTTTGCAAAAAATAATTTACCCATACAAAGCTACAAAAGAATGCTGTTAATATTTAATTAATAACTAGGAGACCCATCACACAGTCCCAGATTTCGTAAATTCATCTGTATAAAATGTCTTAAAGACACCACACAGGCAAGTTAGCACATTTATGTTGATAGGCTTGCTTACCGGAACAATTTTTGACGATAAAAGATACTACAGTGCTGGCTTTATGGACCTCAAGAATGCTGAATTTTAACCTACAAGACAAAGCCAGGCTGAGAAGATAGTGTCAAGTGAGAAGTTTGTAAAGAAAATCCAGTTGAAAGAAAAGGCTTTTTGTGAGTTACTGCAGTGAAGGGAAACACCTACATACATCAACCAAGTGAGGATTTGTTCCTTTGTCCAATAAAAGAGGTCATATTACAAAAAGTACACTGCATAATCAGTTGAAGGAAATGCACTAGTTTGTTTTGTGCTTGATGAATAATTAACATGCAGTTAATTAAGAGGAAAAATGTATGCTAATGCATTCAATAGTGAAGTTTTCAGCTACTCCTATACATGTTGTAGCAACCGAATGTGTGCAAAATAACTTATTTTGCAGGAAAAGGGTACTAGTTGAAAACATCAGCTGTGCTTAAATATAATGCCCATTATATGTTATCATTTCGTGACTAGAGAGAACTTGTAGCTGCAGAAAGTGTACTACAAAAACTCTGTATCCTCCTGCACCGAATTACATAAAAGCGAGCAGAATCCGATTGAAATTCAATTAAAAATGAGATAAAGCAGAAGCATAGACCTCGCTTATATATGGGACTTCCTCCAGCTTCATCCTTTGCATTGTCAAAACTCAAACAGACGGAGCAGAAGGAGTGCATTCAGTTCTGAAACTGAAGCCAGAACAACAAGCAGAAGATCCAGGCAATCTGCTGTGTTCCTCACAAGGAGAATTTACAAATAGTGGGAATGTTTTTAATTGTCCGTCTCTCACAAAAAGAAAGGAAAATAGCTTAATGGCAACACAAACTTTTAAAGTCAGACACATCTAGGAGTATTGTTATCACTCCGCGTACAAACAACAGGTGTAAAGATTCAAGCACCAAAACCAACATACAGTAAAATCAGGAGGGAAAAAAAAAATGGAAAATCGAACTGAGAGAAATACCGAGGCAGATCTACTACTGTAAGTAGCCATAGATCCATTGGGTGATACGCTGCTACATGTTTTCTTAGGAGTTACTGCAGCTGGGTGCAGCAGCCCTCCTTCTTCACTATTCTTCCCTACCCGCTCCCAGGTAGACCTTACCACACATTTACTTGCGGCCTGTGAAAATGTTGTCCACATGATATGTGTTGTTTATAGACATACTAATTGCAACTCGTGTGCATGCTTTTGGTTTGTGTATTTCAACAAGCAACTATGGCCTCACTGTCCTTCTAAATAGGCGAGCTGGGCCCTGAAAGTGGATATCTAAAATCTGATTCAGTAGTCTAAGGCGCCTACAAAATGTCCTCTCCGCCCAGCTGGCAATCAGTGCGGTTTCCCATCTTCTTACTAGGTATAACCTGATTATCCCAATGCAACTTTGTCTGCGGGGATAGGACACGTTTCTACCATTTGCAAATGTGTTGGGATTTGCAGCTATGCTCAGAACAATTCTCCACGCAGTAAGCAGGTTCCAAGGTGCTCCAGAGCATCAGAAACAGCAGGTACTGACTGTGGCACTTATCAGGGAATGGGGAAACAAACTTTTCCCCAAACCCTATTCTGGACATTCATTTTGTCACAGTTATGTGAAGGAGGGTAGATTTAGATTGGATATTAGGAAGAAATTCTTTTCTGTGAGGGTGGTGAGGCACTGGAACAGGTTGCCCAGAGGAGCTGAGGATGCCCCAACCCTGGAAGTGCTCAAGGCCAGGCCAACCTGGTCTAGTGGGAGGTGTCCCTGCCCATGGCAGGGGGGTTGGAACTAGATGATCTTTAAGGTCCATTCCAACCCGAACCATTCTGTGATTCTCTGATTCTATGATTCGCGTATATGCTGTGGCAGAGGGCAAAGCATATGCAGCTCTTACACAACCGACCTTCAGTGCCCAAGCGAATGCATATTGAAAAGGGAGCAACCATAAAACCTATATATTTAAATGCGAATATTATAATATCGTCTTCATAATTACCATTCCCCTTGCTAGTTTCCAAGATGCTCCGGGAGGATCAAAACACAGCTGCTTCCCTACTGAGAATTTTCACACTTATACCAGCCCCAGGTTTGTTTCCGTCCCGGCCAACAGACGGCGCGGAGCTGCTGGTCCCTGGGCATGGCAGAGCTCTGACTGTTGACTGTTACTTTCGAAAGAAGGCTAAAAACTGACAGGCTGTTTGAATACAACTAAGGAGGAAAAAGGAAAAGGACTTCACTCAATCCAAATGATGGTCTTGCAAATCTTGACTGTTTTCCTTTAAGCCGACTCCAACGAGCAATTTTTTTTCCTCCTTTCTACAAGAACATCAGCATTTGAAACACCAGTGTGGGCTTAAGGAGAAGATGGATTTTCACCATATGAACTGTATGCATAATTTCCAGATAGGAAATGGCACGTTACTTTATTCACATACATTCACATTCATTTATTCACATGAAAAAGAGTTCATATTCTCAGCTATGATTGACATAAGGTATGAAGAGGATTTCTTCTGTAAAAAAAGCAAACAAATTACGAGTAGTAGGAAGCAATAAGGTTGTTTATTAACACTCTTCTATCTTCACCCTCCTGCCCACCCCATCACCCATGGAATGGCATTCCAAATTCTTGACACAAAATGATAATATACAATATCAACCATACGTTCTCTGCCATTCCCATCTGAACCTCCAGCACTGCAAATGTAGTCATCTTCTTTCTACAGCAGGAAATAGCAAACATTCATACTTGTGCTTTACCTTTATTTGGCACTCAAACCCCTGTGAAGTAGAAATTTTGCCATTTAACACAATCCCAGCCTCACAAAATACAGCCTTTCTAAGGATAAAGAAAAGCCTCCAGTGTCTGAACAGATTCAAGACACTTTACTTGCATTCTTGCAAGGCTCCTGTTTGATTTGCATGATTATTCAGGTGATGGAGGCTAACTACCCTGAGCAATGGGAGGAAATCAAACTATGATCTTACATGCACAAATATGCATAGATTGAGGTTTTTAATTCATTTCCTGGAAGATTATTGGCAATGCCTGTAGTAACGCCTATTTTGTTAATTTTAGCTTTTATTACAACCATCTCCAGGAAACAGCAACATTCCCAGAGATATTCCTTGAGCAGAAAGGAAACTCCGTTCACGGAATACATTTCTTGTTGCAAATTATTTACCTGAGGCAAAAATGTTTATCGGCCTTTCTAATTTGGTGGCATAGTACAAGCTCCTGTTACATGGTGAGCCCAACAACTAAGTGGTTGCACTGTCTGGTGTTTAAAAAGAAAAGCATTATACAAGTACTGCTGGATGCTAGGGTAGTTTTTAGCCATTTACATCAAGGGACAACATTATGCTCATACAATTTGAGCAAGTTCTGGCACTGAATGAAACAAGACTGATTTTTTTTTTTTCCCCATGGTTTGTGACAGAGATCAGGAAAGGGAATTTAATGAAAAATTTAATCACAGTGAAACTCAGCTGTATGTTACAAAGAGCTCAAAGTTTATAAAGGACTGCAGGTAACTTCAAAGATTATCAGATAGCTCTGCTGGACTCCGAAGGTGTAAATGCCCTGTCACAGCAAGGCACGGGGAGGAGGAGTGATATCTGACCCTCCAAGGTTCAGTAAATGTGGAGAAATTGTAATTAATCTTAAGTGACTTGTGACGCAGTATCACTGTACCACAGGATGGATGACAGGGTGGTGTTCCCAGGAGAGAGAAGTGAGTAATTTGGTGCCTCGTGGAAAGTGCTGAGAGACATAAGAGAGAAGTCTGACTTAGCAAATGTCATGGTGCATATGGAATGACCAGAGGTGAGCCAACGTCCTGCCAGTGACACGGAGGACAGGATTCCCTCCTGCCTCTTTACTAGGGATAGGTACAAAGCACTTTCCACTAGTTAGGGAAAATTCCTCCCCTACTGGCATTGTCTCCTCCCTCTTTGTTTTATAGATTTTAAAATAGACATGTCAAGGGAGCAAAGAAGTGTTTGCATGTTTCCGGAGCTTGCAAGAAAACTCGCAAGGGTCTGTGCCAGCTGGGTCATTTCCATATAGATGCTTATGGCTCAGAGGACTTATGTGGTACATCCTCAAGGACAAAACTTCCCAAAGGGATGCAGAGAACAAAGATGGGATAGTGGGAGTGGGCAGGGGCTCCTGAGCTGCCTGCAACAGGCAGTCTGCATACGGATGGCCCACAGGGAAGGCTGTCGGGAAGCTCTCCGCGAGTGCCACCAGTGCAGGCTGCGCAGGTCAGCACTGTGTGGAAGCAGCCTGAGGTTGAAACGGCAGATAGGGGATATTGTCCTGCCCGGTGAGAAACTGGGATCAGGTTCTGGCGGGGATTTGGTGATTCATTTCCCCAGAAGATTTTCATTTAAGACGAACAGAAATTTTTTAAAGAAGTAAATGCTTGGTAGAACTTAATTAATTAAAGTTGGCCGGAAGCCAGACCATCTTGGTCCGTGATTGTTTCTGCTTTTGTTAGCTGAGGAGCATTAGACCGGTTCAATACTTCCACCGGGAGCACTGACACACATGGCGGGTGCTCAGGGAAGTGCCGTTCGCAAAAGGGCTCTTCCGTGTGAGTCCAAAGTGGATCGTGAAAAGACTTGAGTAGCGTGGGGAATCACCCAGCCACTGGGCGTATCCACTTTTGGAAGAAATGCTGTCTATTATTTACAGTCCTCATAGGCATGTGGGCTGTTTAACCGTGTGGATGAGAGAGACCTTATCCTGCCTTTGAACAGCATTGAAAGTATGATATGATATGATATGATATGATATGATATGATATGATATGATATGAAGACAGAATGGGTTTAGGGAAGAAGGGCAGCGAGACATCGACAAGATGCTCTGTCATTCACAATAAAAATATATATATATATGTAATTATATATATATATACACACATGTATGTCTGTACATAATTTATATGAGAGATACGTTATTTAGCTGTTTAACTCTCACTTCCTTTCCCAGAAGCTGTGTGTGTGTCTTTTCTAGCTGAGAGCGCGACGTTCTGCTTCTGAAGTCAGTGTCCTTAAGTTCAGGGCCTGCTTATGGTGATCTCTCACCCAGAAGTTTTAGGTTACTGATATTGCCTCTCATGCGCTTGTGGCAGCTGTCACAATCAGCCACAGAAGTACCTGTATTCCAGCAACATCAGAAGCGATTTAAGTCAAATAATCAAAACCAATTAACAACAAATAACTAAGCATACAGACGAATGCACTCAGCCTAAGATGCTCTAGTAGACCAAAGCATCTGTGCACCCAGCTGTTTGGTGTATGAAGCAGATGTGACAAGATGTTTGGATCTGGTGTTGTTTATGTATCGGGAGATTTGGGCTGGATGGATTCACAGGCTGTAACAAATGTCCTCATTTATCCTTGCTTGTTCCTATGCTATAGCCTATTCCAGGGGACAGACACGTGGCATCCAGAGAACCCCATATATCAGGGACACTGAAATCTAGTATATTTGTTGACAGGTCTCTATAAAAGCCAGCTTAAAGAATAAAAGGTCTTTGTGAAGCTTCTAATTCTTGAAAATGAATTTTTTAACTCTTATTGAGAGCACGTTCAGTAACATGGAATATAATGAAATTATTCTCGGAGTCCTCACAGAACTCTTGTTCAACAAAATTCACACAAGTTTGTATGGTAATGTGTTCTGACTCATGGGATTTTATAGTGTGGGTCTCCTAATATTTGGGATTTCAATTCAAGCGCTACTTTTGGAGTCAAGTGCTTTGTGACAATCTCATTCTGCCCTCAACCTCTTACCCCCAGAACTGCTATCTCTTCTGGTTGCAGAGAAAAGCCTGAAAACATAACCCATATTAAGTCTCAAACACCAGACGGCAAACAGAAATACACAACATTTATTTATTTTATTTTTTTTTAATCTCCTGATTTTTAACACTTAGAGTTGGCAATATTGCAACTGGAATTTGGTTTGAATGAAGACTGAGGGCTGAATGCCAACTTGCTTGCTCTCAATCTGAAGAAAAGCAATGCCTGGAAATGCCTGGAAACGAAGGGCCTGATTCACAACTTCCTTCCAGGCAGGCCAGGCTGCCTTACCCTGCCTGTAAACCCTGATCCAAATATTCATGCATATTCCAAACTAGGTCCAAATCCAAACAGTACAAATAGTCTCTTTCTTTAGAACATGCTAACCTCAGGTCCAAAACACTTTCACTTCTGTGATATGTGAAACCTGGATCTATTTTAAATAAGGTCTTCTCTACTTAAAAACCATCTCTAAGACCTCTGAAAAAGAGTACGTAAAATAATCTGAGGATATCTATTTGAAAATAATGTTTTTCCCCAGCTGTGTCTCCTGCAAGTGTTGCCACAAGTAATATTGTGCAGCAAAAACTGAAACAGCACTGCTTATTCTCTCTGAATGAAATGGCTTCGGAATTCATATACCAGGACTGTAGTGCTTCCTCAAAGCCGCCAAACACTGGAATTCAGTAGGAAAAGAGAAGCTGGTTCTACTACATTCACAAATTCCAGTAATTTTGGTAGATATATCTACCAAAAATTTCCAGTCTGTTGGTGTGTCTACCAATAATTTCACCTCCTCTTTTGGGATAAAAAGAAGTTTATTTGTTGATTTCTTTTTAGTTAGTAAGAGATGTGTGTTGAAGAGTCGTTTAGATGTGGTGTTGGGGGATATGGTGTAGGGGAGAACTTTGTAGAGTGGGGTTGATGGTTGGACTCGATGATCCTAAGGGTCTTTTCCAACCTGTGTGATTCTATGAGTCTATGATTCTATGAGATTATATGGGGCAAAAAAGCCTTACGTCTCCCACACACCACCCCAAATCCTCTGTGTATCCAGATATACCAGAGCACCAAGGGTGAATTGTGTGTATGCATATTCCTGTATACCAGCAACGTTCCCTACACTGCTCAAACAGCACAGGCTTACAATTTACAAAATGTATTTAGCATCTGTCTGCTTTCAGGTCTATGGCTCAGTTTTGGGGGTCTGGACCTCAGTGTGCTCTGGTGAGCCATAACGAATGTTTCGAACAGTACAAACTATTGTAGAAATCATTTCCTATTAAGAGTTAACATGAAGCAGTCTTTTTACAACAAAGCATGCTGTTGACAAGATGACAGGTTTGATCGGTCGCATGAAATGGAACTGGTGCTACAGGTTTTGAGTATCGTCTCCTGACAACTCATGCATTAAGCCACAATATACTCATATATAGATTTAGTGCATTCAAGAATCGATGGGAAGAGGAGAAAGGCAGCACAGCATCTACTCTGAAGGCTCAAATTTGATTGTAGCGATCCATAAGCATTGTCCTGGTACTGATCTCCATAATGAATAACATCACGATGTCTGGGACTGCTCATCGTGCCTTAGAAAAGATCTTCAAAGTAGCAACAGGTAAATAACGCCAGTTTGTCCTGATCTGGTACATTTCCCAGCGGAATCCCCTTCACCACTCGTGCAGCACGCTGTCACGCACAAGGAGGGCATGAGGAGGGACAGAAGCTGGCCACCGCTGTTCCCAGAACTGTCTCACTCATTGACTTTCACTGGCAAGCACAAGGTTTCAGCAGCAGAAGCGTGTTACTTCAGCTGCCAGTGTCTTGTGTCACCGAAATACTTTCCATCAAAGGGAAACCTCTGTGAAGCAGCAGAGCACAAGGGCCGGCTGGCAGCTTAAGCTTTTGTAATACTTAACCCTTTTCCTCCCCTCCACGGCAGCTTTTCAGATGAAAAAGGTTCTCTCTGCTTTTGGTAAGTGGCCTCCTGCCACAGTCTGATGCAAATATTTGATACTGTAGAAAACCAGATATATTGGCAGCAGGCTGCACAGGCTCTCGTATGAGTCTGTTTTACCTTTTAGTAGCCTGCCTGCCATTTGTGGCCACAGATTAAGTCTAGCACTACCATAAATTACAGTTTGCTGCTGTTTGCTGGAAAGAGATAGAAAATTGTATCAGACTGAGCAGTGAGATGATGTTGTCGAAGCTTCCTGAGCCCTAGTCTCCATCACGCCCACCCTTCCCCGTGTGGAGAACCGACAGGAAAAGAACCATTCATATATGCGTGAACATATCGTGCCTTTGCATAGGCTACAAAAACATGCCTGGACACTGCAGTAAAAACGGTAGAGAAAGTACCTTTGAAGGAGATGGCTGAAAATTATGTTGGTGCAGCTGAAGCATAGTTCTTGTTACTTGTAACTTGTGACAGCAAACAAAAATGGCTCTGTTAACGAGCCAAGATTTTGATATACTTGTTCCTCATCAGTATAAGGTAACTGACAGATTTACCTTGAAAATATGGATGAGCTCACCTCTGCTCCTGATACGTACAGCTATTGGCTGTGTGTCATTTGTGAGCCATGTGCATATCACATGCTCGTGGCATGACAAAGGGAAGACAGGTTCTGCCTCCAAAAGGATGTTTATATATGTTCTTTCTTGTACAATTTTAGCTGTCACGTGGCAGTGGATATCAGAGACGTTACACACGGGACAGGGTGTTTGCGGTTGCGCTCCTATCAAAGGACCAGAAGTTATATAAAAAAAAAATTAAGTTGTGATTCCTCAGCTTGATAAGTACCATCAGTAGTTAGCCTTGCTACTGTCCCCCACCAGCGTGAACCATGCCCAGAGCAGGAGAGTCACACAGACAATACACACTGTGCTGGCCTGGGGTGACCCTTAGATCCTGAATGCATTTTATTCTCTAATGGTAAATCTAAGGCTTAGCAGGAAATAACAGGGGACTGGAAAAGACAAGTTTTTTAAAAGACAGTTTATAATCAAAGGTACACAGTTATGGGTTTTTTGCAGCCACAGTTCCCTTTCCCTAGCTTTTAGTTTCAGTTTGTAGTTTCTAAACCATCAAAAAATGCACATCAGCTAGTGGTAGAAACATGATTTCACATGGAAAGAATCCCACACAGGATAATATCATCAGGATGACATGTTTTTGAATACAGGTGTCTAAAGACAGGTATGTAGATTCATTCATGTTTGGTCACCTAACCAAATGGATGAACCTATAGAGCACGTACAGTTCTCATTGACTGTCTCAACACCTGTCCACGACTTAGTGGGGTTTTCGCTGCCCAGTGTTGGAAGCATATACGTGAAAACGACAGTTTTGTTTTTAAAACCAGACCTCACTTTACAGATGACCAGAAGTGTTTTTTTTAAGAAAATTAAGGCATTCACTGTAGTGGAGAAAGAAACAGCACTGGAAAAATTAGTAACAGGAAAATGTAAAAGATTTGATTCTGTTGTGATCAGCATATAGAAATTTTGACTGGTGTGAAGCTTATTCAGTCTCTCTCATGTTGAGATCAGTCTGAAAAGGGAATTAGCGCAAGAGTAGGAAGTACAGAGAGAGATTAAAAAAAACTCTGTAAGCTTTCCAAAACATTTCGAACTTAAACAAAATCTACTTCTGAGAGGTTCCATTTCAGCTTTACTCCCTAACTTAGCTTCCTGCTGAAACTTTCCAGTTAAGCATGCAGACAGCAAAGCATTAAATGATTGCTCCCTAACTTCACTCCTTTCTAGGAATTCGTTCTTCGGTGCAAATAAAGATGTTGCTATGTGTGTGGAGAATAACCTATTCCCTACAAAAGCATGTGGGTATCTCAAAATCCTGGGCATATGATTCGAATGAATCAGGCGTCCTGAGTCAGCACGCTGAATGGAGTGTTTCTAACCTCTGTAAAGGGCAATTCCCTTAGGTCGAGTTGAGGTCACTAGAGCAATGCAGGGAAACCCATACAGAAAATGCTATGTAAGGACCGCAACTTACAGGCTTGATTTATGGCTGCAGCAGTGTTCTCCAGCATTTTCAGGGGACTCTTACACTGAAAAACCCAACTAATTATCCGAAAATAACATCTGTTGCATTCAAGTTCCAAAGCATGCACCTATTAACAAGAAGGATCAGAAAAGCGCTGGTTATTTACACATCGTCTATTTTAACTACCTGGTAGCCGTCCTGGAATCACAATAATTTCCTGATCCCTGCGCCCCTCATCACACAACAAGAGCTCATGGCTCCTCCAGGAGACACCAGAATAACTAACGTACCTCTGAAACACCTTCACCTTTAACAAATGCAGTGGGACTAAGAACACAGCTTTGCGACTAGAGCACGAGATACAATATGCCAGCCATTAAAAAGCAGGTTTGCCAAATCTACCGCTGAGTTGCTTTTTCTTTGCTTATCTGTGTATCTGCTGTTGTACAAAAGAGCTTTCAAGAACTGGCCTGAAGAAGCATTCTCATTCTTTCTTCCATAAAAAAGCAGACCTGGCACAGGCACAGTAAATAAAAATAACAAGCATATGATGCCCAAGATGCATGTGAACATTAAGTGACGTTGGCAGCCCCCGCAAATAGAACTCCGGTTAAAAATAGCCTTTGTCTAAATGTGGAAAGTGAGTAAATATAGTAGCAGTTTCAGCTTACTATAGAGGCTTACAGGCTCCAAGTAACAGAGCTTATTATAGAGCATGTGCGTCAGCGAAGGGGAGAAAAGGGAGAAAAGAAAGACGACGCATTCTGCAATTAGTATCTACAATGAGACATAAATTAACTTTTCCCCTCATTATTTTTCTTGTTGTTTAAAAAATGGACAAAGGAAGGAGCGCTTTCAAATTGTAACAGTGCTAAAGAGAAAAAAAAAGCCGGGAATGAGGAGAAAGCTGAAACTAGCACCCAAAAAGCAACACAGGGATCTTTCTGCACAAAGGATGGTTGCACAGAAAATGAGACGTAAAAAGAGACGACAGGCCAGACTTTGATCTCAGTCACCCTGAGACAAATAAGGAGTACAGTAACCTGCCTGGAGGGAGCTCTCCTGGATTTGCAGGCACTCATTTGACTGAACATAAGCTGGTGAGCCAACATCTGCGTTGACCGAAAAGCAAGCGGCATCAGTGCTTTCCCCTGCCTCTGTGCACTCCCTACTTCCAAGGAAATCTCACGAGTTTCCGGGGATTGCAGAACTTGCTTCACTGAATCAGTACGTCTGCTCTACCTCCTGTTTCGCTTCATAAACTCTTTGCAATGTAGTTGAGGCTGGGAAAGCCCACAAACAAAACCTGTGGTATGTTTTCCACCCGAGGAAGAGTACCTGCTGTGGAAGGCAGGTATACATTAAGTGACATTCTCAGGATGTTATCTCCGAGCGTGACACTGCAGGCAGGGGATCCTTCAATATTTTTAACATTCCCTTTTAGTTGAATTGACAGAGAGTAGAGAAACAGTCCCTGTTTTGTGTCTCCGATGTTCTCAAATCAGATGTGAGGGTGGGAAAGATCCTCCTTGTTTCTTTCGACGCCCAATTCATTTAAAGCAAAACTCCCCAAAACTCCAATTCCTCCCCTCATTCACGCAGAAAAGGACACTTTTCACAGGGTTCAGCATGCTTCTGCTTCGGTACAGGGTTTCTTATCTTCTTACTTTGCATTGAGAAGAATGGAGTGACAGTACGTAACAGAAAAATAAATGTTTGGGAGTGTTAGATGAGATGCAGCATGATATAAAAGTTGTGACCAGCTAAGAGTTGTCAGCAAAGTTGCCTTATTCGAATGGCATGGTAAATAAATGCTATAAATTCCTAAGTAGTGCCTAAATTAGTTTTTGGCATAGTGCATCACTGTAACAAGTTAATTTTGCAGCTCCAAGGAATAGCCTTATATGGTTCACTTAAGTAATCTTGCTAAATGAATGTTTAAGTGAGAACCATTTGCCAAATGCAAAGCAAGAACCATATATAACCTCTTACACAACTACATTACACAGCAATGCTGGCTGGTTTCCAAAATTCTGGTTTCTGTAAAAATTATATTTTGGAACTCCAACTAACACCTGAGCCAAAAAGGAGCTACCTGGAAAATACTAGCATGACTGTTTAGGATTAATAATTTAGCATTTGTCCAGGTCTATCTTCCTCACAGCCGTGCAAAATAAACCTTGTTTTTTTTTTTCCTCCCTCATTTCCAGTATGGCAAAGAATAGTTTTGGCAATCCCCTTTACTTTCATTGTTTTGCCAAGAAGAAATAAGAAAGGAAGGAAAAGAGAAAACCGATATGCCAAAAGCTTCATTAGTTATCTCAAAAGAAACTCAACCTCCTTCTAGTCTAGTGCATCATTGTTCCAGTATTTGTGCTGTTTCTCTGGTATTCTTGTCTTACAGCCATCAGGGGCCGCACAAAATGTATTCAGGAAAGGCAATTACAACATAAGCTGTGTAAGCTTAATACTGATTGCTTCTCCCTCCCTCCCTCCCTC
>VYZM01005197.1:895533-988955 GCA_013398915.1 Dromas ardeola
CCTCCCCCCCCTTGCATCCTCCACCACCTATAAATATGGCAAGTTAAACTATTAGGGATAACTGAAAAAGTTCAGACAGACATGCCTATGTCTATTAGTCATCGTTCACGCATTGTAGCAAAATAACCTGCAATAGATGCCAGCTTGTTTCTTGCTAGAGAGTGCTGTTGAGTTCTTGCATTCACAATAAATCTGCTTGGAAGACTGCCCTTAAAGAGTTGCCATGGTGATTATTTTGGTATCACAAAGTAGAAGAAGCTAAAGTACTTACTAGCTGTATCCAAAATCTTGTCTTTTTGGGGGAGAAAAAAAGAAATCAGCAGATGGCATTTGTCAGAAATTCGACATTCTGATTATTACCGGAGTTGTGTTTTTGGAGGGATTCTGGGGTTTGAGGTTTTCTGGCCAGAAAAGGGAGAATGAATGGGGTGAGGGGAAGGGAACGGAAAAAAAGAAATTTGCTATATCTGAAATCCCTTTAGCTTGCACTATTACAACAATTTAGGAATAGTCCTTAAAATAGGAGGTGTTAAGTAATGAAACTCTTTGAAAGAGTCTCCTTCCAGACTATTTACTAAATACTTAACATACTGTAATGCGAACAAGGAGAAATTGTTATCTCCTTGTGAAAACATCACATACTTACAAATGGTTAATTATAGCTCCTTTTTGCACCTTTCTTATGATGGAATCACAACGGGAATGTGAGAAATGTCCCAAAGAAATCCAGATATCGGGTCTTTCTACTCTGCACAGTACAAGTGCAGGAATATGGAACTTCAAACTAGGCTGTATATTTGGTGTGACTGTAACCCAAAAGGTGAATTTAGGCTGATTTAGTGCACCGTCTCTCTTCAGCACAAAATAAAGAAAAAAAACATCAGTTTAGCTGCTCAAATGCCTGTTTGCTGAATTCTCCAGACAGCCTAATGCCTGTATATGGGTTTTACACAGATGTAAATTTTAAAGTACAGCATCAAATTGGGAAAGGTATGTGTGCTAGCATGCACTAAGACATGATGTTAGGTATCTGTAGGGCATTAAGGAGCAAGGGCTGGTCACACCAGCACAGTGGAGTACTGTACAGATAGTAGCTTGTGTCCTAGAAGCGGCGTAGCTACATTAGGTACGGGCTATGTGGCTCAGGCAGAGTGCCATGCTGACAGGGCTTTAATGCTTCTCAGATTTGGAGTTAGCTCAGGTATTGCTGCGGGAGGCTGCCTTGCATGATTTAGGGGAGTTGCAGTGTGTCATACGGCTTTTTTCATTCACAATCCTCTTCTTTTGCACCTTTTAGCTGTCAGTTTTCCTCTGAGGCAATAGCAGCTTCCACTTCTTCACATACAAAGAATCCAGAGTTTTGGTGAAAAACAGCTTTGTTTACTTTAAACTTTATTTACTTAAAACTGTAAAATTGGCCCCTTTCTGGTGAAAGGTGCCAGATGAGCAGCTCCAGGAACTGAAACCCTTTATTCGCTCTGGAGCTCATTTGCAGCCCATTGGAGTCAATGACAAGCCTCTAATTGACCAGTTTTCTGGCTCCTGGGTCAGGCCTTCACAGGACAGGCAGCAGCTGTGCAAACTCCCTCACGCTCCCTCCCCAGAGCACCTCCGAGGGAGAGCTTGGGTCTGAGCATGGGGGCCGTTTCAGCCTGAAATTCCGCTCAGAAAACCGCAGCTGCTGAACGGCGACGGGTCTTCACCGAGCTGGCGATTAGGTTTTCTTTTTCCAAAGAGTCCCCATGGAGTTTTTGCTGCCTCTGACACGTCTGGCGTGTGTTTCCCGCCTCTGCCCTGTGTCAGGCACAGGAGCGGCGGTATGACACCATGAAGGCGAGTGGAAGAACAGGCAGCAGCTCATCTCACCTTGAGATGAGCCATGTTGAGCTGCTGCTCAGGACAGCTTGGTCACTACTGTCGCTTGGGCTTGCGCTTGTTTTCCAAACAGTTTTCCATCTCTGTACTTAGGGTTGGGTTTTGTTTGGGTTTTTTTACAATTTTACTGGTGAAAACTGGAACCTGACTCATGTAGGGAAAAGCATAAGGCAGTAAAAAACCACCAGTGTAACAAATTCTCACCCCTCTTTGAGGGGAGGCAGTGGTTTGTTGAAAAGCTTTCACAGGCCATGCTCTATTAAGAAAAAAAAAAAAAAACAAACCCCAAAAAAAGCCAACCAAAATAAACTACCAACAACCAAAGCCCAGAAAAACATAACCGAAACCAACTTTGCTGGCTTTAGTTTTCATTTATGTATGGCTGCCAAGAAGATGTCAGAAATTACTTCTGATCACTTTTGAACAAGTAAGTATGGCTTTGGGTTAGTGACTGGTCACAAAACCCCTCTGCACCTCTCCACCTCTGAACCATCCAGGTCCTGTTAGCATCTTCTCTCCCTGCAGAGCTGAAGAGTGACCCAAGAGTCCAGCAAAACTGGTGACAACTCTTCACAGGCAAAGGACAGAAAAAGTGAAGAATCTATGATCAGAAAGGGCAGAGATGAAGAGTATTGCCATGCAATAGGAAACTGAAAAAGGCAGCTGAGGATTGTATTGTAAGAGTGAATCTGAAGATAATTCAAATAAGTTGCATGGAAGCTCAATAAAGTAGGCAAAGATAGCCCTGAGAGGAACAGGAAAATTATTTCACTCAGGTGGTTTCTCCTCTTAAGGGGTGGAGAAATAGCGAAGAGGTAGCATGTGCTGATAATTTATTTTTATTGTTCAAAACTTTTGTTCAGCAGCACATCATGTGTGTCTATAAAAAAAGGCCTACCTGGACGCACTGTATACATGGTTAAAGTTTCCTGCTATAATAACGCTGTCCCTTGAAGTTTAGCTTCACCATAACTCTTAAAGTATTTACTGACATGTAAACAATACCTCTCTGCCACTCACTTACATTATTACCACCAAGGTTTCCTTGAGGAAAAGATTTGTTCAATAATTGACTTATAACAGATGTTAGAATGAATATTGGAATTTTAACCAGGACAATTTCTGGAGGGAAAGTCTGAAATGGTACATTAGAAGTTCTAGAAAGCAGTATACGCAGAGCTCAAAAAACTAACTGAAGAGAGAGTCAGCTCCACATCAGAATAACCACGCTCCGTGGGCACCTTCATTCGAGGCAGAGTGTCAGCGTGAGTGACTTGAAGTCCTGCTTCAAAGGTAGCTGAAGCCGTGGGAAATACTCTGTTGACTTGGCTGGGAAGACGTGTCAGAGTCTGGTTCTAGAGGTCTCACACACGTTACCCTTCATCTGGGACAAGGTACGATTGAACAGGGTTTGACAAGAGGCTGGAGAGGATGGAGGCCTGGGGAGGAAGCTGCTGAATGAAAGGCTGGGCTAAGCATCAACAGTGACTATTTTGCAGCTATTTTGACCTTATTTTCTTTATTGGACAGACTAACAAAAGAGATCCTGGTTCTGATGATTTTCTCCTAGATCTTTCTCCTCTCTGAAAGCCAGTTCTTATAATCCTGTTTGTTCACATATTGCTAAATTATCAGTGTGTTCATTTTTATCTCTGTCACTCTTATTTCCTTATTTCTTGATGTAATGAGTTGTCTAATTACTGCGACATCAATTCCTTAAGGAACTTCAAATAATCACATCTGTGTATTTCAATGACATTCTGAAGAGTTTGGGGGAGGTTTGCTTCAGGCTCAATAGCATCAGGTGCCTCCTGATACATACACTTTCTGCCAAGATCTCCCTTCTTCCCTACTTGCTGAAACATCTAGAAACAAATATATGTCAGTCCTAATTAAAACAATCACCCAAGTACTGGATCTGACTCAGGGATTGTCATTGTAATTTTAAGTCGTACAAAGCATCTCATTTTACTTGGAATTTCCATGTTTCAGTGAAACCACGTCTCAGTTTTTCCTTCCTTTCGTTTTCAAATAGGGTCAAATTATACAGTTGTCCCTGCTGTAGTTATGTATACTCGAAGGAGCGATAGAAATAGCAGTGAGCCAGAAAAGTTTGCTTTGTTTTGTTGCAGGATTGGTATAGTCTGCAGTGTGTATTTTTAATGCACAAGCAGAACTGCAGTCCTGTTTGCCTTTCGCTAAGCCAAGGAAGGGGCAGGGGGAGCTGTGTAGAAACTGTAGTGGAAGTGGGGCACCGCACTGGTCTCTTGAAACACAGTGCCTTTCAGTACCGGTGTCAGCTGAGACACCCAGAACACGGGATACTGTCCCCGTATCCTGTACTATCACTTTGCGTTAGCAGCGGAACAACACAGTAACGCCGTAGACGTGCTGGCTCCCACCCCCCAAAACGAGCAGTCACAAACCACCCAACCAACACGTCGGGACTCACCCTTCCTAGCTTCACACATCCATACCTGTGCCAGCCACCGAGACTTTAAAGCAAAAGAGGCATTTCTAGCGTGGATTCATTTCATCCTAATGCAGCTGTGTAAAATAATCCACGTAAATTATACCACAGAAACCCTCTTCTCCCTCTTCCCAGACTATAAAGGGAGTCAAGAATAAAAGCTTAAGCGTTGTAAAGTCCATCTTGCTTCTGTTAAGGGCATTTGGAAAAGAGAGAGGATACTTGGGGGAAGAATGAAGGGAAGGTCAGTGGTGTAAATGTACCTAACTGCAGAATCAGAAGAGTACACTTAGTATAACCTTGGGCCCTTCTAACTAGAACATTGTACATGGATGGGGGCGGAGGCTTTTTTAAACATTAATGCTCCCTGGCATATGTTCTAAATAAATGAGCGGAATGAAAGAGCACGGAAAAATATTTTGTACTGGGATTATTAATCTCTATGGTATTCAGCCACTTCTTAGCAACAAACATTCCCCCGAGGAATTATTTCAATCAGAACTCACTTCTTGGTCTCTGAGTCCTTTCGGGCATATTTGAATTACACGTGGCGCATGAAATATATTTTGGGGCATAACCACAGGGCAGTTTGGAAAGACCTTGGGGATAGTTTTGTACATACACTGTGAGCAGATAAATTGCATTTAAAATCATCCAGTTGGAATTCCACTGCTCTGGAGGAAGTTGCTGCCTGGGATCAGCATGAAACATCTCCCAGCTGAACACTGCCACGTACCAACAACCAGCATCATACCCTCAGCAGCAAGGTCCAACAGTTCCGTGTGTCACATGCAAACATGTCTCAACAGATGCATGTTACCTGTTTTTAATCACATTAAAATCAGTGATCAGAAAAGTTAGGGAGCAGCTTAATGATTTGGAAGATCAGGCGATCTCATTCATGCTTCAGAGATGGTGATGAACATTTTTTGGCATGGGAAGCAATAGTATATTTTTCTTCTTCAAAGCGTGTCAACACCTTGAGAAGATACTTCATCCTGCAGAGGGTTGTACAAAAGGCTGCACTGAAGATAGGGAGGGATTTTATAAATAGATTTTAACTGTACATTTGGATAGTAAGTTGGAAATCGCATATTCAGCGGTCACTCCAATGGTCACTTATCAGAAAACTACTGTGACTATTCAGCACAGTATGGGATAACGCTGCATAGAAAGGTCACAGTGGATGATGTAGGGAATGAGTCCTAGCGAGGCCCTCAAGCCTCACACTTCTGCCCTTTGAGAACGAAACCTGTGCAAACAGTGGAGACTGGGCTTGCTTGCCATCATCTCTGCTTCTGTTCCATTTCTGTGGAAAGGACCTTGGAATTGTAATAATTTTATTATCAACGTAATATAGGCATTATATATAATACCTACATAAGATGTAGGTATAGGGAAAGAGTGACCTCTGGAAGGTCGAATATAGCCAAGTGGAAGTGGTATTGTAAGCCTAACCTTCCTTTTGCTGCTGCCAGGCTTGGTTCCTGCACTGAGCTTTCCACAGCTGGATCAAAGAAAGCAAGCATGAATACTTTTCCCCTTAGAAAATCTTTGACACACAGACAGAATGGTGTAAGCGTGTATTCAGAAGTTCATAGTGGTCACAATCCACAGAGATTGTAAATAGGCCCCTGATCTCACATAACTTTCAGATATTTTTACATTGCAGACACGTACACCTGAACGAGTCACCCAGGTTCTCTGTTTAGCCAGTGGAAAGACACAGGCATTGCTATTGCATCATTTCTTTAGAATAAAATGAATTATGAGCTAAAATGCTAGGAGAACCAAAAGGGAATCTCACTGTAGTCATGTAAGGCCAGGAGGAACTGGCTGGAGCCAGAGAGCAACATGTAGACCCACTGTCATCCCTTTGACCCAGAATTACCCTGTCTAACACCAGGCAGTTAACCACAGCACCTGAGTTCAGAATCTACCCTCCTTCAGAAGCCATCAAAGACTGATACTTTCAAAGACCAAGACATTATGATGGACACAAGCATCCCTAGAAATTTCTCCCAGTCACACCTTACCCTCCAGATGAGATTTGTAGACCAGAGGCCTCTTATCATGAAAAATACGGTGCTGTCACTGCTGCTACACCTTCTGCTGTATGCTCCTTCACCAAGCCCAGAGCCACGGAGCCAAACTGCATCTGCTGTCGCAAGCTGCCCAGGTCTCTGCACCTCTCAGAGCTACCTTTGTGTACTGGGCATCTCACGGCGCACCCAACTCACCCAGCATGAGATAAAGGCAGCACAGCGCTCCATCTCAGCACACAATTTAAGAGAACAAGATCGCATTTCCTGGGTAATTGCTATTGTTTTATCCATTTGGTAACTAATTTTCATTGTGTACGCCAAGTTTCAGAGGCCAGTTAAACATTTGGCAACACTGAACAATTAGCAGATTTTCATTTACGTAGCAGTAGTCTTTTGGCAATCACGCTGACTTACAGGAGAACACATCTTTGCAGTTTATTGATATTACATATATTTCAGACATTTCCTAAAATAAATACTGATCGATTGCTAGAAAGGTCGTTATCAAGAATATTCGGTTGTTGCTTCTCAGAATCTATTTCTTGCACCTGCAAAGTCTCCATTAGCCTGCTAGCAGTACTAACACCTATTTTACTTCACTGTGCCTGTCCTGGAACTAAATAAATAAATAAGAGGGAGAAATGTCAATGAAGACATTAATTTTTGTAGTATCTTTTTTCACACTGTGGGGAGATAGGAACTGTTGTTTAGTCACTCTTTCAGAATCAGCTCGCATTTTGGTCTCCTACAGAAAATAATAGAGAAATCTATTTTGATTTCAATGTCAGCTGGGCCAATGGGACATTTTCTATAGCTGAGATATTAAAAAAATGCAAAAGCTAATATGTTAAATTCCGCTTGTCGTTCAGTTTACAACTGTTAGAGCTGATAGGTTAAAAATCCTGATTCCTTTGTGGAAAACTCTGACCAAATAAAACATAGATGAAGGAAAGAATGAAACGCAATTTTGTAAATATCCTTCTCTGGTTCTTTTGCAATTAGCTACCTGGAATTTAATTTAAAATATGTAAATATAGTAAAATGTAACTTTGATCATAATTATCAGCCACCAGGTCTGGGCTGTGTAGCGCAGGCAGCCTGCCAAAGACCATTTTAAAGACAAAGTCGCTAGCACTTTTTGAACAGGTCTAATCCTTCATATTAGAGAAGGTGGAGGGGACTTGGTATTTTGATGAGGAGCATTTTTTATCAGAAGTGGCTCACAATGGAAGGGAATGCAGGCTTTCTTGCTTTCACTGCATTTTTCTTCGTCTTCTTTGTTTCCTTTAAAATTAAGCGCCAGTAAACTTAATTTTGAAATGAAACAAAACATTCCTCTAAAGAAAAATCTAAGTATAATTCAAAAGCTTTGAACTGAACTGTCATTTCTTTTTGAAAGAAAACAATGTAATGAATTTTACACAGATGTTTCAATTAACTGGAACGGATATTTCTTAAAGGAAAAACATCCCCTCCACATTCTTCTTTAGAACTAGCCTGTTAGAAACATGCTTTGCTTTCACTAAAGGGTGTTTGCTGTTCTTGTACAGAAAGGGATCTCTGCCCCGATCCTTGCCATTGTCTGTGGCAAGAAGCTACGCAGCCTTCTCCACTCCTAAATACAAGGTAATTGTTGAGGGTGGCTGCCAGGTTCTATCCCTTTCTTTTTCATGCATTTGTGCAATACCTGGGCACAAAATGTCCTTTTTCACGCTTATACTCCTTTGTGCAAGCAGTGGACAGGAAGGGACTTCTTGCCACTAAGGGTGTTGCTACCCACTGGGGTTGATTATTTTTTTTCTCATAGTGCAAGAATGGGAGGGTGATAGTGAAGTTAGAGGGTGGCAGATTTAAAAACAGCAAAAGAAATCACTTTTTCACACATTGGAGAATCATTATGGAATGTATTGCCGTGGGATATTGGGGAGTCAGGAAGAGTAAAAATAATTCAAAGGGAGATTAAAACAAGTTCACTGGCAGCCTATACAGCTATCATATGCTAAAGCGTAGAGACAATATCTGGCTCAAGAAGCTTCCACATTCCTGGTTTCCCGGCAAACCACTGAGAAGTATCTCTCTGTAATTGCCTTGTTCTGCTTCTCTTTCTCTAAACATCTGCTGCAGGCCACTGTCAGAAAACGCGTGTTGGGCTGGCTGGACCTTCGATCTGACCCATGGCAGCGGTTCTTATGGCATACATTAAGGGGACGAGACTATCTCATCCTGCACACCAGCCACTGAAGCTGACAAGATGCGGAAAGGAGTGTGAACTGAGCCCTAATTAATAGTGATGCAGGAGCAGCTCTGGAGGCGCTGTGCCTCCCTAAGACATGACAACTCCCAGAACTGGCGCAGGAGTGATAGGGGCTTTACACTATCCCTAGAGCACAGCTTGTTGCTTGATGCCATAGTTTAGTACTAAGTATGCAAGTGCATTTTCAACATAGCTGGTGGCAGAAATTGCACTTCTAAGCTGTCTGGTGGATTTATATGCTTAAAGGATTATGAATTATTGCAAGCCAGTACTGTTTGCAATGTTTTGCTTTCTATCCTACAGATCCAATTACTTGAGGGCATATTTGATTGTATATGTAGTCAGACTAGGGGTTTGCTCTGGTTATTTTACATTTTCATTACAGTAAGTTAACACAGAGGCAGACCTCAATCTAACAGACTCATGCTAAACTTCAGCAGTATTACTTAACTGAGTAAAGCTAAGTATATGAGCAGGTAAAGAATTAAGCACAGACCTCAACAATGAGGCATCTCTAAGGACGGAACCACAACACAAATAAACAGATCTGGAAGGATATGAACCACACCTAATCCTGCTTGAATGGCAACAATTGTTTGTGCCTGAGCCACTCGCACACAACCAGATTTGAACAAACAATTTCTGGGATAGGAAGCAGAATCTATTGTATATAATACTGTCCAAGTAAATATGAAAAGACTGCCAGCTTTGCTTGAATAGTCCACCTGATCTCATCAGGAGTTCAAAAGCAGCGAAATCCATTTGAATGGAGCTGCTCATCCTGGTACTAACCTAGGAGGTGCACGTAGCACGTATCTTGCCATGAAGGTAAGAAAGGAATGAACACACAGTGTGTGCCAGGCCACAGAGAGGGACCAGAGATCTGGGAGAATGCACAGAGAACCTCTATTCCACCTGCATTCCAGAGAGACTGAAACACCACATCTTATTTCAGGGATCCATTTTCCCATATCAGTACCAGCCCTGTGCGAAGCTTTATATCACAAAATCCCACCAATGAGGGACTCGTACTCCTCTCTAGGTTTCATATTAGAGCTAGCACAGGGCATACTGCGCAGGTGGAGTGAGCAGGATGCGTTCTGCTATGTCCACCATGGGTTGAGAATGAATGCTGTGGACAGGCATAGCTCACAGGATTGAACAACTGTGATAATTTTCACTGCGAAAAACTCACCCCAAAACCATGCAGAAGGAGAAGGAATCCTTTCGGCCTCCCAGTAGGACCTACAGGATTCATTAAGGGCCAAGTTTTTCCAAGCTACCATCTACTACGTTCTATTATGCGGCACAACTGGGACAATTCTCACACAACTGGCACAAGGGGAAATTTTGTCTAATTGTGAGCAAGCAGTCGTAAAGAGGCATTTTGGTACCTATATCACCTTCCCAGGTAAGACCATTAATGCTTTGTCCGGCTGCTCAGACCAGCTGTACCTCTTTTCTGGCCTGCAGAAGCCTCTGCCCAACAGGTTCTGGTTTTAATTACTTCAACTTGACAGCTATTCAGAGTACCTGTCTTTCTTCACCAGCCACTCACACAGCTCTGTAAACAACTGCAGCATAAATAAATAATGGGTGGTTACAGAGAAGACGGGCTCTTTTTGAAGAGGCATAGTGATAGGCCAAAAGGCAATGGACACCCGTTGCAACAAGGGAAATTCCAACTAGATCTAAGGAAAAAATCTGCATGATGAGAGGGGTCAAACACTGGATCAGGTAGTCCAGAGAGGATGTAGAACCTTGATCCTTGGAGATATTCAAATACCCACTGGAAAAGGCCCTAAACAACCTGCTGTAACCTTGGAGATGGTCCTGCTCTGAGTGGGGTGTTGGACTAGAGACCTTCAGAGGTTCCCTTTTCCCTAAACGATTCTGTAATGCTACTAAACCTATACCAAGTAAATGCACCTTTGGAACTAATTACCAAAGGAGACGTTTTGTTATTAAAGAAAAAAAAAAAAAGCAAATGGAACAAGTCGATGTCCTTTAAAGAGCACAGAAAAGGCCATACAATTAGAGTGGATACCATTGCTAATGAGGAAGAGGCATCATATTAACACACAGCTGTAATTACAAGGCATAGTAGTATTCTTCTGGGAGCCCAGAGTAAGGCTGTGCTTGTAGTTATTTAGCCACGGAGGTATAATATAGGTGTGCACGACTGATCGTGCGTGGAAACTGCACTGTACATGTGGCAAGGGTTTTGGTTACTTTTGTGAAAGTAGTCATTCTTTTGCCTATGTTCCCACTCCAAACTTAATATCCATTTGCTGAAGATACAGACTGTAGCCTCATGCTTTCTGGCATTGAATTATCCAAAAGTCTGGCCATCAGGTAGACAAAGCACTTTAAACACAGTCTGTCCAGGTTCATATTTTAAGAATGTAAAAACAGATACAATAGTAAGGCACGAAACCATAAGTTCAACTTCATTTGTTCTAGTTTTTATGAACATTCAACATAATTCTCCACAGTACAAGAGTGATTTTGACAAACTGCAGCAAGTTCAATGAAGGGCCACCATGACAGATGCCGAGGGTCCCCCATACTACAGATGAGGAAGATAGAAGAGCCTAAGCTGTGCCAGAACCTTATTCTAAATTCCCATAGTCTGGTGCCCCCACACCGACAGACTGTTAGTCAAAGCCTGAGTACTTTTCATAACTGCAGAAGTTTCCTTAGTCACGTTCGTATTTCCTTCACTGGTTATGTTTCGGATGGAACTTGGTCATTGGCTCCGTATCCATTGCACCTGACCAAAACTGTTTTAGATCACCTCAAAAGACTACAATGCCTAACTTACCCCTTCATCATCCCTGCGTGCTATTACCACGGTTTTTACCTTTCATCCCTCCTCCCCTACCTGACACATTATCTTTTAGCTGAAAGGGTTCAGCACAGAGTGACAATCACCAGTTCAAAACATTCCGGCCCAGGGAAGGAGCAGGGAAAGTTGCAGCCTTTATGCACAGTGTTTGCTCCCCAAAGCAAAATCAATAATTTGGAGGGGAAGAAAGGTGAGATTTCCCCTTACTTAAAGAGGAATTTCTGGTCTGCTGGGATCAGTCCCTGTTGATTAGATATAAAATGTAGATATTGAAAGACACTACTGTAAAACTCCAGGAGCCCTCAAGATATAGAGTGAGTGCCACAAAAAGCAAGAACAAAAATCAAGGGATTGTGCACAACCTACTTGCTAAATCTACAGCAAACTGGGAACACTGCCAGACCAAACTGCTCCAATGAAGAGAGGCATTTGCCACAACAAACATTCCACTCCACATCCTGGATCACACAGTTTTAAAGAGACATATTTGAGCAGCAAATAAAATGCAATGACAAAATCAAATTTAACATCAGAGAGGAATCTTTTAGTATCTGCCAGTCCTTTGAGTGTCAAATACAGGGAAAAAAACAGAGAAGCTAAGGCTCCGCTTTTTGCTTTCCACTGTTTATGATGAAATGACTTATTCAGAGGACAGATACTGTGAATATGTGAGCTGTGCTATGACCAGCTGGCCTATTTTGGATTTCAGCCGCAATACACAGATGGAAAGTATGTTTCTAGATTGCATGATTTCTTTTTAAAATCTGCTTTTTTTTTTCTTTTTTTTTAAGCAGCAATTACTGAGGTTAAGGAGAAAGTGTTGCAGTTCCTTTGAAGCTTAAAGGGAGTCCAAAGATCATTCAAACACCATTTTCTGAATGTTTTTCTAGAGACCTGCACATCTTTTGTAATCCTGCTGCTGAAATCTCAACACAGGTGACAGAAATTATATGTTGTTTCACAGCTTGCCCTGTGGAAAAGGTAAGAAAAAAGTCAAAAGATTTCACAGAGAAATATGAAAGCCACCATGTGTATTTGCCATCTCTGTCAACATGAGCTACATTTAGTTTGGGCAGGAGCCTTTCATTATCAACACCTCGAGGAATATGAGGAACTGGAGAAAATAGAAAGTGGGACCGTTCTAGGTGCCTTCCAGCATTGCTAGAGTCCAGTTGTCAAAAACAATCTCTCTCCCTGTGCAAGACCAATTTGCATACAAACTGCACAGGCTGAATCAGTCCTCTCTTCTTACTTGGAATGCTGCGTGGCAGCATTTCTGGATTAACTTCCATTAATCATTCCTGGATCCCAGCACTTTTCTTTCTTTTAAACCCCCACACAAAACCTCGCAAACTCACTCAGGCTGATGTCTTGTTTCAGATTACAATTGCTATACCAGTGCCCTATTTAGGACCAGTATATTTTACTTTGGTGTTTATAGGGACGGTATTATTATCAAGCAGGCTTAGTCCTTCCAAAAGGCCGTGCTCACATACAACTAAACCAGGATGCTATATGAGATAATGGGAAAAGGAATGGTTCCAGGTGTACCCATACACCCAGCTGATTTCTACTCTTCCTCCTACAAGAGACAGAAAGTGAGGAAGCTTCCTAAAACCAGGAAGCACCGAGTCGTAGCCATGTCTTTCCTACCAGCCCTCCACAAATCCCAAAAGTGACAAATGCCCCATAATCTGCACACGGAGGAAACTGAAGCTCAAAATTTGATGTCTTCCCTACTTAAGGAAGTAGAAGATCTGGCTCAGGCCTCAGCAAATGAAGAGTAGACCTGGTTATAGAACAGATAGACGTTTACTTTTGGAACTAAGCCCCACTTATCTTCAATCCAGGCTTTGTTACTCTGGTCAGGTAAGGCTTGTTAAAGAAAGATTTTATTCCAATACCCGAAGATGTACTAAGTGCAGTCACTTGCTGGTGAAAAATGCACATAAATAACATGATTTTAATTTACAGGGAAAAAAAGCCCAACAACTCCCTGCCTGCCCCTCTTATCCCCCTCTCCACACACAAGGCACTCTAAAGCCACAGGATTTTCATTCACCCATAAGCAAATCATCGGTTTAGCTCTCTTCTCGTACTGGCAGGAAATGGTCTTCTGTGACCTGGAGAACTCAGCAAGTTTCTGAACAGAGACATCCACATTTCTGGGCTGATTGTTTTATTTGTTCTTTAAGAGAAGCCTACAAACGTATTTGCTCAAAGACATTGGCCCTCCCGTAAAGAAAAAAAATACATTGTGGAAAGTATAGTTTTGAGATCTGCAAAATCATCTCTAAATAAGATTCATAATGAGCCATTTTATCTTCTTTTACAGATTGTCTTTAAGACAGCGAAGAAACCTTGTGTAAGTAAACCTGTGCTGTAATGTTTTGCCATGCCCCATGATCATGTATTTTCAGTGATCTAGTATTGAGCAAGGGTAGCAAATGAACTAAAGAAAACAGAAAATGAGTTCCTTATGATAGAAAACGTCTTGTTTACATGCTCCATAAAAATGGGTTGCAATATTCCCAAAATGGCTGCAGCCCCTTTGGACGGACAGGCTGTCTAAAGAGGGGAAGACGAAGTATAGCCATAGCCACAAAAAAGAAATATATTTGATCAAGTCACGTACCAAGAAGTACCTTTGCTGTTCAATTAGATTCAACTCTTTTTAAATAATATGACACAATTTTTGCCTCATGTTGATGCAAATAGGCAGTGTTCCAGATATCTCCACTGAGAATATCATCTCAAAACTGGGCAAACAAACAAAAAGAAAAGCCTCTTGAATAGCTTTAATTTTCTAGAGTTTGCCAAGGCTGCTTACTGCTAGGCTACTCTCCCTGCAGCACTATTTTCTTGGACAGAGAGTCCAAGCCCCCTGGTTTCTTCAAGCCTTCTGCCTTGTAAGCTTTATGCCCATAGAATGGGCAAAAATACGCAATTATTTGAAATGTCAGAACTAAACAAAACAATTCACATTTTGAGTATCAGGTGTCAACTTCTCATAGTGAAGCATTTGCAACTAGATCTTACAACGGAAAGTTGAGAGAAGTATTACCTTTTAAAACTTACAATGACAGGAATTTTCTTCAATTCATTCAGTTTTGTATGAGGGCTTCACATCATTTTAGAAGAGTTAAGAGATCCACACTATGAAAAGGAACAGTTTCTCAAAAAAGTAAGTCGTCCATCAGATTTTTTCCCCCACACCATCTTACAGACATATCTGTTGATTTTTATGCTTAAATTTATTTTTAAACTTCTCAGCAGAACTGTTAGAGGTATTAGAGGTCTAATTAATACTTTTATTCGAGTTATTCTAGAACTCTAACACTTTGAGGAGCATTAGAGGTCAATATAGGCTGAAATGGTTGTATTTTCCTCATGCATCTTCAGCGACACTGATTTTAAGATTTGAATCAACAATAAGCAAGATAGCCCAGTAATGGGCAGGGACCTATTTCTGACTCCTCTTTGACCAGGTACAGGCACAAGCACTTCAATGTGTAAGAAAAAGCAATAGATTCTCCTAGTTTACAATACATGTATCAGTAGGTATTCATGGTATCTCCCTTCGAAGGACTGAGAGAAGGATTTAAGTCAGCATGTCACATTCATCCCAGGTCTACATTCTGCTATTGTCTTATATATGAGGTTAAATGAGAAACAAAGGGAATTAGAAAGAAAAATAGGGACCAAGAAATTGCCAAGAGCGCAAGACATATTTCATGCTGATGACAGAGCAACTTGTGTTTGCCCTCATCTCTGTACAAGCTGCTCGGGAGCTGTGGCATGTCACAGGGAAAGCCTTCAATATCAACTTCACCAATTCTCCCTCCACTGAAAACATGTTTATTAGTCCTGTTGTCACCATATTGTAAATTAACCCTTAACTGATATGAACAGATTTACAAAAATACTAATGTTTTCGAGATTTTAAAATATTTGCTTTTCCAGAAGTTCTTTCATTACTGAGCATTCAACGGCATAAACCTGAGAACCAGCGTTTGCACAATGTTTGGGTCTTACTGCCCAGTAGACGGGAAGTTAGAAAGGAACCCCGCTTTGTTCTGCATACAATACAGAAGACGAGATACATGCCAGATCATGCTCCTCAAGTTTCCCTTTTTGATCCTCACACCCACATCTCTCCAGTCTCAGGCAGATGTCTTCTCACAGGGCCAATGCCGCCACACAAGCTCCCCTTTTCTTGCAGTGGAATTTTGCCTTCTGGAGCTGGCTGTCGTGCCGCACTGTCGGGAGCAACCATGCAGCTGCATGCAGCCTGTCGGAAGGTGGCACCATGGAGATACAGTTGACAGCAATGTCCCCGGGCGGCTGGCCTCATCTTGCTCGTGATTGGTGCCGAAGCAAAACCCGAGTTAGATGTTATTTTTCCAGCAGGATCACAAAACACTAATCCTGGCTGCTGGTTGAACAAATTATAAGAATAACTATGTCTCTCATAACAACAGGAAGGAAAACATGTTGTCACTGCCTTCCAGTACTGGGTGGCCACGATGGGTGACATCATACTTCATCTTGTTGAGAACGGAAGTTGTAGAGATTCATACTCTATCAAAGAAAAAAGCATACAGAAGGTAGAAACCAGGTCAGATTAGTAAGAACAACCATAAAAAATAGTTCAAGTACATACAGATAAAATTAGAAATACCTATGTGAGATACCTAATGAGGGATATGAGTAATGTCTTGTTATACTTTCTGTAACTGTATCAGTGCTAAGGAGATGATCAGAAAGTTTTGGTCTGGTTGTTGAAGAACAATTAATGGTATGGACAAATGAGACTGAGAACATCAGCATGTTTAATTTCTTCTTATGTTTCTTCACTCTTCACAACTGCAAGGCAATGACTAACAGATCAGAAACAAAGACTAAAACAGGTTACAAGAGCAGGTTACAGAATATATTTAGTTGTTTTCAGACCAGCTATGCCAAAAATGATTAACCGTGGAATACTCAGTCAGACATTTTCCACAAGGAGCTTTGCTGTTATTTTTGAGAACTCACAGAAGACAGGGAGATGCCAGAAGAGTTGAAAAAGACAAACGCCTGGTTTAATTTTGAAGGGAGAAGACGACTTCTCTTTACTTCTGCTTTCAGAATAAAAAACTAATGAAAAAAAAGAAAAAGAAGGAAATGCAGTATCTGAGTAGTTAATTTAGTAGGTAGAATGACGAGATGTGTTGAGAAGAGATCTGCACTAACAGCAGTACCAGCTTTTGGACCTCTTGTTCAATATTTTTGTGAAACCTGGAAGATGGACTGGGAGCCTGCAAACTTAACCAGCACACAACACAAAGCTGGGAATGACTGCAAGAATACAGAAATACAGGCTTAGAATACAAATGATCTCAACAAAATGGAGGAATGCCTAGAAAAAAGACTGGGTAGAATTCAATCAGAACAACTGCAAATATTTATACTTGGGTAGGAAAGAGAAAGTGCACAAAAATGGAGAATAACTGGCTAGGCAGTAGTTTTGTGGAAACGGATCTAGGTATTATAGGAAATTGCAAGTTGGATTATGTGTCAACAATGTAATGCCATCATGTTAATGGCAAATCATAAAAAGATAACTATGAGGAAAAATGAAAAGATTTGAGACTTTTGAGAGAAGGGGCATATTTGACAATGGTATAAAATGGATAGCAATGGGGGTCTTTCAATTGAGAAAGTGTAAACATTTTCTTTCTGGAAAAAAAGAAAAATAACAAGGGAAAATAAGAAAGAAAACAGACCAGAATGGGATAAATGTATGATATCAATTGTTTTCTTAAGGGAATTTAACCAGTTGCAATTTCACTCTTATGCTGTATATCAGAGGTTAATATCTGAGTAAAGATAGTTAAATTGGCTTTTTATTATTAAATTATAATCACTTGAGCAATTATAAAAACAGGTGTTGCTGATTGAAATCAATTATTCCTTCACCTGATCACTATACAGCTGATAAGAACTCAAGATTGCTACACAAGTACTCTCTCACTTGTACTGAAGCCTTCTTGAAAGGCATTTATTAAGCCAAGATGCTCTGGAAAGAAACTCCACTGAAGGACAAGGACAAAGATTAAAATCTTCTAAGAAAGAGTGTGCAGGCTGTGGTGTCTGCCGATCTTGATTTGATCATTAAGTAGCCTTGATACTTAGTTGACTGTTGGAAAGAAGTGTTTTCAATATGTCTACGGGAATTTTCTCAGGCTTCTAGACATATCGTTTAATCTTAAATCTTTCAGTCTATGATGTTTGCAAGAGTACAGTGTAATAGGATGTTTAATGGCTCAGCTAAACAGAAGTTAAAGTAGTAGATAGTGTGTGCTTTGTTTAGCCTTAGCAATAAGGTGCCTGGAAAAACACCAGGGGGTTCAGAGGCGGCAGAAATATTTTCCACAAGCAGCTGGAAAATAAGCTTGCCTGCAAACCCAGTGGATATAGCTGCTGCTCGAAATGGAATACTGGTACTTTGTATGAAGTAGCAGGCATTATCTGAAATACTTTAATGGCATCAATGTAATTCTATATTGGTGATAATAAGGAAAATGTCTACTCTGACGTGGTTTATCTGCATGTAATGGATGCTCATTCTGATTTTCCCTTCTCCAGAACCTTCCCTGAACTTTTTTCTAAACTGGGGTAAATTAAGTGGGACTTCTTTCCTTAATAAGTTGGCTACACATTAGGGTCCATTAGTGCCTGTCAAAATTTTAATGTGGCTTATTAATCATTCTTTCTTATTGATTATCCATCCAATACAAAGTTTCATACATTTGTTTCACCATTGTAAATGACATTATACCTCATGTTTGGCATCATTCACTCATCAGGCTGTGTATTCTGAGTAAACTTACTTTTACATACTAATGTGAAAGTCCAGTTTCTTTCTTAATGTGGAAATCCAGTGCCTTTGGTTGCCCAAACATGCATGAAAGTCAGCAATTTGATTACTTCTGTTGTGAAGCTGAGATAAACACAGCATTTTGCAGTACTTAGATTCTTCAGCCTCTAAAATGTAAGTCTAGTTTTCACTCTGGCAAATTCTTCCGTATTTAATGATCTCCTTCTTCCTATTTGATCCAATTATTTTGTAGACGGAGCAGCAATTACTTCAAATGCAAGCTGTCCCGGCTTTATCAAGTACAGAATTTATAGTAAGGTACCTACAAGTTTTTACAGGAAATCAAATGCAGAGTTAAAACGTCGGTGCTTTTACTGCACTGCTACATTCTGCCTTTGCTCACTTTTGTTTGAGTAGTAATGACCTAAACGTTTGCTCGAACTAAAGCTGTCATGGAGACAGTGCTAAATTAGAACTTAACAAGCAGTCTTAACACGGTCAGTCCCTCCAGCTGCTTTGGCTTTTGAGTAAAGCAACACTGACAGAAAACTTTCTCAACAGGCTACCGTAAATTCCTCACTCAGTTGATGATGTATGTTGTGCAAAGAAGATTAATGCTTTTGGTACAAGCCAACATAGCCTCTGCCAGAAGTAGGAGAATAAAATAGCTTTTATAGAAAAAAAATATTTCCTACGTTGGGAAGAATTGCTTTTGGGGCCACAGTTCGTAAAGAGACCTTCTTACTGGCTTTCTGAACTTCAGCTAACCCCACCTATGCAAATAGGCTCCCAGGAACATGTAGACAGCTGGACAGAGGTTACAGCAGCCTCCTAGAGAAGCTTTTTCAAGTCCTCAAATCAGTAGTGGAACTATTAGTGATAAGTATTAGTAGATTTATAAAGAGTAAACCTACTAAAAGCAAAATTGGCTGATCTTGTGGAGAGAAACAGAAAACTTTTAGGGAGCAGGAATGCAGTAAAAATTGTCCGATCTCAGCAAAGCAGTTGATGCTCTTTCACGAGAACTTTATATCAAAACTGCAACTGTGGCACCATCATGCAGAATGAAAACTCTTTCAGAAAATCCAAGAAAGTGCATTTATAGACTTTGAATTCAACTAGTCAAAACTATGATTTAGATAGGTCTTTTCTGAAGCACCAGTAAATCGCTCATAGCTTCAGACAAATCATTCATAGCATGTACAATTTAGAACGGTCTCCATAAGTGGTTAAGTATCATAATTAAAAAGTGCAGTCAATACCTTAGATATCTCAGAAAGGTTAGGTTTTTTTCAAAGGCACTGATTTCTACAGATTATTTCTGGAAATAACCATTGGTATGTATACTGCATGTGCACTATTTTTGATAGTAAAAATTTGAGCTACTCTGGATTTGTGGATGAAATAGTATACGTTTGTTTATGATACCTGATTTAACATACATCACCAAATAATGTTTTCAGGGTAAAATTACTTTATTGAATTACTATGAAGTATTTCCATAAATGTTCTTTAATATTTCAGTAACATTTATGAGTACTTCATCTGGTGAATTGCCTAGTGAAACAACACAAACACAAATCTGAATAACATTTTAATTGAAATATTTTGATTATTCAACAATTTCAATCATATATGTGAAGGCCGAAAAAGCATGACTATGTTATTTGTGTCCTATTAGGAAAACCTGTCTTATCATTTCAGAAAGGAAGAACATGGCATTTCTAATACTAATCTGGTCAAAAATGTGAAAAGGTGTGTAAAAAAAGACGTTTTGAGCCTGCAGAGAAATGCAGTAGTTTCCACGCCTCAGTCTTTGAACCACCCGTTGTCCATGAGGCTTTGGAAGTGGCCTGCTCAAACCAGCTTTGCCAGTTGGCATTTATTGCTACAGCCAAACTTTTTTTAGCCAAAGCTAAACTTTTGATTTAATAAGTCACAGTTTCAGGCAGATTTCTATGGCCACCAAGCATTACCCGAGAATGTGCTAGCATGTGAGGTCCCAGCAGATCATAGAATCATAGAATCATAGAATCATAGGGTTGGAAGGGACTTCTGGAGATCATCTAGTCCAACCCCCCTGCCAGAGTAGGGTCACCTTATAGTAGGTTGCACAGGAACGCGTCCAGGCGGGTTTTGAATGTCTCCAGAGATGGAGACTCCACCACCTCTCTGGGCAGCCTGTTCCAGTGCTCTGCCACCCTCAAAGTAAAGAAGTTCCTCCTCGTGTTGAGATGGAACCTCCTACACTCAAGTTTGTACCCATTACCTCTTGTCCTGTCACTGGGCACCACTGAAAAGAGCCTGGCCCCATCCTCCTGACACCCACCCTTTAAGTATTTGTACACATTAATTAGGTCACCCCTCAGCCGTCTCTTTTCCAGACTAAACAGACCCAATTCCCTCAGCCTTTCCTCATAAGAGAGGTGTTCCAGTCCCCTAATCATCTTGGTAGCCCTATGCTGCACCCTCTCCAGCAGTTCCCTGTCCTTCTTGAGCTGGGGAGCCCAGAACTGGACACAGTACTCCAGGTGTGGCCTCACCAAGGCAGAGTAGAGGGGGAGGATGACCTTCCTCGACCTGCTGGCCACACTCTTCTTGATGCACCCCAGGATGCCATTGGCCTTCTTGGCCACAAGGGCCAAGATGGCACATATCACCATGGTTCCACCTTGCTATGTGAGCCAGCGCATCTGACAGCCTCCACTGTGTGGCTGACTCAGGTTCTGCTCCTTTACAGTAGTTCACAAAGAAAAATTGTTTGGGCATCAATGGGTAGGAAATTCAATAGGACTTTTCTAGCTGAAGCAGATATTTATTTTGTGATTGTTATTTTTACATACAAAAATATTCATTGGTGAAGTATTAAACTTAAAAAAATATTGAAAAGTCAAAGTAAAATCCTTGGTTAAAGCAAATTTTGATCATTCAGGCTGTATAACGCGCCACAGGCGAATTCTAATTTCTCACTGACCTCTGTTCAGTCTCACATTCTGGGGGAAAAAAGAGAAAACTGTCACCATATCAGAGACCTAGATGTCCAGTTCAAAAAGTGTGCAAAACCACCAAGAACTCTAAAACAGATCAGTGTTGAAAATGGATATTAACATTTTACCAGGTGGTTTGTCTTTAAAAAATCTTGCTTGAAGCTTTCCTACTTTCTATTTTGAATATAGGGTTTTGGAATAAAATCCCATCATATTAAAATTCACACTTTCTTTGGTGTACATTTAGGGAAATTGTTCAACTTTATAAGTACCATTTAAAAAACATATAGAAAGCAAAATTCCTAAAAACAACTGGTTTTATAACTTATTAATGTTTAAGTATTTTAATCTATTAAAGTGAAGATGTCTATAGTATTATAACCATTATCAAACAGCGATCATTCGTAACAAATCATGGAGATTTTTCTAATATTTAGAACAGCTTATCTGTCAGGGCTCTGAGTGCACCAGTAGGCCTTAATGGCCCTGTCTAGGCTGGCCTGGAACCTCCAGCCACATCTTCTGCTCATGGCCAAGGAGCTCCATCTAAACTCAAGCCTTGGTCTTCATTCCTTCCTTCCTTCAGCTGTGCTCTAACGGGAAGGGCAGGGCAGGGCAGGGAAGAGACCTACAATGATCATCTAGTCCAACTGCCTGTGCTCAGGCACAGCTGGCTCTGGCTCCTGGATAGACCCTGGACCATGCTGCAGCTTTGCCTCTGGCTGTGTCTCCTGGATTGACCTGGCTCATGGTTTTGCTTTGTCTGGGATTATCTATGGACCTGTTATCGGTGCTCTGCTCACCCAGCTCGGGTCCTGTGGGACTGCACCCTGGTCAATAATGGTGACAGTGATCACCCTTGTCTTCCGTCTTGTCCTCCTTTGTGGTGCAGCCTTGCAGTGGTTGCTCCTTTAAATTAATAATTTCAAAAAGAAGACCATTTGAAACACTCTTTATCTAAAAGCAATCCAAATTTAAAAATATGTGATGAGATTCACTGTGGAATAAAAATACTTCTTAAAAAATTAGGCAAGTTAAAGTAACATTCTTTGGATTGAGCCTGAAAGAAAACTTAACAGTTAGAACTGCATACTCCTCCGACACTTCAGTCCGTTCTCAACTCTTTCTAATATCAGGGGAATTTAAAGGGAATTTGATGAGGGCCTCATCCTTACAGCCTTTAGGCCCAAGAGGCAATAGCTAAAAAAGGACAGATTTTAATGGCCAGCTCCATAATTCCTCTCCTCTTTCCAGCAGAGTTCATAGCTTTGATTTGGCTTCTTGAATAGTGCCCAGAGAAAATAAGGACATTTTAGGAAAAAATCTACAATCAGTACTGGGGGGGGAGAAGAGGAAGACAAGTATTATCCTAGACCAGCTGACAGGTAATCCAGCCAAAAGGCATATGTTATATTTCTTCCTTCTTCAGAAAAGCATTCTTACATGTTTCGGCCCTAAAACCTCTTCCAGACTCAGACATCTAAGTGATTTCCTTTATAAAACAGAAGCAAATTTAATGATTGGCCCATGTTACTGAAGAATGTAATGGCTAATGCCCTCAGGATGTGAGGGTCCCAGGTTCATTTCCTTCTTCATCTGAAAGAGCTTTGTGAGTTTCAGAGTTTTGAGGTGCACCTGGAACATTTTCCTTGTAGTAACTTCACCAAAACTCCTGAAAGTTGACTATTTTAGAATATGAACTATAACAATTAGATTTTCTGTGTGAATTCAAAGTCACTGCATAAGACAGACTGGAAATAAGAAGCCCTTGCAGATGGATCTTTGCTTCTAGGGTGGGTTTCAGACAAGCTCCACAACATTCAAAATTACAGAAAACACTGTCCTTCCTGATCCATAGGAATTTTTTTATTTCCATTGCCTCTGATGTCTACATGTCTTTCTTTTTCTTCTTATCATTTCCTGTTGTTTCAGAGGCTCTCAATGCCTCCCTGGGTTTCTCTCCCTAGAACAAAGCTCAGTTATTCCCAAGTCAAGAACCACGGTCCCTCTTTAGAGGGGACTCCCTGACCTGTTCATTTTCTTCTGGGAAGAGCGGGTCACCCATCTGAGACCAAACTCATAAACTCATAAAACAGAAATAGCCTTCCAAAGAATTCAACTCTGAAACCATTACACCAGAATCACCAGACGTAGAAGAGTCTTTTTAGTTCTTCCTGTCACAGTGCACCCATTGTGCAGAAAAGAGCAAATCACACCCTGGATAAGAGGACAATTCAGGCTGGAATGGACCTCAGGCAGCCTCTAGTCCAACATCCTGCTCAAAAAAAGGTCATTCATGAGGTCAGACTGGGTGGCTTGGGGATTTATCCAGCCAGGTATCAAAAACCTCCAACATGACTGAACAGCGTCTTTGGGCACCTTTTGCCATGCCTACCTATCTTCATGGCGGAAACATTTGTCCCTATATTCAGTCTGAGCATCTCTTATTTCAATTTAGGTCCATTGCCTCTTGCCTTCATGCCATGCACCACTCTGAAGAGCCTGGATCCACCTTCTCAGGAACATTCTTCTAGGTATTATAAGATTGCTGTTAAGTGTTCCTGAAGCCCTCTTTTCCTCTGAACAACCCTTGGTTCTCCCCTCCTCACAGGCCAAGCATTCCAGCCACCAGCCACCTTGGTGGTCCTTTGCTGAACTTGTTCCAGTTTATCCATGTCTTTCTTGTATTTGGGGTCCCAAAACCAGATGCAATATTCTAGATTTGGTCTAATGAGTGCTGAGTAAAGGAGGATAATCACTTCCCTCAGTCTACTGGCTGTTACTAACTGTACTGTTACTAACACAGCCCACGATGCCTTCTTTGCTGACAGGGCATGCTGCTGGCTCGTCTTCAGCTTTCTGACCACCAGGACCCCCTGTCTGTTTTCAGCAGAGTTGCCCCCCAGCTGGTCAATCCCCAGCCTGCTTGTGTTGTGCATGGCCAATAAAAACATCATCCCTTGCTTGTGTGGCGCAGGGCCCGATCCCACAGGCACTCGTCCATACTTAGCTTGGCCCCTCAGTGACAACCCTCCGCATCCCACACGCAGCATTAGGAAGAGAGACCAGTGCCAGAGACTGGAGCACCTGTCTCCCAGTCGGCCACAGCAATGCCTGTGCCTGACAATGGACCTCATTGACTCACACCCCAACCCACAGACTGGCCCTGGCCCAGCCTCGAGCCTGCCTTGCTGGTGACCAGCACCAGGCTGGGCCCTGGCTTGCAGCTTTGCGTTCCCACTTGACCTCAGGCCAGACCCTCTGGTGATGTAGACGCCGGGTGCCAGCTCTGGTCCAGCCGTCCTCGCCCTGCCTGGGCGCTGTGGGATGGAGCCTGGCCAGCATGGCCCCTTGTGTTATAGGGCCTGGCTCCCTTGCCTGCGGGCAGCAGCCAGCCCTCACTGCTCCCCAGGGGGCTCAGGAAGGGGATGAAGACCCCAGGCAGGTCCTGGAGCACCAGGGCCCAGGGGCAGCGGTGTGCTGGGGGCCTTCAAGGGTCTGGACTCCTCACGGTGCACCAAGGGCCCTAACAACGTGTGCCTTCATGGCAGGCATTTTGGCAGCCTGCCATGGTTTCAGTTGGGATAGAGTTGACTTTCTTACTAGCAGCTGGTATAGTGCTATGTTTTGGATTTAGGATAAGAATAATGTTGATAACGCTCTAAAGTTTTTAGTTGCTGCTAAGCAGTCAAGGCCTTTTCTGCTCCTCACACCACCCCACCAGTGAGCAGGCTGGGGGGGCATAAGAAGTTGGGAGGAAGCACAGCTGGGACAGCTGACCCCACTTGACCAAAGGGATATTCCACAACATATGATGTCGTGCTCAGCATATAAATCTGGGGAGAAGAAGAAAGAAGGGGGGGACATTTGGAGTGGTGGCGTATGTCTTCCCAAGTAACCGTTACATGTGATGGAGCCCTGCTTTCCTGGAGTTGGCTGAACACCTGCCTGCCCATGGGAAGCGGTGGATGAATCCCTTGTTTTGCTTTGCTTGTGTGCACGGCTTTTGCTTTACCTATTAAACTGTCTTTACCTCAACCCATGAGTTTTTTCTCACCTTCACTCTTCCAGTTCTCTGCCCTATCCCAGCTGGGGGGAGTGAGGGACCAGCTGCTCGGTTCTAACTGCCGGCTGAGGTTAAACCACAACACAGCCATGCAGGACAACTTCAGCTACCCAAAGCCTGCTGCAGATGGAAATGTGAGAAGACAGGACTTTTTTTTTTTCTCAGCCATGGGCACCAGTAACAGTTTTTAATGACCATGCCTGTGTCCTCCCTTGTAGATGCCTCGACTAGTTTTCCATTTTCCATTAAAATGTTCTCTGTCAGTAGATAATGGCATGGTGGAGACCAAGACACTGAAGGGCAAAAGTAACCAAACTGTTCATTTTTGATACTGTCCTCTGTGTCTCCTGTTAATCATACAGTGGAAGAAGAGAAGGGTAATTTGGGCTGATGGACTGCAGATACAGGAAAAGGGCATTTTCAGGATACATATGTTGTTTTTCTGCTCTGTGTTATTACCAGGCTTCTTCAATAGAAAACCAAACTTAGCTGTCACTGTCAGAATTAGTGACAAGGATGCAATTTGAAATTTAAAGAGATTTTAATTTTGATTGATCAATAATCATATTGAACGTTCAGTTAAGACACCCCTTGTAAGAAAAAAATGCCCTGTGGGAGTTTTTGTTTTCAAAATTATTTTAAATTCATCTACCAGCTCTATATTCTCTAGAATAGAAAGCTTTCAGCTCTTTTTCTTTAGGAAAGTATTTGAATTACCAAAAGTTTTATTTGTAAATTTATAATATGTTATGTATATATTTACAGTAGATGATACAATTACAAATGCAAAGTTTAAATCCTTTGCCAAGATTCAGTTACGTCCAAACTCACCTCTTTCTTTCTGCCAAGGGGCCCACCTCTCCATTGCTGTTGGAAAGTGTCAACATCCAGAAGCTTCACTGAACATGCTGTAATTCCGAACTCAGAGCTAGTTATTAGCTGCAGGTTTCTTCTCTCACAGCTTTATCAACACAGTACAATACACACCATGATGACTTACAATTGCTAAGGGCTAATTAAAAGGCAGTGATATTTCTGATGACAGTTAGGCTAGATTATGTTCTCTTTTTCCTATCTATAGATTGCTTTTCCAACAGGCAGGAATATGACCATGATAGGTAGATATCATACCCCTACTTGTTCAAAATCAGTTTACATGTTACTTATTTCTCAGCAAAGGATTTTTCAGTAAGAAGCCCATCATCTGCAAAATAGCGAGCAATGCATTACAATTACCACACAGGGAGAAAAGGTGCAGAGCTATTTATTCTGATCTGAGTCATATTATAACTAAGTATGATAGGGCTGGGCCCTAATTTTTTTTCAGCAACGAGCGATAGATTAGGGGCTTGCTCAGCTATTCTTCAGTCATTAACACTATACTTGTCGAATTCTCTGTGCTTAACAAAATCCGATAATTGCAGACAGCATTAGTTCTGCATCTTTGGAGAATGGCCAGCACAGATTCTAATGAAATAAGCCGACCATGCTATGAGGGATTTAGGAAGTACTGCTATGCTGCCTACAATGACATTTTATTACTGATTAAATAATCTCTGAATCTGACTGTTCTGCAGTTTTTTGCAACCTTACAGTAGCTAGATTCAAACACTTTATGAAAATAAGAACAATGTGATTCTCAGAGGGTCTAATCTTTTGAAAATGGAGTCAAGTGGTTCAAAACCAGAAGCTCATTAGCTAGCTCATTGCAAATTGTGTTAAGGCTGGATCCAAGCTGTATATGCAGTGTCTTTGAAAGCATATAAAGTAAATACATTTGGGCATATGCATTTCGAAAATTAGTGTATTAATTCAGTAATACGAACCATGTTTCACGTTCATGCTTCCTGGTCTCTGATGATTTTTTTAGAGGTTTCTAATTGGAGTTTTAGGCTGGAGTCCTGCCTATGTGAGAGACTTATCTGCCCTACAAGCCTCGCTTCTACTATATCTCTGAACCACTACAGCAACCACAATATTTCCTCTCTTGTCCAAAATTTTACACTGTCTGTATGGACAGATCAGGCACCCCCCCTCCTTACAACAGAAGGATGCCACAGTCGGAGCATTTTCTGTAAAACAACCCAGAGCGTGGCACTGTTCTGCAGAGCCCATAGCACGCTGCCATCCATCTGCCTTGCAGAGCTTCTCTTTCAGATAGGATGGGCCCCAGCATCACAATGGATCAGGGATAGCGACTTCTGTTATTTATGTAATTTAATTTAATTTAATTTAATTTTTGCACAGACTTTCTTGATGGGATTGCTTATAGGGCAATGCACCGCAACTGAATTTCTCTTGAAATACCTATGTCTTAAAAGACCCCCCAACAAGCACAAAGAGCTGTTGGAGAGGTCTCCTTTCAAGAAATGCAGTTCTATAAATCAATAGTAAGAAAGGAACTGGAGGAAAATGTAAGATCACTGAATAAATTAACCAATCAAATCAAATTTATCCAAGCAGTTTAAAAATCACTCTTGCCATCATATGAACTCATGCACCACTGTGCTTAGGAAGTATCAGGTATTTTCAGCAGCGCAGATCTCAAGAACAACAACATATACTTTACTCCAGTGGAAATACAGTCCATGGTATCAGTGTTACATTCCAATTTACTAAAGGTTCCTTTGGATACCAAGAGACCTGTCATTCCCAAAGTGCCTGTTTAAGAGCAGGAACTGTGTTGAAAGGCCTGGCGTGTGCACTGGAGAAAACGCTTGGAGATTCTTGCAAATAAACTGGCACAGGGCTCGATAAGACGTAGTCTTTACCTCCTTTTTTTGATCAAATTTTAAATATACTTTAGTATTACACTGTCTTAGGGATGCAATGACAGTGTTTGAGTTTTGGTGACCCTGAATGATTTGCAAATCTTGATGCAGATGTAATGCAATCTATCCTCAAGAAAAACAGTATTATTTAAAAAATTTGGGAGGAATTTTACTGTATTCATTATGTAGACTCCTTCTTAACCATAACTACAACTTTCTGGGACTTCTTGTCATATTTATGGTTCTTACCAGGAGTGAATATGGTTTGTATTTAACAGTTATGATGAATAGTTTTTATGCACCACAGCAAAACTTGGTATTTTAAATTTATAGTTGCTTTGAATTTGAATCATGAAATATTCATTACATTTTCACAACAAAAAGTTCTTCTAACAAATCATTCACTCAGTTCGTTTTGTATCCTAATTTCATGTAGGTCTAGAATACAAATTCTGTGCAGAAGTAAGAGCATTAACACAACTGGCAGCTGGTAACCAAACATTTGGAATCTGAGTATTTGAAGAAATAATGTGACTTTAATTATTTTTTCCTCATAGGCTGGGGTGGAGTCATAAATTCTTTGTTTGGGAAACACTGCTCAGACTCTATAAGTTAATGGTATTTTTGCAAGCAGAAAATCAACACAACTTGCTCTGCTCTGCACCACTGTCTGTATCCATTAAAAGCTGATATGAGCTCCCACAACAAGTTTTAACTGACAATAGTTTAGCACGTTCATCAGCTTCAGACATATTTGAAATATGTATGTTCTTTGTTTTACCTGGGCATTTCTGGCTTAACTTTTCTGCAGATATCTTTTCATAGCAAGATGAATCACCATAAAATATAGTCTTATATGAAAATATGGAATAAATGGTTTACATGGTTCTTTATCAACCTCTGAAAATACAGATCGGAGTTGAACATTGTACTGCTTGGCTTAGTCTTCAATGGTTCATGGGAAGTTGATGACTTTTTCCATATCTATCCAGCCAGGGTTTGCAATGCTGGAGTGTAGAGGGACTATTCCACCACCCTGCTTCCAATTTTCACCACTGGTGATGTCCAAGCTAGGCATAACCAACCAAACAACAGAAAGTCATCCACATTCCCAACAGTTGGCCACCGCTTTAGTTTAGCCATTGATTTCAGTGGCTGGAGAGGAAAGGTAGAGGGCCTACACTTAAGTCTGTCGCATTTTAATCACTCCACTTTTGTTGTGATTAAGCACGATGATAGTTAAAGCCACAGGGAGTGATTATGCATATTTTTATTGGCGAGACTGGTTTAGGAAGGTTAAACTTTGAAACTTGGTTCTTCCCCAGAAGTGACTGATCTACCAAAATTGTTACTATTCTGGAAGCTGTTTCAACTAGAAAATTTAAGATGCATATTTTACAATAGACATAGCTCCTGGTTACCATTCACTATCAGAACTAGAGTTGTGTATGAATTACAATTTCTATATCTAATTAAATTTTATTAACAATAATTTTTCTATATGTTGAGACAGTGAAAGATAAAATTATCTGTTTAAATTCCAAATGAACCCAATGTCTGTTTCCATACCAAAGCAAACAAAAAAGGTTTCATTTTGCAGTTTTCATTTTACTTTTAAAAAATTTTCAAATTACTTTTAGGCAAATATTGTGATGAAATTATTTTTCATTAAAAAACTAAAATTTCTATAAAGGATCAGAATCAAAACAATCTATTTCCACATTTTCTTCAGACTTTTGCCTGGTATGTTTCAGAAATTTTAAATGGGTAAGTTGTTCCAATCATCTTAAAATCTGCACAATTTTTTAAAGTGTTATCATGAATTTTGAAATTTTGCAAATATGCTCGTGAAAAATTTCTGTACCATGGTAAGTGGCTTGAAATGCATTTTTCTTAATTTTTCATTATGCACTCTCTCTTTTTAAAATCAATACAAATGAGAAGTCTGCAAATTTTTCAGTAGAGGACTCCATCTTTCTTCTAAGGTCCTTATACTTCTGACTGTTCTGTGGGTACATAATGAATGTAACCAAAGTTAAAAAAAAATAAATTAAAATTAAAAAGTAAACCAGAATACATTCATTTAATTTCTGTGATGCAAATGTTTTTAAATCTGAATCACGATTTCAACACTTTAATGTGACTGTGCAAAAATCAGGCTATGTGTTTGATAGATTTGCTGAAGCCAGAGCCTGACCAATATCCCTTCAAGCAAATCCTTAAAAGATCAACATTAGTATCATATCCAGACAAAGAAATTATTCCAGGCGCAAGATACCAGAAGAAAAGAGAATGGAGAATTACTACTGTAGACTCAAAAGGCAAAGGAGTGCTGAGAAAAGTAAATATAAGGTTGTTAATTAAACCAGTAAAATAAGGGGGAGAGGTTACGTAGAGGAAATTAAACTAATTCTGAAGCATAAACGCAGAGATAAAACTGGAAATTCCATCATTAGACAATAGAATATGCAAGAACACAACCCTTAATCTCTGCCGTTTCTTCAGTATAAACAAATCCACTGGTTGCTAGCGTTATTGCTGAAAACAGCTCTCATCAAATTGTACACAGAGAATAAGTTTCATCTTTTGGAAATAAAGCTATTACTTCCATTATACGTCTTTGTCCAGGAAACCTACATTTATGTCCAGATTGAAACCAGTCAAAGACACAGTTTCTTATTAAGTAGTCAACAACCTGAAGGCACTGCTTTCTCTAAAGCCTTAAATAAAAAAAAGTAAATAGGGAAAGGGGTCCAGAAGGCAGGATCTAATGTAATTTAAAACTGGAATTACATCAGCAGTTTCAAACAGATGGCAGAATGTAGAGATAAATGTGTTAGCTCCTTTAGCTTATTTGGTCTCTCCATTGTTTGCATCATTAAAACAGGAGTAGTTTACAATTTAAAAATATACTGTGTATTATACATTGGAAAAATGGACATGCACCTACTGAGTGGAAGGAGGTAGGATTAAATTAATTTGCCATACTTTAATGTACAGTATCTGGGATGCTTTAGGCAAGTCTGCAAATAGGTTTCCTAGGAAATGAGATGAACAAAAATATAATGACCTTGAAATTATACCCCCAAATGTCCCAAGTATTTAGCAACCTGGCTCAGAAGTGGTAATTACACAAAAAATACAAAAGATCCTTAATTGCTTCAGTTATAGTGTATCTAGGCAGGTCAGTTACTGTACACAGCTGCAAAAAAATGGTACGTGATTAATAGGGGGTTGCTTATGATAGCGCTAACTAGCTAGTGTATAGTGCAAAACACTCATTTCTTTTCCAATTAAAGAAAAAAAATCTGGTTTTGATTAGGCTCTTCAGAAGGTCTAAGTCTGTAGCAGCAAAATACTCCACTCTTACGCTGTTAAATGTCTTAGTCAAGGACCAAGCAGCATATATTCATGAAAAACAGAAAGGTTTAAATAAAATACTGGGGTGAAAACACTGCAAATATCAAAATAAGGCACTTCAGACCATTCTGGTTATTCTAGTTCGTTGGTTGTAAAACTAAAGGGTAAACCAGTTCAAATAAATAAGACTGATAGAGGTCTGTCTCCAGAGCTGGAACCAGGCATCAGCTTTTCCTGTGATTTGTTACACAGCAATTAATCATTCTTTCCATGTAGTTCTAAACTCATTCCAGCAAAGTCTGAAGCAGGAAGCATTCAAAAATCATATAAGAGAGCTTGCAATACTTCAACATAGTATTGCAGTTCCAAGAGACCCGGGAGAAACGGTGAACTGTATGTAGAGCTCTCCAGATTTGTGAACTTCTTGTGGTTTAACCACCAACAGGTTGGGAAAAATGTGCAGTCATGATCTTTGGAGCATTGCCTGGAAAACATGCTCTGCAGAGGAGTGGTTAAAATGGACCCTGCTCAGGTCAGAGTGTGCACGACTTGAAAATATGGCTTGGTCCACTGTGATTCTTGAGCTTGTCTATCCTCTGGGCATGGTCTCAGTACGTCCATGGGCTCTGATGACCTTCAGGCATGACTCCATCTAGGCTTGGGGAGGGGAAGGGATCAGGAATCAGAGGAAGGGGCACAAATGGCAACCATCGGTGGGGCTAAAATCCAGAAAAGTTGTGCGGTTTCCTCTTGTCATCTCTCAGGAGAGGCATGAAACTTAGCACTGACAATTCAGTCTTCCTTCCTAGGTGTAACAGTCAACACTTCACAGAGGTGGATAGAGCAGCTTGGTCAGGCATTCACTAAGGATTCTCCTTGCAGATCTCTCCATATCTTGGCAAACTCATGTGTGTGAGGTCACCATAGCAGCTAGACAGTGAGAATTTTTTTACATAGCAAAATCTGAGAGTCTAGGAAATGAAACAAGACCTTGAAATAAATACTGTTCTCACAAATGGGCTTTTGAAACTACTCTCCAAATCTCAGTCTTTCCCACAGCTTTATTTTCACTTGAGAAAAAAAAAAACTTAACAGCTATTTTTCTAGTTTCTGGTGTGCATGCGTGTGTATATTCACAGTCATTGAATTTAAATCCTGCCCAGTTTATAGTTTTCAGAGAAAGTAACAGTTTTTAAAGCCCTTAAAACAACGGTAGTATTCCCTGGCAGAGTAGATTCAAAGGCAAAACAGAATTATTTTGCACTATGATTTACCCATTCATGTTATGCTGCATATTGAGTGTCATCAGAATCTACAGCCTTAGATCAAGCACTGCAAAAAGAAGTCTGGGAAGAGATTTTCAGAAATAAATATAGACCTGCATTCTGCTTTGCTTATCACTGGGATCATGGCAAGTGATAAAGGGAGACTTGGGATGCAGAGAAGTAATGCGGCTTTGGGAAGTCCTGAGAAAAATCCTGAATTATCTTACCAGGGAATCCCTCTTGAAGTCTCACTGAAGCTGTCTGTGGCAAACCCTCTCCACTGCCCTTAAAAAGGCACGGTTTGCCCAGCCCTGTGGCCACTTGGCTCTGCCATAGGTTCATTGTGTGCCCACATCTTTTTCCTGCCCAAGTCTCCTTGTGGCCTTAGAGAAGAGAACAAGCTAAACTCTCCAGCAGATTTTGGATTTGGTGCTCTATAATCTCATCTTTGGCATCTATGCAAGGGCCAGCCGAAATCTCATTCAGAGAAAGCAGAATTTCCTACAATCCAAACAAAAGTCGCACCAAATGGTCTGATTTCCTTAAAGGGTCTGATTTCACATGTTCAAATTCTGTGTGGATAATGACTTGCAAGTGATGTCTTTCCTATATCATTCCTACTATAGATTGCCACTCACCAGATCAAACATAAAATTTTCATTTTTAAGAATTGAAATGCAGAACAGAGAGGGTATCCCCCCAAGAGAGATCTGCAGAAAACAATATTAACTGCAAGGCAGGTCAAATGTTCACTGACACATCTTGACAATGCCCCTTTTCTTTACATTGACTCTATTTGATTAAACTGATTGAAATGCATTTCATACTTGTGCTTTGTCAGTCTATATTTTGGGCTTCGTGAACAAAATGATACTAGATTGACTTACCCAGATACTTCACAAAGCTTGTCATGTTGAATTAATTAATGTTGCTTGTACAGCGTGAGTATATGGAGATTCATCTTTTCATTTCTGTATTTGCTTTATAGCCAAATAAGGGGATGACAAAACATTACATTGGTAGTTAACAGACATTTTAAATGTCTTCATTTCTTTAGAAACGTACAATGGAAATACTACAATAATTGTCACACACATTATGTAACATTACTTACATAAAAACAGAAATACTACAGTAGTAACCAAGAGTAGCAATGAATAAAACTAACTGTGCTTTCTCTTTTCCATTAATGAATGGTGCAGAAACTGATCATACATTCAGTTATTCTTTAGAAACCTGAACATAGAAAATTTTACTAAATCTGCGAAGTTTTGGGAGGAGATTTTGTACTGAAGTCTTGCGACATTGATCGTGAAGTCAGTAGAATTTTATTAATGTCATTTGCAACAAGGTAGTGCTTACACCATTTCGCTTATAGATATAATACCCATATGGGCTTTGGAGGATTTTTATGATATCCAAACCCCTTGTTGTTCAACACTATGCCTAAATAATGCTGGAGTCCATTTTAGTGCATTTCTTTTTGTACTACATAAAATGAACAAGCAGCATAAAACATGAAAGATGTCAATTAGTTTTACGAATGCAATTAAAAACAATGATGTGAATGCATTGTATTTTTAGGTGAGAGGCTGAACAAAGCATCGTCAAATATGATTGTCATTCAAGCAGATGTGATGTGGTCAAATACAATATTCTGTCCAGAAGCTGTCATCATTTGGTTTTGTCAAAAGCCCCTTTTACCTTTTACTCCTTAGTCATGAGATCCATGAAAGAGCAGTTAAGTCACTTTTACGCTGGCTCACTGTGCATACATTGCTTTATTTCAGCAGCAAGGGACTCAGAAGTACAGACGGAAGCTATAGAAGCTCCCATTGCCAAAACTTTGTTCACCGTATTTATAGCTCGCATGCCGTAAAAACACATTAATACATCTGAGTGCCTGAGGAAGTACGTACTTACCTTGGCACGCTAAATTATCTCTCTGAACTCTGTGGCTCACTTCCCCCTTCTTCTTCTCTTTGTGGCGTAGAGGCTATGAAAACTAGTCCTGGTCCTGCTACTGGTAACTGAAATAGATTCTGCCTTTGCAGGGGGGAAAGTTGGAGGCCGTAACATCATGCTGGTGGGAAGGAGGGCTGTAGATATACCAAGCATCTGCTGAAAGAGTGGAGCTGCAGATTTGCAATGTAGTCTGCTGAAAGAGGACTACACCACACTACACCGGTTCTACACCAGACTGCACTTCGGGCACCAGGGAACTCTGTACACATGGTTGAAGCCGCCAAACAGACACAGAGGTCCAGAGCTGTGAATTCAAGGCCTTGTACCAAAGGTTACTTCCAACTGACCTGGTCATTTGAAGTGGAAGGAGGAGTCAGCCTGGGCTGCCATCAGCTATAGAAACAGTCATGCCATAATTACATTGTCTAGCTGGGTGGCCTAGGTTTGAATGTAGCTTTTCCACCTTTCCGGACCTCAAACCCATCCCTGCTTCCCTGTAATTTGAGTATTATTCATTTTTATTTCCAAAACATAGAGAATATGACTGTGCTTTCAACATATCTTTTCTCTTCTGGCTTTCTTGCAAATTTAAACTAAATAACAACTCTGTCTTTTGCTTTTCATTATATATTTTTCTTAGGAATGGAAAAAAAAGTTGAGATAACTACACTCTTGCTTTAATTTCTGCTTAATGGCAAAAGTCCATGAGGCGAGGAGGGAGGGAAGCAGGGAAGAGAGAAGGCAGAGAGGAAGGGAGAGAAGGGTGGGGAGAGAAGAGGGAGAAAGAGGGAAGAAAGGAAGGAAGAAAGAAGGGAAGGAGGGAGGAAAGGGAGGAAAAAGAGAAGGAAAAGGCAAGGGGGAAGGAAGAAGGGAAGACGAGAGAGAAGAGAGGGAGAGAGGAAGGAAGGGATTAAGGGAGGAAAACAGGAAGGGAAAGAGAAAGCGAAAGGGAAAGGAAAGAAAGGCAAGGGAGGGAAGGAAAGAAAAGAAAGAAAGGAGGGAAATATCAAAGGAAATGAGCATAGGTAGTAGACTGTAGAAGAAATTAAGTTTTCATCTCAGTAGCCAGAACTGGCAAGATGAACTTTTTCAGGCAGCCCCATAGTATGAAAATTAGACTACAGGTTGGAGCCAGTAAATCCAAGGAAGAATATGACAAATAAAGTACAGCTGTGCATCGTATTTGTAATAATGCAGCATAATTAGAAAGTGAATAGAAAGCATAATGGTTATCAAATGATACTTATGCCGGAGATGCATTGCAACTCATCTGCAAGTGCTATGAGACCCTTGCTTCCTCACAGAAACTTAGACAAGATTCCTCTGTTACAGGCAAGCTGCCAGTTATTGTTTCTTATTGTAGTAAAATGCTCAGAAATTCAGTATTGATAACTTCCTTCCTGTTAAGTTCATAAAATTATTCTGCTTTTATATATAGCACTGTATAAATCTGTTTACTCTGGTCCATGACTAATATTTTCACTTAATTGCTTTTCAAGTTATTTGAAACACTTTCCTCTTCTGTAACTAGGTCTTTTAGCTTACTTAATTGCTGGCCTATTTGGTCCAACAGCTGAAAACACTCACAAATGCATAATTCCTGACTGAGATGGAATATAACTTTTATGAGATATCCAGTATTGGCTTACAGATTTCAAGTGACAGGAGCAAGGTTCATGTCTAGGTAAGTAGTTTCCAGGGGTCAGCTAACCACACCAAGAAGTAGGCACATCATTTCTAGCTTGATTTATCTACATTTACTTTCCAGAAATCTCATTTCTGGCATTTTCTTTAGTGTTCAACAGCTCTTGTGTGCCATAAATGAGTCTTTTCAGCTTTTTTTTTTTTAATAGAAACTAAATAGCATATTGCATCAGTCACACTTACATAGATTTTACAGACTTGCAATCTTTTCTAAACTCTTTCCTAATGCCAGGCTGCTTGGTGTTTAGAGACTGGATAGGATTTTAGTGGCAGTTTCCTCAAGGCAGTACCACCTCCTATTACTACTTGACAGCCCTGTTTTTTACAGAGCATGCTCAAGCACTCTTAGCCAAAGACCACAGAAGTTCACATTCAGCTGTTTATTCAGTTTACACTTGAGTCTCTTTCAGAATCACCACTTTCCAGATTTTCCTTTGTGCAAATATGAGGTTACTCTATTTCTGCACTTACCATGTGAGCAGACCCAACCCAGACATCCATATTGTTATAACAACTGATCAGTCCTTGCTCCTATTATTATTTTCCAATCTGTATCCGCAAAATGGACTAACACCACACTCACATTTTTGTCCAGATGAATGCATTGGAATTACTCAAGACTGCTCCCAATGGTTCACTGTTGTGCGTGCCCCCTGATGATTTTGTTTACCCATTGACATTATTAGGATGAAAATAGAACAGCAGTGATGCATGTCTGTGCAGACTTTGGGAGGCTGTTACACCACTCAGAAACAAACTATATTTGCTGTAGTCCTTTACATGACCACTTGTGCCCATCTATTCTTCTGATGGCTGCTAAGTGGCACTCACACAGTTCACACTTAATTTCTTAGGTGGGCAAAGGTATTTGTTCACAAACTGGATAATTTCTTATTTCCTGAGTCTTTTTCATTCATTGTTTAATATTTTCCTCCATTAAAATCTCTATCCTGGTTTAAATTATTTGTAAAACAGTCACATAAAAAAGCAGGCTACCAATGATTCTCCAACATACATAGCAAACGATATCATGAGCAGCTCCCATGTTCACATCAACTACCCATCAGACAGCAACCTGCAGGAAATAAACAGTTCAACATATCCTGAAAAATATTCATTTATATGTTGCAGATGAATGCTTATTATTGATTCTCAAATAGTAGAACAGGAGCGAGTTTTGTGCAAATGAATAATTGAGCCAACCTTGCTATCTTCAGTACAAGCTAAGTTAGTTTAGACCAACCACATTCAGCTGGAATGATGGTCCTTAATGGAATACACATCATGCTGCATAGTTTGCTCAGCCAAAATTGTCTTCTGCTTGAATTGTCCAGTGGATATACCACAGAGAAGCAATGCCAGTTACCTCCTAGTGCAATCTCTAGAAAGGTTTTGGAAGATGTGAGGATGCACACAAGTTAGAGTGAGAGCAAAGTAACCATGAAGTCATTCCTGCAGTTAAAATACTGCATAGTTTTTATGGTACATTTTTGAATTTTCCAAAGCATTAAGGAAATTACAGCTTAAAACTCTTTGGACAGTCTGCCTGCCTGTGAGAGGGCGTGAGGTACTATCGGGTTTTTGACTTTCCACTGTCTATTATAGTGAACTATAAGAATGGGAAGTACAAAATTATATACCCTGGTAACTGGAGGCACCAGAATCACGTAGTGCAACAAAACCACCAAAGAGCACATAAGGGGAACATGGGGGAGTCACATGGGTGTGGCTGGACCTCCCCCATCTTGTCCCTCCTTTCTACTCCCATCAAGATTTCATCCCACTCTCTCCCCCCCAACCGTGAATACTAGCACCACCAGAAAAAATGCACGGTGTCAAAAATTGTTAGCAACTGAATACAGTACAACTGGTTATTCATTATCAGATGTGAATGAATTGGATCATATTGTAAAAAAACTTGAGAAGGTTGCAGATTTGGTCTGTCTTCACTGTATAATACGAACAAAAGCTCATGCATTGTGAGCAACTCACTAGCCTACTTGCCTGCAGCTCCATGCAGCAGTTGAACAATTGGTTTGGCATTTTCAAAGGAACTTAACTGGTTGCCATGCCTCTTCAATGTATCTATATTAAAAATATACTTATCTATATTTGTAATGTGTTAAACACTTTCATATTTCATGTTACACTTAGGCCTTCTTTCTGTGATGTTGCCAATGTCAGAGAAGGATGGATTTCAGTAAGCTGTCTGCTGCTCCTGGATGTAGATGTAATATATGTAACTGAAAATGAAATTTCAGATTTGTTTCACAAAGACAAGATACATTTCAGTTTTAGATCTTGATGTTAATGTTATAGCCAAAACGGATGAATTTCTCTCCTAAGTCATAAAAGAGCATTTAATAAATTGGTCAGTCTCCTTGCTCAGTTAATATAGCAGAGAGAGGCATTCTTTAGAAACATTGGTACAATGTCAAGTGGAGTTTATATCCAGAGTTTTCATTTTTAAAAGTGACATGTTTTACTCTGTAGAAAACTGCATTTTACTGCAGAAAACAACAGCTGTTTTTTTGTGCAGTTTCCTTGACACTTGCTTACTTCCCATTATCTTCAGTGGAGATGAATATGTATATCTGGGGAAATATTTTGGCCCTGCGAAAGAAGGGCAATAGGTTTTAAGTGTCTGCATAACTCCAACTTATTTTCTTAGTACAGCTGAATCTACCGGTGACTCTTGGTAGAAGCTAGCTTTTCTCGCACTGAATACACAGCCCCAAAGAGACTTTTGTCTGGTGCTTGGTGGACGACTGAAGTGATGGAATCAAAAGACTTTGTTCTGTGGGACACAGACTGGTAGGTGGAAGAGTGGAAGAGGGCAACTTTATCGGCAGTACATGTTTATCTTGTTTTGCTGTATTTCCTGAGCTAACAAACTCTTTTCTGGTGTGTCTGTGCCTCTTCAGAGGACTATGAGGGATGTTAAGTATTCCAGCCTTTTACGGCAGGAAAGAAGAAAGAGAGAAGTAAGTTATTCCTCAAGAAAGACCTCTTAAGCTTTTTCTGTTGATATTACACTCTCATCAGAAGATTCCTAATTGTGAAATGCTACCTGTTCGCCTTTCCAGTTAAAGAAATACTGCAGCTGAACTCCTGCTTCACTTCTTAGCTAAACCATGGCAGACCTGCACCTGTACATCAGCAATAAGAGTATTAAAAAGAACAGGCAAATGTGTTGACTCTCTTCTCTTTGACAGTCCTTTTTTCAAACCTCTTTTGATAGTTTCCTCCCAGAAAGAGAGTGAGGAGTGTGTGCAAACACTTGTTCTCCACATCAAGCCTGACTGAACAATTTCTCTGCTATTCTGAGCTTCTGGTGAACTGAAAATTACCAGCTGTACTGAATTGTGACTCTGTGTGTGTGTGTGTGTGTGTGTACATGTGCATGTCCACTCTGGGGAAGAGGGAACAAAGAGATAAAAAGAAACTATCATATCTGATGACAGTGAATTCATTTTCACATTTATGACCCAATCTAGCAATTCAATTCAGTAAAATACAAACGCAGCCTTACCTTCTGAGTAAAGATTATTTCTTGGAGCCCTCATATAAGCATATCTGGAGATATGCAGAACAAGGAATTCTCTAATGCATTTCCTGGCTGAGACATAGTTAACCAATAGGGTAGTAAACGCGTAAGTGCAATCACCATTGCACAAGTTTGAAAAAGAAAATGAGATTGGGCTAGGGAAGAAGACAGGTATTTTAGAGTTATGCGGCTTCCACTTCACACTTCAGGATGGCCAATCCACATCCAGATATGCTCAAAGCTGATCAATAACAAGCTAATTTTTGTAATCTTCTAAAAAGATTACAAGGAATCAGGTTATCAGAGCTTAACTAGCTAACACTCCTCATATGATTTGCAATGATAAACAGTAACTCATTAAGCTGCAGTAACATATTTGCCACCCTTTGATATCTATACTCTTTGTATTAAAGTGGTACCAAACTAAGCTTTTTTAAAATCAGTGTGCTACGTCACTCCTTCCATGTTGAAGTAAACCACAGTCGCTATAAAAAACGTGTGTAACAACCCAGCTAACTAACTCCTTGCCAAAAATTGACTTCAATAGCTGTCTACAGAGTCTGCCAGAATACTGTCGGCCAACTCACACCATGTGTGCCTTGTAGGGTCGTGGCTTTAAAAGGACAACAGATTTGCCAAAATCTATCCATCTTTTCAGCTGGAATCCTCTCCATTGCTCATGAAATTTAGTCACATCTAACAGGAAGGAAACAGACAACAGCCATCAGCACAGAGCACAGCTAGGAGAAAGTAAAGAAAGTTTTTAGACCCTGAGTGGAAGCACTTTGTGTTGACAGAATGGGACTACCCAGGCTGAGGTACATAATTGTATCCTGAAATAATACCTTTTAAAACACTTTCAATGAATAGCACTTATGGAATCATAGAATCGTTTTCATTCGAAGAGACCTTTAAGATCATCAAGTCCAACCATTAACCTAGCACTGGCAAGTTACCACTGAACCATGTCCCTTATCTGAGAACCTGGGAGCCAGCTACTGCCTCTGGGTGTTCAGACAGCTAACTGAAACCCATACCTGACTTTCCCAAAGGACATTTATAAATCCACTATAAAAACTGCCTCCTTTCCGAACACCACTGTCCAGACAATCTGTTCCCCCAACAGGACTGCTCTGGCAGAAGGCCTGTCCTTGGAGGCTATTTAATCAAATATGCTCTATCTTTTACCAAAAGTTTTCTGTTCTGGGAAGGGACATGGGCAAGAATAACAGACTTTGAAAGTCAAAGACCTGACTGCAATTTCATCATAATCATGTTCAGATAACCACTGCATCTGTACAGAAAAGCTCTACATTGTAAGTGCAGCATGCCCACTACATCTGTGACAGGTGATCTGTACTGTACAGTCACAGCTGACTTGCAGTAAGTGTGTGGGAGACAAGAACCCTCCTTCTTTTAGATCTGGAATTTGGTGACCTTTATTTTACCTAATAGAGCTGGCAGGAACACAGACCAACAGTATGCTCACGGGCCCAGCAGACAGCATGAGAGATGGCTTGCCACAGAATCCACTCTGGTGAACTTAGGGGATAGCATTCTTCTGTCTCTTTCATGGGCTCAGAATCTCAGGATGATGGGATAGGAGGTCACTGATGAACTGAAAAATGGGTCAAACTCTGATTACCCCCACTGCTACAGCTGTTTTTTCTGCTCTGAGTATTTGCCATATCTGAGGTTGCATGGAGATTTGCATGCAATATCTATGTGTCTGAGATTACACTTACTCAGATGGTATACAGGGACAGTGCTCTACTTTGGCAAGATGAGGAAGAAGCAACGGAGACCTGCATTCTGCGCAGAATGGCTTAAGTGAGATGAACTGAAAAGGATATAAGAAGAGTGTGGGAAAAAAGATGCAGAAGGAGCAGAAAGAAAGGGATGAACAAGAGACTGGGCAGAGAAACGAAGGATCAGGGTAGACAAACAAGAATAGCTGAAAGGGAAGAAAAGGCACATGAAAGGCACATCTTGGGAGCCCAGAAGCCATGAAACATTATGGTTTTACAAATCAAACTTCTATAAAGGATCAGACTGATTTTTGTAACTGAATTTGCCAGGGTAGGGGGGAAGAACAAAGAAATACCCAGCTCCAAAGACCTGGGATGAGGCTGGGTGTGAGCTCATTTCACAGTAAAACTATAACAGCAGGGAAAACCGTGTGCCCATGTGTAAGGGGAACACTGGCGACAGCACCGACAGTGATGGCACGACATTTACTGACTATCTGGGAGGTGGGAGATGGCAGGGGCGGGGGGTGGGGGTGCAAACAGCTTCAGCACAACACTTCCAAGAGAAGAGAAAATGTTCGGCAGAGAATTCTCCCTTTCTCCTTTAGTCACCCGTGATGATTTACGAACCTCTCTGCATCTCCGTCCTGGGCTTTTCAATGAAAGAATCCAGCTAGCTTTCTCATAATGGCAGAAGTAATTAAAAAGGGGATCAACTTCAGAGGGACATAAAACACACACCAAAAGTCTGCCTCTTTAATGCTATCCCCTACATACTTTACTGGCGGGGATTCTGCTAATCTAATACCTGTTAATTTTCTTTCTAATTAGGGCTATAGCTCACCAGAGGCTGTTTTATACTTAATTTGTTTGGGTTTTATTATATGGCTCAACAGTCAGCCCAGCCAACCACTGTATGCATCAAGTGATCCTGGTTGAGATCTTTCAGGCATTACTGCACACTGAGGCCCTTGGAGAGAACGTGCCACTACAATTTGTGAGTCACCCGTTCTTGCTCTGCCTAGGTCTTGTCATGTGTGTGCTTGTCAGGATTCATCTCCGTCTCCATTACCCCTGGGGCAGAAGTCATAGTTTGTTTCTGCTCACTTGTCTGATTTTTAGCAGATCATATTCCCATCTTCAGAACCTTAAGCAAGTGCCATCTTTGGAGAATTTAAGGTGGAATTCTAAGTGTTGATTTAATTCAACTCAAAAACATCTTTTAATTGACACAAAATATCCCCAGTTCAACCACTTTTCAAGGTTAAGGTAGACCGCTATACAAAGGAAGAAAATGAAATGAAAAGCATTCTTTACCATTACCAAAAAGAAAACTTATTTTCTTAACTGTTTTCGTTGTCCTTCTGTCATTTTTAAAAAATATTTACTTTCAAGACTTTAAAATTAAGTTGAGGCCTGAGGCAGACTTTATTTGTCTCAAAGACACCTGAGATCTTCATTAAATTCTATTTTTGCCAGAAAGGTTTGCAACCAAATCATGCACCAGCTAAACAATTAGCTTGGAAATTATCAGGAGAAAAATGAGAGAGTAAATCACAGATAAGCAAAGTCCATGGTGCTTTAGTGATCAGAACATAATATATGCCAATGAAAGAACATTTTCTTAAGCCACTATAAGCCAGCCCAGGGGACTGACCAATCTTTGTTTTGCATCTAGGATGTCAGCTTCCAAGTAAACAAGGGTATTAGTACACCATTGACTCCAAAGTGGTGAGCAAAGGTGGTCACCAATAGCCGTTAAATAGTAAACCTCATCCTCCATTTCTGTGGATGCAAGGAAGGATGCCACCTATAAGTTGCTCGGCCACACACTGAGAATGAGGGCAGCATTTGTTATGTCATTCTAAAACGATACATGAATTCCAGAGAACCACCGTCCCGCTTATCTGAATCCACAAAGGGCTTAAGTTTCATGCAAGCAATTCCCATGACTTTGTCGGTTCAGCTCTTACAGAAACAGGATAATGGAAACTCTTGCCTATCTCTGCAGCAGAAATAAACCTCAGAAAATTCCTGCTTTCTCCACTGTTGTCTGGTCGGATTTTACTGAAAGAGATGGAGAGTGCAAGGTCAAGATGATGGTTGTCGTTGTTGAAAACCTTCAGAAATACCACATCAAATAAAAATAATAAATATAAAATCATACATATAGCCAAATAACCTAATCAGCTCATCTAGCCACACATCTAGTAGTTTTCAGTACTCCAGCTAGCTCAACAGAAGAGCAATTGGTCTGGATCTGGTTTTGTCTACAGAAGCATGGCTAGTCAGACAATCTTCAGTGGTATTTGGATGGGAAAACTGTGGGAGTTAGAGTTCCTAGTTTGGGAAGTTCACGGCAAAGTAAAACAAGCTGGGCTTCTACCCACTGTGTATAGATGTACAAGACAGTTGACAATTCCGAAGTGCAGTTGAGTTACCCTCCATCAGACATGGAAGACTACTTGTTCCAGGAACAAATAATCTATGACACAATGTAATGTGTTTTTTCTTTTCCACCCAGCAAAAGAAATTATCCTCAACTGAAACAACTTATATCAGCTAAAAAGGTTCTACCTTACCGTCCCAGGGAAGAGCACAAAGCACAGAAAAACAGACAACCCAAACTCTACCAGCAAAAACTCACAGAACTGAAGGAACTTCAGGTGGTGAAAGCAGTTTCACTGGAGATGTGATATGACCATATTTTTCTGAACATGCCCTGGCAGGCCTAGGTAGATCTCTAGAAGGGAATTCCTTGCACAATAGAAAAAAAAATATAGAGGGTAGGCTTGCACAATACACATTGAAATTACACATCCCAGTGTCACCCTCTGCTAGGTAGGCCTAACAAACTTCTCCGAAAGACAAAGAACATACGCGTGAAGGCCGTGTCCATTGGCAGTCTTCAAACAGAATGGTTCAGATTCTTGACCAGGAAGTGTCTAACCCAGAGAATGCTGGAGATACGGAGGAAGGATGTTACAATGGAGGAGTCACTCCAGAAACGTCCAGCTCCTCTAGTCTTCCACAGGCATCTGCTGTTGGCTTCTATCAGAGAAAATATACTGAGCTGGATGGAACTTCTCCATGCAGAAAGCAGCTCTTCTGCTCTCTACTCACCTGTCCCTGGTACCCCCTCCTGCTTTCAGCCCCATTTCCATGCAGTCCTCCAGTCCCTGGCCTCCTTAAGAGGGACTGCAAGCATCAAGGGACATTACTGCTGATGCGATCATCAATGACTGCTGCTGGAAATCCATGCAGAAATATGTGCTATGCACAGGGAAGCAGACAGCAACAATATCCAGCTCTCCTTCCCTCTCTCCCTTCCTCCACTTGGAATTGAAATTCAAAGAATTTCCATTCCTTGGAGAAGGGGTTAGCATGGGCAAGCCATGCTTTACTGGCACCCCTCCCATGAGTGTGGCCATATCACATGTGTAAGTACCAATATGTGCATGTAAGCACCTGTTTTTAGCCAGGACTTTTTGGTTGTGCGAGAATGAGTGACAAGGGCAAATTCACATACGCAGGCCGGTCAAAATTACAATGTTTTGATCCATCTGGCTAATTTTCCTCACAGAAGGGACAAAGAGAAGGTCAGATAGTGGAAGAACTTCTACCCTTTTCAGACAAATTACAGGCTTGTACTTCTGAGGCATGAGGCCTCCTGTGGTCCTGAGCAGTTTGTGGTGACAAGGTAGGTTCAAGGTCCAGCCTGACAAGCAAATCATCAAGTCAGGGTCAGGCCAGGTTTGGCGGTGGTAGCCAGAGTCATACACGTTCTCGTGATTACCAGGCAAGTCCATGGTGACAAGGCAGGTCCAATGTCAAGCTAGGAGCAGAGTCCACAGGTCAGGATCCAGCCAGGTCAACAGGGCCCATGGCCAAGCATGACAGCAACACAGCTGGAGCTAGAGACAGACACGCTCACAGCATAGTTTGTGCAGGGAATGAGCTGCAATTGAGCCCCTGAGCAGAGGGAATGAGCGGAGGCTCCAGGTGAGGTGGGTCAGAGCAACTAAGGCCCATTAACGCACTCAGGACCCTGACATAGTTTTTCTAGGAGCTGTACAACAGGAGAGGTGAAAAAGTGCCAAGAAACTTTGGCCTGAGCCAAGGAATACCCAGCAAAATAACGAGCCCCAGCTGTTCCAGCAGGGCTCATGCTGCAGGAGTGTCAGACAGGCTCAGACGTTTCCTGTCCCATCGTTTTGCCCCAGAACATTTGAAAAACAAATAAATAATAGTGAGAGCCAATCTGCAGTGAACGTGCCCAAAAGAAAAGGCAGCCAGCCAATGTGACATTTGCTTTCCTCACACCCAGAAAAGCCATCAGTAAATAAATTCTTAAGGGGGGGCTACGAGAAATATTAAAGGCCTTAGGTTGCAATGGATTTTAAAGCAATCATTGTAAAATTTAGCACAAAGTACTATCTTAATGTTTTCATAATGCATAGTTTATGACAACAGAGCCATACCTGTAGATTTCTCAGCTTTTGCTGTTTTCAAATTCACCCTTAGGATTCTGATCATTACTTTTTATTAATTTAATTTCTCTACAAGAAAACAAGTAGCTGGGTGAGCATATGAACTAATGCAGCCTAATTTTGAGTGGCTTTTGAGCTTGTGATAACTGACTTTTAAACTTCTTAACGACCAGAGAATGAGAGACTAAGCAGGAACAAAAACTTCACTGCAGAGTAGATCCCCTGTTTTCCTCAGCCATAGATTCTGAATGAAGCATTTCCTGTGGCTCCGCATTCACAACCACACTTTTACAAGAGTATCTCTGACAGATAACACAAGCAGCTATTTTCCCCTCAAGAGAATTAAGAGAATCACCCTTTTCTACTCTGTGCCCAATTTCATGAAGCAGCTAGGAACAAAAGATGTTCAAGATCTCTGGTCCTCTATCAAATCTCACCGAAACTGGCCAGCGCATACAAAAGACACACGCACATGCAAAGAATGGGAAAGGAAAAGAAAGCAGGACTGCATGAGTCACATTCCTTAGGAATGCAAGCTAAAAGGAAAAAAAAATCAATCACATGATAATCACTCTAATTGATTTTTACAGACAGGTTGCACACAAACAGAAAAGTAGGGGTTTTTTTGAGGGGATATATAAAAATAATAAATAAGATACTAATATCTTATATTTTCTACAAATACATGGATCAAACTGTCTGCAGATACTGAATAACTGTCCCTTCTGTGTCTCCTCCCAGATTTTGTGCACCCCACCTTCACTCGCTGGTGGGGTGGCATGAGGAGCAGAAAAGGCCTTGACCATTTAGCAACAATGAAAACCACCAGTGTTTTACCAACACTATTTCCATCCCAAATCCAAAACATAGCCCCACACCAGCTGCTAGCAAGAAAGTTAACTCCATCCCAGCTGAAACCATGAAAAGGCTAAAGAAACCTAATTCTACTTTTTTTTTTTTAACTTTGATCACAGCCTCCAGTTAGTCTTTTTAATCTCTGCACTGTAACTCCATTTGGCCCACATCTTTTATGAAGTATGGTGCCCAAAATGGTATGAAATACCCCAGCTGAGACTTCTCCAGCTGAGACTTCTCCATCATCCATTCAGCCGCATTTTGACGTCTCCAGATGTTTTCTCTTGGTTTGATTTAGTCTTGTGCAAGCTCTGGCAGTGTGTAAGGATGTGCATATTTGGAAAAAAAAAATAAAGGCACCAAATGAAAAACTGAAAGGTTAAAATGTAGTATGAGAGTTTGTGAGACACAAACTGTTAGAAGTGAAGAGAATTACAGTGATAGAAGGACTTACTACTAGCAAGAACTAGAAGTTCAGAAAGCAAACATATTTCCCCCTGATTGGTGCCCTACATTAGTGCAAGCATTACAGATGGCCATAAGCTCCTTTAGAATTCAAAGACATTCCAGGTATCCTCTCATTTTAGCCTCACAGGCAGACCCTTGTGGATGCCAACCCCAGTGCAACAATACATGTGAATTTTCTTCAAGTGCAAGTTCTTCAGGTGAATCCCTGAAGTTTGTTCCTCATGCTTTGCAAACTGGTCCAGTGTGACCTTTTAAGGTGCAGAACAATTGTGAAAGCCCCATATACTAATTTCAGCTGGATCGAGCTATAGATACTGTCCAGTAAAGAGCTGTCTCTGCAAATAAGAGGATGAAGACTGAATGCCCCAACAGCTTTTTTCTAAATGTAGTTTCAGCGAGTCTCTGAAAAATTGTGAGAAATTGTTATTTCTTGACAAGTCAGTAATCTATTCTCCTTCAATGCAAGTTGGGGATGTTCTAGATGGAATGTGTTCCACAGTACCGCCATGATTCCTGAAACTCTAGTGCACATTACTCTTCAACCTAACAGAACGTCCTTGCTCATAAAGAATTGCAGACAAGGATTATGACCAGCTACATGAAGTGAAGCTAAAAATAGAGGATTTCCTTTTAGCAAGAAATTTTTTTAAGGCACATTAAGCCATATCAGTGCATTTGGGGATGACCTGGTTTTCAAAATTATCTTGGTACAGTCACCACTGAATACCACCACATACTGATCTTGTTCCAACACAAAAATCTATGTTTGCAGGCCACTTTCTGTAGACTCTGGGCAGCTTCTGAGTTTCACAGTTCTGTGACAACGTCATCATACGGAAAGTGCTCCAGCTACAGACCCTGGAAGCCTGCTCCAGGACTTCTAAAATCTAAATCTCAGTTCTGTGATGGGGAAGCTTGCAGCTTTCAGAGCCTCCTCCACCCCAGGGCTTTCAGACGTACAGCTTTGGGAAGCCTCAGACTCTGCACATGCTTGGGAACCCAGAGTCTGGCAATATGCCTCTTGCATCTCCCCTGAAACTGAGTTATGAAATACCTGCTTCGCCAGGAATACAGCGACTCAGACAGGAATTCTACAGGACATCTGTGTTATAAAGTAATGAAAAATACTTGTAATATACTCAGGCTCAACAAAAATTTAATTAATCAAAACCTATTTCATTGAGAAATTTCGATCTAACTTTTAAAGTGGAATATTTGACCTCAAAAGAGACAATATGTATACATATACAGTTCTTTTCCAGAAGTGGTATTTTCCCAACAGCCAGGTGTTCTCTTTGCCTCATTTCAGCATGGGAGGGACAGTGGGGAGGGAGGAGGATGCCAGATATTCACAATTCCATTCTGCTAACAGCATAGTGGCCCTAATTTTCTGAGTTTTCAAAAGGTCTGGGATTTTCTAACATCACATTGCAAAAAACATGGCTGTAATGAAATTTAATACATGTATGGCTACATTGAAGTGTCTCCCTATAAAATCCCCTTCTATTCAAAGTAGTATAAGCTCCATGCACCTTACCATGGTGGTTTTGAGCCAAGATAAAACAAGCTATTGATCTTCCAGTGTCTTGTATACCGTGTCTTCCACTCTCTTCTTCTAAAATCTCATTCCATAGCTCCAGATTTTTTCTCTGAGGATTACACCCCTTAGCCATATCTATATTAAATATAAAACAGCCTCTGGTGAGCTATAGCCCTAATTAGAAAGAAAATTAACAGGTATTAGATTAGCAGAATCCCCGCCAGTAAAGTATGTAGGGGATAGCATTAAAGAGGCAGACTTTTGGTGTGTGTTTTATGTCCCTCTGAAGTTGATCCCCTTTTTAATTACTTCTGCCATTATGAGAAAGCTAGCTGGATTCTTTCATTGAAAAGCCCAGGACGGAGATGCAGAGAGGTTCGTAAATCATCACGGGTGACTAAAGGAGAAAGGGAGAATTCTCTGCCGAACATTTTCTCTTCTCTTGGAAGTGTTGTGCTGAAGCTGTTTGCACCCCCACCCCCCGCCCCTGCCATCTCCCACCTCCCAGATAGTCAGTAAATGTCGTGCCATCACTGTCGGTGCTGTCGCCAGTGTTCCCCTTACACATGGGCACACGGTTTTCCCTGCTGTTATAGTTTTACTGTGAAATGAGCTCACACCCAGCCTCATCCCAGGTCTTTGGAGCTGGGTATTTCTTTGTTCTTTTCCCTCCCTGGCAAATTCAGTTACAAAAATCAGTCATATCCTTTATAAAATTTGATTTGCAAAACTGTAATGTTTCATGGCTTCCCCAGAAGCCGTGAACATTTTCCAAACTTTCCTTCCTTTCCTCTTGAATGATTCTTAAAGACCTTCAAGGTCCAAGTGGAGTGAGTGAATTCCACAGTGAGTGAATTCCATAATTTTATTCCTGCAGACAGTAGATCCACAAAGTTGTCTCTTTTTTTCTCTCCATCCACTAAACAGAAGCCACAAAATATAGCAAGTTGCATTAGAGCATTCTTCTACAGGACAAACAAGTCAGTCATCAGCAAATAAGACAGTGGTTTCCTATACAATACTTCCCATTTAAAGGCTTTTTAGACCCTTTTGACATTTTGCTATGTGAAACGTATCCTCCAATTTGGCTGCGATTTTATATGTGCTCTCCAAAATACCTACTCAGAGCATCTTCTGATGCTGTCTTCACAGTACTACAAAATAATATGTCCACGTAGACATGATCTTCTAATCACGACTTCCTGTCGGACAAGCAGACTAGAAAGATGGTGGCAACCAAAGTCAGCACATCTGAACTCTTAAGTTAGGCAAACTGAAGTATACATCACCTGGGCCTACACATATGCATGTGTTGCTTTTACAGCAACAGGTAAGATAGAAGAAATTGTGCAAGGCAGTACAAAGAATGAACAGTGGACTAATAGTTAACGCACAGAGAGAGAGGCATTGTTGTGAATTAGATGAGCTTTGATTCAGGCCCTTTATGTAGAGGCCAGTGGAAGGTAGCAGGAGACTAGGTAAAGAAGCATTGGCAGCCCTGCAAAATGCAGGGTAGAGCTCAGAATACCAAATTTTTTTCCAATCAACACAGTGCCAAAGCAATGCATTCTCTTTTGGAAACATAAGCCATAGAGCAAGGTAGAGAAAAATTAATTATTCCAAACCTGAGCAACTCCTTGTTGCTTTTGTTTTTTTCTTCCCTGCCTCCCAACTACATGACATTAAGGCAGTTAAGATTAGGTAATACTTCCACAAAACATCTTCTTCTGTTAGGTCCTTTGTAACCCAATCCTTTATTGAAAATTATAATCCTGTCCATTTACTCCCATACCTGTACCAGAAAGCACCAGTAGACTCCAAATCCTAGCTGACCCAAGATGGTGTCTGAGTTACTCAATACTCAGTGGAAACTGCTAGAAAGGAACAGCTATTATCAAAAGGTGACTGAAATGTTCTGCTAGATATCTACTGATTCACTGTTCAGTAATCTGTAATAAATATAGCTTAGACTGTCAGACAGTAAGGAAATTGAGGCCAGTCAGCCAAATTTTTAACCACATCTTAGCAATGTCATCTACTAATAGAGAACAAATATCTACAGGTTCACCACTCCCTTCCTTGCATGCTATTGCCAAGAAAATGCAAGCCAAGCCCAAAAATCCAGTGGATAGCATGCTGTGGATTCATCTTCATGCATGCTACAGCTCTCACTTCAGAAGAAGCAGTGCTTTGTTGAGATCCAACATACATACCAAAAGTGATCTCCCTTCACCTCCCGAGGGAGACAGTGCAAGCACATTGTTCATTTCTGTTCATTTCTGTGTTTCACTATCCTATGGTAAAATCCTTGACCCAGTGAAGTCATTACAACCCTTATCATCGATTTCAATCTTGCCCTATATTAAGTATCTCCTTGTAACTAAGGAAGGCTTACTTGTGCAAGGACAGACTGTTCTCAAAGTGCCATCTAAGGCTAAAATAATTCTCCAAGGAACTGAGAATCATCACAGATCTCATTATGTTCTAGGGCAGGGCTCTTTAAGTTTGCTTTCAGTAACATGAGTAGCAAGATGTATTTTAAAATCAAAACGCAATTGAACATAATAGCATTAAAAACGAAAGTTAAGGCAGTGAAGCCTTAGTAAAGCCAATTGTAACACCAGGTAGTACTACAGCAAAACTCTTAACTTAAGATTGGGGAAAGAAAAAAAAAAGAATAAAAATCATCACTCCTGTTGTAAAAAAGGTCAAACTCTATTTTGGAAAGGCTTTTCATCTTAAATAAACTACATCTAGCAGTGACTTTACAGTTGACAAAGGCTTTGAAGCAGCAAAACCCTGATCCATGTGACAAGATGTGGGACAAAATGGTGATGCAAAAATAGAAGGATAAATATAACTAAATGTGCCACTTGGAACACAGAAAGCTGAGGCAGGTGTTGTCATAGCTGTCAACTCTCAGGTTCCTTCTTTCTTCAAATTTTCCAAATCACATCTTGATTCTTCCTTAAAAACCATGGAAATGCAAAATAAGAACCAGATATGAAATTTTTGATTTTAAATCCATAATGCCAAGTGTTTTGAAAAGCAGTCTAAAACTGCTGCATATTGGCTTAAAAAACAACAACAATAAAACAAAACAAAACAAAACAAAACAAAAAAACAACACAATTGTCTTGATTTTCTTTTCTAGAATTCAGAGCTTTTCTTCTGAGAGATTAGGAAAGACAAGAGTTTCTGGAGAACAAAACAATAGTCTTAAAATATTAAAGCCTAAGATAAAACACATACAAATACAATTAAATATTTCATAGAAATGAATTTAAAACACTTCTCACTTGTAAAACAGCAGTCTAGAGGAAAATTTAGCATGAAAACACAGAGCTTGGACTTCTTGATGAAGTCTCAGAGGCAAAAGTATCCCAAGTTGCATTTCTGCAAGGACTGAAATGAGAAAATCCCCACCATTATGAGACTGCTACAAAAATAACCAGCACTGGCAAAGGAGGGTCAACTGACTTCAGTAAATGAGGGAAATACTGGCAAGCGTAAACCTTGACCTCTAGCAGCGATATTCTCATTTCAGGACCTAGAGGTCTACACACATAACCACCTATTTCTGTCGGAGTCTACTCTTGCTGCAATCCACCCCTGGGCAGACGGCCAGCACAAAATCTCTCCAGCACAGAAGCCCCACTTAAGCCATGGGTTTAACAGGAACATAAATGAAGGGAGTGGTTGAAAATAACCTGCCCTTACAAGGCAATCACATTGCAGGATTCCCAGGCTATAGAGAAAAGGCATCTGTAAACAGCAGACTCCTGCCTTTCCACATCATCTTCTTCTCATTGGAAAAGGAAACCTCGAGCAATATCTGTGAAAGCAGCAGTCGCAATGTGGGGAAGAGAGCTTTTAGTGGGTTTGGTTTTCCTTAAACTGCCCCTCTATGGCTACTAACGGTAGCCGAGCAGTGGAGCACGCTTTTTCCCAGTTCTGTACAATGCGAGAGCAGGGGGACATGTGCTCCTGGAACCTCTTTGCAGATGGTGAGGTTTTTTTCTTTATGCCTTCGTCTTTTCCGCTAGCTCGTAATCTGCCCCCCAGCTTCCCTGGGGCCAAGGAGAAGAGGGTGATCTTTATATAGCTCTCCTCGGGGACTGGGTGAATCACAGAATAACATCTAATCCCTCTTGCACTCCACAACTGTATAACATCCCAGCTGAATATCAAGCCACGGAAAATAAGTTGCAGTTTTAAATGCAAAAATCAGGCAGAAAGAACAAGCACAGTTAGAGCAGTTATCAGTTTCCACCGTAAAACTCAAACTGAAAAATTAAACAAAGTCAAGGTAAGAAAAGAAAAGAAAACAACCAAAGACCGAGGAGGGTGCAGAAACCACCTAGAAATGCCAAGATACGATGTTCTGTATTTTGGCACTTAATTTTTCTTCAGTTTTTGAAAATTGACATTAATTAGTCATTGGGTGAATCTATTGCGTGATTTTTTATTTTTTTACTGGAGAGGGCAAGAAGCCATGTTTTTTTAAATGCTTGGCCACCATGTTTGGTATCTGAGCTGTATCTCATGCACTGTTTGTCATTTCACGCCACTTAGAACAAATCCCAGCTGGCTGGAATCCTCGTCCTGTGGGCTGTGAGTCATGGATATTAAATGACCATCATGTGAGCCCCTGCATGCTGCTGTGGTTAGTGTATGACACTGTAAAGTTGTACAGTATCTTATCACAGAAGATCATCAATATGAATATACAGTTTGAGCGGGAGCACTTTCATAACAACACCAAATAAATTACTTGTTTTAGCAAGCAGTAAGCAAGGGGTAGGGATGTGTGAAGCTGAAGCAAAGGTACACCGTTACCAGGGGACCAGTAAGCCACAGAAAATCCGCTGGTGGTTCTGAAATAGCAGAACTGGGGCAAGAATGGAAAAGATACTCTCTGTAATGGACGAGTTTGCAAGAAACTTTAAATCTCCACAAGGAAATCCCGTAGCAGTCTTTTTGATGGGTAATTGTAACCTAGTCCAGTCTTACTGAAGTATCCAACCAGGATAAGGAACCGAACACAAACATTTAAGAGTCTGGCTCTTAGGAATCAGAACAAATTTTGGGATTGACTAAAATACCAGTCCCAAGTCAGGATTTTAAAACAAGTAATGAGGTATTTTTCACTGACATGATACGGAAAATCCTTGAAGTGTATGGGTTTACTCTAGCAGAAGCACAAATTAGAAGATTTACTGAGCGATCCGTTTCATGCTAATCAATGTCATGCAGGAAATTTGTACTACAAATCAGACTGGAAACAACCTGGGGAAAGGACAAAACGTTATTTTCAAAGAATAGCATTTCATACCTGGATTAGGTAGTTTTATTCCATCCTAGTTATGAGCTGGGTAAGTTCTTGCCATCTGTGATAAAGTAAAAATCCATTTTAGACAACACACAGGAAAACCCTGTAAGAATTAGATATGAAAGCCCATTTCCATCTTCAATAGCATGGGTAAGTTGCTCAGGCTAGAAATTGTTGTTAGCCAGTCTGAACTGTTATCCAGTTATCTTCTGCAGGTTACTATGAAATCACGTGCTGCTGTCAAAGTTCCTATGAGTCTATAATGTTTCAGTCTTCAGTCACAGCTCCAACAAAATGAATTCTGTAGCTGCCAGTTCCAGCGTGGATCTGTTTTTCTGTCTTGCGTGTGTTTTTCTTCCTCATAACAGCTACCAGCTCCTTCCCACTATCCCAGCAGCTTCCCCCACCTTTGCTTATGTTTCTACCACATCACAGCGGTGTAGTTAGCTCTCCTTAGGTCAGCAGAGCCAGGCATTCATAGCTTGCACTTTCCAACACTTTTCAAGCACCGAGGCATTTAAAATGTATTGTTAAGCACCAAAAACTTTGTATTTGAACTCTGTTCATGGGCCAAAACAGACAGTTAAGACTCGCTACTGATTTTTTTGTATAGCAGTCCAGGGTTTTAAAGAGAGAAATATGACTTGAATCAGATGGGGAAAATCTATTCAAATTGATCCAGACTTAATCAAAACCACCATTATAAAGACATCAGTCAGTCATATCAGAGAAAAATTAAAGCTGTTAATGCACTGTATTCAAGTTACTGTGACTGTCAGAGAAAAGTCAAACACCATGTTGGGTAGTATTAATAAAAAGAGCACATTAAAAATACAAGCATGTCACTACTGCTAGCTCCAATCTTGCATTTTATTTTTTTAACATAGGGGCAAATTTAAAAAATGCTGTAGATTTTGAAAGAGTTTAAGAGGGAACATCTTCAACTGTGGAGAAGATTTCATGCAAAGAAAACACCAGCAGGATTATTCATAGACATATGAATGGATATTAGATAAGAGATAAAACAGTCTCATTAACCAATTGTGAAGACCAGGAAGTAATAAACAAAGCATTAACAAGAAAAAACACAGATCAAAAATCAGGGAAATTTTCATAACCATGTGAAGGCAGAATAAAGGCAGCTGCGAATGCAGAAACAAGGTGCCAGGAAAAGCTATGAAATTAACTTCACTGAGGATATTCAAGACACCAGTCTGTGGGGAGCCATTTCAGCATAGTAAAATCAGAGGTTTCAAGATGCAAAGACATGAACTGGGGAATCCACTCACTAGCTTCTAACCCAAATGATCAGAAATTGCTTTGGTCAGCTAAATGTTACGTTGTCACAAGTTGTCCCCATTTTTTACAACCCAGTTTTCTTGAAATACATGGAACAAACCAACAAGTATTCTGACAACGGCCTCATAACCTGAATGTGACAGAAAGGCCAGACAGATACACTGGGGTATCTGACTAAAAGTCATTGCTATTTTTCCAGGTCAAATCTTTCTTTTTAATTTATCCTGGTTTCGTGAAAGCATTTAAAAACTATTCCTTGAAAACACACTGAGATAAATCCTCAAAGGGATTTTTATGAATAGATGTGCTTTGTTTCTAGCAAAGGTTAATGCTTTTGTATAAGGGTTGGAAAGCAGTTGTGCGGTCGAAGGAAAACAGAAGTCACCACTGATCCCTCAGAGAGAGCGCAGGCCTGTCAGTATGATTTCGGTGTTCGGAAATAGAAATATTTTCTTCTTTTCTTTCCACAACTGTGATAACAATATGTAAGCCAATGTACAACTAAAGCGTCTCCAGAAATTACACTGTTTGCAAGAAATGCATTTTAAAATGATTATAAGAGTGTACTAAAGAGCTTGAAATTTCCATGCCCACAGGGCAATATAGCACTACGTTTGTGATTTGATATCTCAGGCATGTAGACTCCTTTAGTTTTACAAATACTCTGCAAAGAAATATTTAATTTTTCTCTCCAGGGAAAATATTAAACCCTACCTCAGAAAACTGTACAGGAGGGAAGAAATTGGATTTAAGATGGCCATGTTTTGGCTTCCAATCACCAAAATCAAATCCCCTCCCCATGTGTATTCCAGCTTTTTGTTCATAGTCCTACTGCTCTGAACTGAAATAATAAACCCAGGACAAATTTTACCCTTTATATTACATACCCCTTTGTAATATTTCAGAGAGTTTTTCTTGTTTTCCAGGATTCTGGAGATCCATGATTGCTTTGGGTTTCTAAGGAAATGAGGTTTAGATGATCACACAGTCTGTCCACCCATACATTTCTCTTTACTCCTCTCTTTTGGAACAACCAAGTGATTTTATTCACATTTGGCATACGGATGAAGAAGTCAAAGATAAAACATTTCTACAATTTTGTGTTTGAGTAAAGGGAAGAGGACCAAGCTGGTGCTACCAAAAGCACCCAGCCACTGTGCGTGGCCAGAGACAGCAGCCAGGTGGCCAGTCAGCATGTGTGTATTGTCAGGGCAACCAGTACCTCACGTGGTTCTGCCCCTGCCACACCACGTGCTGCCGCTCGCCCAGCCGGTCAGGTAGAACCCCTATAACAAAGCCGAGACGTCAGAAATGATCCACAGAAAATCTGCTTCTCTACTCGTAGAAGTGTGTGGATTCCAGCCTCCGGAAGTCCACGGCAGCACAAGATAAAACAAGATCCCAGCGCTGCCAAAGCCACGTAAGTGATGAGCCCTCAGGACTGCCAGAACAGAGGCAGAGATACGTAATTACCTAATATCCAGCGTCACCGAGGTTCTGCAACAAACACTCGCTCGCCCAGAGCACGTGCAGGGGTATGGCTTCAGGTCCCTGCTTCTGTGCCAGAATTCATTCTGGCGTGCTCGGCAAGGCACTGCTCAGCTTGGACTGCAAGCTAAAGGTATTAGTACCCACAGAAGCGTCCTGCCCAGTGCTGGTAACTTCAGCACAGTTGGAAACCTACCTAGCATACCAGGTAGCTGCGTTGACATACAGTCCCAACAGTGGCTTTGCTGCCATAGCTGCCATACTTTGTTTAAAGGTAGTTCAGTTATGAACTCCGCCTGCTTCAAATGCATCCAGGTCATCTTATGAATCAATGCATACGAAGAAATTATTTGTACCTCTTTCTGATTAGCTGTCTTGCTGGAGGGGGGAAGGAAGGTCTTTAAGGAATTAGGATCTAAAAAGCTTGAAACTAGTTGAGAAACATGAACTGGAGGGAGGATTTACAGAACGGAATGTCAAAAAGCTCAGAAGTGCTATTTAGCCAATAGTCTAATTATAACAACATGATATTTATCCTCACATTTTCCCTGTTAGGCTACAAACCACTGAAATTCTTGTGTTTTACACACCCGGCACTGAAACGCTGCCTGCAGTGTAGACACCCACGCAGAAAACCCTCATCTGGGCACCCTTCAAGTTCAGAGGAGGAGAGCGGGCACTTTGAGGGCAAGAGCGACCTGAGGAATCGCAGCAGTCTGCTCTATGATGGGATCAGCTCATTTCTGGGAAACTGGCAGCATGTTAACACCACGCAGTGTGTCCGGAGCTGGCTCTGGCATCCAGCGTGTAGGCACAGCCTCGGTCACAGGGCTGAGAGGAGAGGGAGAGCTGAGACTGACAGCTGTGTAACAGGGAGCTGAAGTGAGAAAGGCTAAGGGTGAGGGTCAAATTGCTGCAGGAGTCAAGTGCCACGGTGTCTAGTTTCAACCAAGCGCCAGAAATTATCCACCTGCACTTAAGTCCTTCACACATTTCTATCCAGTACATTTGTTAACATCGATTTCTGTAAGATGTGAAGTCCATACAGCTTCACATGGAAACATGCCTAAAAATCACCAAAGTCAGAGGATGGGAATGGATTTTTATCTCTCATTTAGCAGAGTTGTGCAGGAGATCACCCTCAGCTTAACAGAGAGTGATTTGCAGATCCCAAGGAAGAGAAATAATATTTAATTTAACTAAGAATGGGCAGGATAAAATCTGGAATGGGTTTTGGGGTGAAAGAAAGAATTTATCAAGAACCTCTTCAAGAAAAAAAAAAGCTATTATGCTCCATTAAGGTAGAGACTATATGAAGGACTGAATGGGATAACCCTTTCAGTGGGAACAGCAAGTTAAATGGGCAAGGGGAAGAAAGGTGGAGAAAGAGTGACCTTTCTGATGTAATTTTTAATGGGTTAAGCCTGAGTTTTCTTCCGTATGTCTTTTAAAAACTATTGTAAGTGAATTATGTGCATTGCATGTATAAATGTATGCCTCATGTAAGCCTAACCTGACCTGAGATTAGTGATTTATGATTTTAAATGGATATCACTGGTAAGTTCCCGACCAAGAAATGTAGCAAATCCCAAAGAAGGGCCCCAAGGCACCTTATCGTGCACACTCACCTTCCAGAGCATCCAAAGAGCAGCAGAGTGGATCACGTCAGGAGCTAGTTCAGATAAGTAACATAGGGGACATATGAAAGTGTCTTCTGCTGACGTGCAGCAGGATGCTAGGGAGGCCCCGAAGAGCAACCAAGTCATCCGAGCATCCTTCCTCCCTGCGTGCAGACTGCTGGAACTGAGATACTCTGACAAACTGGCAGGCCAGTCAAAGAATCTGGGCAGAGAAGGACATTTACAAATTTCCCGCCTTTGTGGTCCTCAGGAGCTTGAAAGAAAAAGTACCCTGCGGGGCCCAATTTAACACTGCAGCCTCAGTGGGAGATGATGGTAGAGGGGAGCCTGAACAATCAAAATAAGCATGCCAGTCTCGTTCTGCAGAACCTAGCCCAGGAAAAAAACCACAACCAAGTACTGTCCCTAGTCGATGTATAAACAGGATCCAGCCATCAGTCTCGTCATTGCGCTTAAGCACAAAGGCAAAGAGGAGACTGAACTCAGAGAGATACCGTACCTGACATACCAGGTACCCATGAGGCCACCCCAGATAAATTAAAGGTACCCCAGCTTGAGATGCTCGGCTGAATTTCAATTCTCATATCAAGATCAGTGAAAGGAGGTCAAATGCACAGACGGCCAGGGAGCTTTCTGTGGCAGAATTTGATTGCAGTAGGGCTGAAAACAACTAGGAATGAGGAGAAGGGAGGCCAACCACCGTGAAAGTAGTACCGTAACATCTGCCTTACATGTGGTATGGAAAAGGTAACTCCATTCCGGTTTATGGCTCTTTTTAGTGGTCTAGAAGGGTATACAGGGTGTTGGTGCCCAGGCGATGGCAGTGGGGGGCTGCAGGGGCTGTGAGGAGCAGCCAGAGCTGCCCCGCACCGGACACAGCCGGTTCCAGACGGTTCCAGCCGGTTCCAGCTGGTTCCAGCTGGCTCCAACTGACCCACCACAGGGCACGGCACAGCCCCACAGCCAAGATGGTGGCGCCTCAGGCAAAAAGTATTTAGGAAAGGACGAACCACTGTGCAGGAAGTGAGCAGTAAGGGAAAAATACAGTGTGAGAAACAGCCCCGTGAGCAGCAGGGTCAGAGCAGAGGGAGGGGGAGGAGGTGGCCCAGGCCCCCGAGAAGAGATTGTCCTGCAGCTCCTGGAGACACCATGGTAGAGCAGATGTCCACACCGCAGCCCATGGAGAACGCCACGCTGGAGCAGGTAGATCTTTCCTGAAGGTAACCCATCCCCTGGAGAGCCCGTGCAGGAGAAGATTTATCCCGAAGGAATTGCATCCTGCGGGAGGGAGCCGGCTGGAGCAGGGGAACAGCATGAGGGGGAAGGAGCAGCAGAGAGGAGCTGTTAGGGACTGACCATAACCCCCTTTCCCCACCCCCCTGTGCCCCTCAGGGCAGAAGGAGGTGGAATAGCCAGGAATGAAGGCGTGACGTTAAGCTTGGGAAAAGTGGGTGGTGGGGGGAAAGGTGGTGTTTTAATTTTTGTCTTTGTTTCTCACCATTCGGTCCAAATTTTGCTGGCCACTTCCCCCCCGTCAAGTCTGTTTTGTCCAAGATGGTAATTGGTAAGTGATCTCCCTGTCTCTGTCCCGACGCGTGAGCTTTTTCATCTTATTTTCTCCCCTTGCCTTGATGAGGAGGTAGAGTGAGAGAGGCTGGGTGGGCATATAGCAGCCAGCAAAGGTCAACAAACCACAAAATGATACTAACATCGATTCATAAGGCTGGAAGGACTTTCAATAAACCATAAAGATGGACATCTGTTCTGTCAAATAGTGGTAATGTGCAAAAGCAGGAAACAAGAAACAAGGAATTTGAACTTGTTTCATAATGTTTCATTAAACATCATGAATTTAAGTCTGCCAAGGCAAAAATGTTTTCATCCTGTCTGAGATGTAAGAATTGATCTAAGAACTATAAAGTAAATACTGATGAAATTCACGTGTGTTTCATTCTGGCCAGTTATTTCAGTTTCATAACAGTATCATTTCGGTATTGGATTTTTTAATACATAAGGACACTGAATTTATTAATAATGTTTCGTTTAAGCAGACTTACTTAAAAGAAGTACAAAAAACTAAGGAATAAGGGGATCTGTAACTAAATCGTCTAATTCACTTCAAATGAAAGCAGTGTATCAAAATGTGTCCACATATTAAAAAAATTATCTTGAAATCTGGACTTCTAGAATTTGAATAGGATCTGGACAAGTCAAAGTATTTAACTTGTCAATTATCACTTCAGATCTCAAAAAGATATAAAGACTAGGAAGTACTTTTTGTGTGGCTGGTCTGTAGAAATCCCCTTGAAATGTGTAGCGCCCACAAAAGAAATGGAGTAAGTAAGACCTTGTAATGTGACTGTAATATCAGTCATGTACTATAGTAGCCTCTGAAGAAGAGAGAGCGAGAAACATGTTGAAGTGTGAAACCTGGAGTCCTGTTAAGTCACTTTTGGCCACAAAAGTTCCTGTGCATCAGAAGAAAAAAATTGGTTCTGAGCATCCTACCCAGGCAGGGAATTCCTTTGAAAACCATTTGTGACCATCTCTGTCTCAGCCATGTGTTCAGTGCAGACTGCAGTATAGAGGAGGGAGCTCCAAGTGAGTTACAAGGAAACTGCTAGAAACAAATCTAACCACAGAGCCCTCCCCAGAATATTTTACTTTGCTTTTGATAGACTTTATGTAGTCTCAGAGTCAAATTGAGTACCTTAACCTACTATGTTTCAAAGTCCCTTTCATATCCAACACAGATATTAAGGTTTGTGGGTTGGTAAAAGAACACATGGAGCTAAGGATGCTTCTCAAGGTGACTTGAGTGGCTTCTTACAGCTAAGCGCATATGCATTTTAGAGAAAATTTGAGACAGAACTGCATGAAAATGTTTCTGATGCATAGGAAAACTTTCAGAACTGTAATGTATTTACTGCACTCCCATGAGAAGCAAGACTTTATAACAGACTAACCCCCGGGAGAATGTAACACAGCTGTGAGGCATTTGTACAAAGGTGGGCACCAAATACAGTTGGGCTGCCAGTAAAGTCCCAATTTATGTTAGAATCACTTCAGTAGGTATCACCAGAGAGGCCCTCTGCCAAGCCAAAAAACAGCATCTGAAAGCCATTCTTTCCTTACTGCGTGGGAAAGAAAGATGATCACGCAGAGGGAGGTTCCAAGAAGAATGGGCGGGGAATAAAACAGTTTTGCAATAATGAGCTGAAATGTCGTGATAGGAAGAATACTACATAAATAGTTAAACATTTGTGATTACTCTGTTAATTTGCTCCTCCGACTTCATGTATGTTTGGCACTGGTTGTCTTGGGAATCCTGCCATGGCCTCAGGCTCCATGGTGGTAGGCTGGATTTAAGAAATATGTCTGCTGGACGCCATTAGAGGCAATAAATATCTGCTGGTAGCTGTAGCTGTTTCACTTAAAGGTGTGAATTTACCCAAACACAGTAAAATCAGTACTATCCCAGGAACAACAGTAATAAGACAACAACAGCTCTGCGTCACATCTATATCCTACCAGAGTACCTTACCAACAGTAAGGGTTTTGTTTGACTTAGCTTCTCCTGCTTTCTTATCTAATGAATTTAACGTAGTATAAAAATACACAAGGCTTAAGAGAAGACAAATAGCCCAAACACAGCAGGCAACTACAGGTCATCATAGGTATTGTAAAAGTAATGGCATTGAGCTCACTCAGGGAGGTTCAGCTGACTTGGGAGGAGAGGGGGGCGGCTCGGCAGTCACTCAGGATCAGGAATATGACAGCTTCCTGGTGCCTTCCCTGTCACGAGTTGTGACTGCTCTGCAACTGACCCGACTGCAAAGCAGAATAAAAGCATTTCTAACTGCCCAGCCCAAAGCCATGGCTGCACCCAGGGTTAGGTGGTTTTCTGAGATTGCAGACTTAGGGACTGGGACATCCAGGGAGGCTGGGAATGAGGAAAGCAGTTAAATGTCAGAGGATAAAGGAACTGAGGCAGAAAGAGACAGATGTTTCTTTGGCACATGGCTAAACTGTCTGGTGGGAGACTTTGGCAAAAGCTCATGGTCTGCGTGTTCCTATTGCTGTTCAGAGGAACTGGGCTTTGTGTACAATTCTGTAAACAAACAAATGACCTCAAGACTATCCCAACTTTGAACCCATATTTCATCCAGATGCACCCACTCTCCTGCAAAGCCTCGGTATTCAGTTTGCCGCGAAACCAAAAAGGGCAATGAGGCTATCATCCCCTGGTTCACACACTGAAGTAGCCCAGCAACAAGCAATGCAAAACTAGATGCAGATTGCCCCATCCATTAATCTGCACTCTTCCTTTTCCCTTTTAACAGTGATGAGCCACAGGGAAAACAAAGTTTTTCTCATCAGATTTTGGGCTAAGTCTTGGAATCAACAGGGTTTGTGTTTTCAGATTATTTGGAAGATGCTGAAAATGACATTTCTTGCGATATTTTAGCGGTTCTTGGGCATGGCGTAGAACAATGCAAAACGAGAAGTAACAATGGTTGACTCAATATTTTGAACTGAAAGATATAATTCATTTGGAACCTGAAAGAAGCCCAGGTCTGCTCTGACTTCATTCGAGACGTGTTTTATTTGACATATACTGGAAAGGGTGAGAAATTCAAGCAGATTAAAAATCTTCTCCTAAATTCTGCAAAAGACTGGCCTGCAGAAAAGGTTTACATAGGCAAACACATTTTCTTGATTTATTTTCCATCCAACAGTGTTCTAAGACCAGGGTTAATGGCAGCAAAACAGAGTGACTTGCAACAGAAATACTTAATGGTCCTACAGGGTATGTGATAACTGCATAGCAGGAACTTGCAGGACCTTGCAGGAGCTGGCTGACACAAAAATGTGGTGCTCTGCTACGTTAATCTAATTAGAGCTCTTCCTTGCAGCTTCGATTGACAGTTTGGAAACCTGTAAACTTCTCTAAACATAGACAGCCTTCCATTTGCTGCAGTTCAAGAGAGGACCCTCTTCTTGCACTCTTCCCTTGAACTGTTTCCATGGAACACTGTCCATATTCAGAAAAATGTACAGGTTGCCAAACTGTCAACTAAAGCTGTAATGAATGGCTCTAATTACATGCAAGTAGCAGAGAGCATTGCCATTTTAATCAAATCTGAGCCTTGTGAGATATTTGGCAGAAATACAAGAGAAAGCCTGAGCAAAACACTGCCAAAATGTTAGTAACCTTTTATTCTAAATTCTGCCTGTCGGAGAACTGAATACCAACTGCTTTGCAAAGGTTTTTGTTTTGTGGGTTTTTTTATTGTAGCCTGTATGGTTTCATCATGAATTATTACCCTGTTCTCTAACAACAAAGCAAAACAAAACCGAAAACACAGACCCACAGTTTCAAGACTAAAAACGATGATCAGCAATTTCGCTAATCAGTCAGCTACAGTCACGTTGTCAGTCACAGAGGAAAGGGGGACCTAATAACATCCTTTCACTCAAAGAGTTTCTGCCAGTGCTCAGCTTCGTGTTGTGTCCAGCAAGAGATGTACAAGCAAACTGCTTTTTCAGACACCCTGTCAGATGCTGCCCCAGCTCCTTTCCAAATGGCACAACTTTATGTTCTGCAGCACTTTCTTACCCTAATAGCATGAAAGGGTTATCCTTACCGGTGTCTGGTGATCTGGGTATTCCATCCCTTTTTACAAATCCAAAATTTGGAACTAACCCCAAAATTATAGCTTTTTATTTACTTATTTACCACAGCTTCAAGACTGTAAAGTAACAAAATTATTCAGTGAAAGAAAAAGATAGTGAGTTATCCAATTGTTCTGTAAGTTTAATGGACAAGAAGAAAACCAAAATCTCTAGAATTTTACAAAATCTATTCTGGAAGGTACAAGAAGGCAACATAGGAATTCTGGCTCCCCAATCAAGGGGAGTCTATTGACAAAGCCTTCTTACTCCAGCTACAGGAGCCACCATGCTTGGAGGCTCAGTATCAATACAGGCTGGGGGATGAAGGGATTGTGACCAGCCCTGCCAAGGACTTGGGGGCACTGGTGGATGAAAACCTGGACATGAGCTGGCAGTGTGCATTCACAGTCCAGAAGGCCAACTGTATCCCGGGCTGCATCAAAAGAAGTATGGCCAGCAGGTGGACGGAGGTGATTCTGCCCCTCTACTCCACTCTGGTGGGACCCCACCTGGAGTACTGCGTCCAGCTCTGGAGCCCTCAGCACAGGAAAGACGTGGACCTGTTCGACCAGGTCCAGGGGAGGGCCACAAAAATGATCAGAGGGCTGGAGCACCTCTCCTATGAGGACAGGTTGAGAATTGGTATTATTCATCCTGGAGAACAGAAGGCTCCGGGGCGTCCCTATTGCAGCCTTTCAGTACTTAAAGGGGGCCTACAGGAAAGACGGGGACAAACTTTTTAGCAGGGCCTGTTGCGATAAGACAAGGGGTAATGGCTTTAAACTAAAAGAGGGAAGATTTAGACTAAATAGAAGGAAGACATTTTTTATGATGAGGGTGGTGAAACACTGGAACAGGTTGCCCAGAGAGGTGGTAGATACCCCATCCCTGGAACCATTCAAGGTCAGGTTGGATGGGGCTCTGAGCAACCTGATCTAGTTGATGTCCCTGCTTGTTGCAGGTGGGGTTAGGCTAGGTGACCTTTTAAGTTCCCTTGCAACCCAAACTATTCTATGATTCTGTGATTCTATTCCTCCTTCTTCCGGAGGAATTCATTTGGTATCATAACATTTTCAATGCCATTGCAGTCCCTCTCATGAAAGCATCTGCACCAAGACCATTCTAGGTGAAACAAGATAGAAGAGGAAGGATTCATATCTCAGATATTTTAGGTGCAGCACAATAGATCTCTATCCACAACCTCTCTTCATTTTCAGGACATGGCTTTCATTTATTTCATTAGGCATTGTGCTAGTCTCGTCCCACCAGCTGTCACACAGAAATCCTGCTGCTTCGTGTCCCAGCAGAAGGCCAAAAGACAACCAAGTCTCACTGCTCACTACTGCATTATTGCAGAGCTCTTGCACCAGCTCCATTCCCAGCAACAAAAGCCCTCGGAAGAGGTCTTCTTGCGAAGTTCCAAAAAGTTTCCTTATTAATATTTTTTCAATTACGTGCTCTATGTTCACTCGGTATGGTTTTAAATTGTACAAAACCTAAAAGAGGGGTAATCCAGGCCCTTTGCAACTGTCTGTCTAATAACTAATTTTGAAGTAGCCTCCACTACATCATTACTCAGCTTCCTGAATAGTGACAGGGGTGGCAGAGAGGTATTGCCTGGCTATAGACAGCCCTGCCACAGTCTCCCTCAGTGACAGATCTTAGCAGCCCTCAGGAAACAGCCTCTCGATTTCTAATACTAACCGCTTTTCCTCACACGGAACTGAATTATTAGAGTCTAAACCATTGCATTTTCTTTCCTTTTTGATGAGGCTTTTTCTAAAGAAGCTTTCTCTATTTTTCTTGAACTGTTGATGCAACTACAATATCAGATTAGCTAGTATAAGGAGAAAAAAAAGGTTGTTTTTTAATGCTGGTTGTGTTCTCCATTCTTTAAATGTATTCTTTAAATACATGCATAGGTCTTTCTGGCTTCAGCTAATAACAGATGTTTTAAACATGATGTAAAATCTCCACACAGAAGGATATTTCTCTCGTATCAACTTCAGTTTGAAGCATGAAATATAATTATCCTTATATCATTATCTTAGCCTGTATAGTTCAAAGAAATAAGACACAATCTGGAAGTGTTTCTGTGCCAAAAAATGTGCTAGCCTTTTCTTCTTCTAAAATCTGAGTAGCAGTTAGAAGGGAGAGGAGAGGAGAGAATCTTTCTTCTGGGTTAGTAAAAATGGAGTGTTTTCTTCACTTTATGTTCCAACACAAAGCCCGGTATCACAGCTACCCTTCCTTCGTGGCTAAAGCCTGAGATAAGAGCATTCAAAATGCATGGAAAACACCTAAGTTAAAATAGTTGGCTTTTCAGGCATGCTGAGTGCTTTCTGCAAATGATGTACCACTGGTGCCTAAGGAGAACACAGCCTTGGGCAACCAGAACTGAGGTCTGTTTTACTGGGAGAAGTAATGTGCCCTGTTCTGTTCTGTATACCCTAATACCGTATCTCTCATGTTACTCCAACGAACAGGAGTAGTGGCAGCTGTCTGAGAAGTAAAACAGGTTAGAAATAGGAGCACACAAAAAAAAATAATAGCTATTTTATGTAAAGCTTTTGATACTGTAAGATTTCTCTATGACCTTCATAAATTAAGGTGGAATCAGATGCTCTGTGTATTAGGAATGCCATTCTCCTGTTGGTTAAAAGGTACAATGTGGACTTTTACACAGGAGCTAATCACCATAAATTGTTCTTAAAAACAATGGTCATCTAGTCAGTCTAATTAACACAAACTACGGAGCTACTTATCTCTGCCTAAAGCAGACTTTTTAGATAGGTCAAGTGAATCCCATGCTAATGGTTCTCATTGCTTTTCACTGCCCATGAAGGGGGCATGGGTGACAAAGTCAGCTGTAGTGCGGTGAGAGGAATCCAATTCCAGGTAATAAAATGTAAAATGTAGCAGGTAGATGTTCTTCACCATGAGGAGCGAGACCTTGGGTCACTGCAATCTTCCCAACGGGATCTTGCTGCTTTACACCAGATAACAAATCAACTCACTTCTGTTTGCTTTATTACTGATGGGATTCTGAAGAGCTAGTAGCCTCTTTATCAGGCTCTGAAACTTTCATATACTAACACAATTATTTTAGCTACAACATAGGATATTAGACTTCATGTCACCTGACTTCAGACAATTTAATATCATGTGTAATGTCTGTAATGAGCTGTCTTGCAGTCACTAAAGAGAAACGGGCCTCTCCAAGTGATGATACACCTGACTGATCGTATACACAACCTATTTTAGGATTAGATGACTCACTTTCCAGGGTGTTTTTTTCTCTACATCAACAGTAAGGACACTAGATATCCAACACAAACATGGGTGTCTGATTTGGATAAACATAAGGCAGGGCAGGCTAATTTCACCCACTGTCTCATTGTCTCCAAGATCTGCCGTGACCATTGCAGACCTGACTCTGCACAGTATTTTACTTGAAGTGCTTCGTCCCAGACAATATCTAGGTTATCCTCTTCTTCTATATGGTGTCTCTTTTTCTTTTTTATTTTTTTTTCTTTTTTCTTCTTTCTTTTTTTCCTTATTGGTTTTTTTTTTCCTTTTGTCATTGTTGTAAGGACAGATTTTAGTAATGGAAAAGACATTCCCTATTACCTGTTAGGTTATTTTCACGAGGGCAGCAAGAATTACATACTGAAGCTGAGTTAAATTTCTGACTGGACATAATTTCTTGCACAAAAAATCATCACACAATAGCAACTGGTAACATTTGTGTATTTTTTATCTTTGGAAGAAGAGGGAGTATTGTTTTGAATGAAGATAAAATTCTGAGAAAGTGTAAGAAGTGGATTAGTAACCCTTTCTTCAGTTATGAAGAATTTCTGCTATCTCCACCCAAGATGCTTAAGGAGATGAGGAGCCCCTGGGGAGAGACAGTGACATTCAGGAAGGAAGAGAAGAGGCAAAAAGCTTATGTATACATTGTGCAGCAGCGCAGAAGGCAAAGATCCAAACGCTACGGAAGGTCATTTATTCCAACAGGCTGCTGCTTTCCCATTGTTGTACTGCTACAAGACCTGAGCTGGTGTATCTTAAAGGACATCATAGAATGTGGTGACACCAGCCCACTTTATTGCATGGTGTATGCATACCTTATGACAGCTCCAATTACGACCACTACAGTGCCTGGGCACGACGAGGATGAGTCCATGGTGAAGCAACCCAAGTCTAGAGAATGGCTGCGGAGATTTAGGGATCCAAAGGGTTTGCTGAAAGGATGGGTAGTAAACCAGTGTTTCTCACTGTCCTTCCCAGAAGTCATTGCAAATTACTAGTCCTGGTGTCAAAAGCCAAGACGGCATGAATGCTGCTCTGTGTGAGGTCATTTTTAAATTGAAGGTGGAGATGGAGCATGGGCAATGTGCCACCATTCTCAGCTCAGTGCTAGTTTTTGTTTTGGTTTTTTTGTTTGTTTCATTTTGTTTTACCAAAGTTTGGAGACAATACAGCCTGCTAGTCCAGATTTTCCAACATATTTGAACACCCAAGGATAAATAAGAGGGTATATAGCACTCACTGCAAAGCCTTTAAGATATATATTTATATCTTTTGGTACCTTAACATAACAAATTATGATACCTAGCAGAAGCAGCATGGCTCAGGAGCGGCAAGTTGCTCTGAACCAGCAGCAGGGTACATGTGACTCAGCTGTCAACAAGATGGTACTCAGTGTCATGTAGAACTTACCACCATGTTGCTGCCACTGCTGTATGAAGAGCATGGGTCACTATTATACTTTGAATTCCAGATGGATCAGACTGGGGTTCCCATCAGATTTCAAGCAGCAGATTTTGCCTCAGCATTTCACGAGTGAGCTGTAACTTGAGGATAATAATCACAGCTTTCTTAGTCACCTACAAGTCTTGCTGAGTTTGATGAAGCACCTTCTCTTATCTTTCTCATAACACACTGATTATGACAATAAAGATATGAGATATAGTGCGTGATTACTTGATACGGTGCCTTAATGTGTATTTAATTGGTATACAAAAGGACACAAATCTCTCGGTTAAAATGAAATTCTTTAGTTAAACCACTCAAATGATGGCAAGAACCCAATGTTCACCGGTCTACCATGTTTTACAGAAAATTGAATGCATAAAGGTGTGCCAGAGTCCTTACTGCTGAAGCGAAAGCAATAGCAAAATAGGAGCTATAGGCAGCTTTTCTGTATCATTTCATAGCCTGTTATTTCATATTGGAGTCTGACTAAGCAATCAGGATAAAGGACTTCATGCTGCAACACTGTGAACACGTAAGAAATTGTAGACAAAACTAGCAATGACAAGATCTTTTACATGTAGATTCTTCTATGTTAAAAACTGACATTTCTGAAGATATTTAAAGTGCTGATCGGAAGATTTGTTCTTAACAAATTATGGACCAGCCAGCCTATAGCTGCCTACAGATTAAACCAGTAAAGAATCTTGCAGCCTGATACATGGAAAGTAGTCTGAGTCAGCGGGATTTGGTCTGTAGCTGGACCTGCAAATATTCAGTCCCAATTGCATTAACGTGTCTTTTGCAAACTGGTCTACTCTAGGATTTTTTTTTTGCCGATTCTTAACATATCTTAACACATCTTACATAAATCGGAATAGAAGTCATTGCTTTCACATGAAGATTTATGGTCACCGAGTCCTGGGAACCAGAACCACAAGCAACAATGAGCAATTGAAAAAATTAAAATGTTACAAAGGAGATGACTTGTTTCCCAATTGGATGATAACCAGAGATCCACTCATATTCATTCAAAGCCTTCTCAGAAGTATTTGTTCCCTTTTGAGCGGCCCACACAACTCATCAGAAACTGTACAAAACGGGCTTTTTATTGCTTGCCACTTCACTTCCTGAAGCTGGAAGATCCAAGACAGAGAAAGTGACTGCTGCGTGCACTGATAGGCTTTGGCCTTAATTAAGGCCTTCATCATATGAATCAATGATCTGATGCAGAGGCCAGTCAAGTGATTAAATCAGTAATTCCCCCTTGAAGAAATCTAGGAAGACCAGTTTCAGCAGCCTGAGCTGTTCCTTGTATCAAAGTTATTCTTCCGAAAGGCACCACAGACAGCTCATCAGTTGCTGCAGGGAAGTCTCCAGCCTCACAGGCTCTCCTTCACTCCCCAGGATGATTACAGTTCTTACTAAACAACTCTGTCGCGTGCTTTACCACTGTGGCTACCATGTGAAGTGACAGCCTGATCTAGGTGTGCACAGAGACCTCTTGTCACAGCACTTCGAACACAAACCACCTGGATGGACCTTCTCTTTGCCTTAGTCCAGTCAGAGTACGCGTGAGGCCGAGCTAAAGGACATGCCTTCGTGCCATGCAACTGACAAGAAACAAAGGGTCTTGGGGTTATTTGGGGAGGGCTTCTTGATTTACCCAAGGGATGACAAGGGATGATAATTCTGTCTGCAAAGCCGTTCCATTGCCATAGTCACTACTGGTGTTGACACTCCTGCAGTTGGCATCAGGAGCAGGAACTTCTGCGTATATAAATAACAAAAATACGTGGGGCCTGATTCTCCTGCGGCTTTCACCAAAGGCACTGCCATTACTGTCATGCATTATTTCAGATTAACAAAAAGCTTGGGAGGAGAATTAGACCCAAAAGCAGAGAGAGTGATAAATGCATCGAAAATTTTCAACCACTTCATCTTTTAATAAATACTACTAAGCAAATATACAGCTCTTAGGAAGTCGAAAGAATAAAGCAAAAGTTTGCAGTCAAGAAAGACACTTGGAAGTTCCATGAAGAAAGTGTAACTAGTGTAAATTGTCACAGTCTCCAGGAATGGAGCTCTACCCATTTACACTAGAAGAGGACTGGACCCAGTAACTGAGTCTGTGTTCAGCTCAAGCTTCCTCTCACAAACTTTCACCATCCCAGTTCTGCTGGTTCAAGTGTGTCCCTTTTTTAGAAACCCGATACTTCCCAACATGAAGCTTTCATTGAGGGGAGGGGGAGGGAGAGGAGATTCGTCTTTTCCTTCACTTGTCTCCCCCATTTGCACACTCTGGTACTTTGCCCTGGAAAGACAAATTTTATGAAAAGTTTTACAGAGACTCCTGCTGCTTAGAAGATCATACAATTCATTTTATTAGCAGCAACTTGGAGCGAGTAGCACAATTTCCTACAAGAAGCTGGCAACAGGCATCCCAACAACAACAGCCTTTCTCAGGGTGCAATAGATCTGTCTTAAAAAGACAGATCTGTCTTACTAGACATATTCTTTCCCTGATTGTAAAATGGACAAAGAAAAGTGAAGTAGGAAAAAAACCCAACAACCCAGTTTTGACAAGTACTATGCTCAAATTGGCAGTTTTCAGAGAGAAAGACTATAATGCTACTTCACAAAATTCTGACTGATGTGACAATTTGTAATTCCCATGACATATAAAGAAGCTGTTTAAGCATTTGTAGATATATACTCCTTTAGTCAGTTACAAATTACATAGGAGCTTTCATACATTAAAGAAAACATTAAAGCAATGGAGTTAAGCCACTGTAGAACAGTTGTGGAATCAAAATCAAGCCAAAGTAGGTTTGACATTAATAGGACTCTCAAAGTTGTCTTATATGATAGTCTCATAAGCAAGCTTGGAAAATATGTCTGTACAGCAAGTAATTTGGCAAAACAGGAGCAGGCACAACTAGAGGTCTGTGTTCAAAGACACCTAAAGAACCAATCACTAGATTGGACCCCACCAGTCTCTGGGGGGATTTGCAGAGCTTTCAGTATATACCTGGAGCCAAAATTCAGATTTAGTTTCATCTCAAAGGAGTCTAGGTCACACACTCCAAAATCTCCATAAAAAACAAACTAACACACACAAACAGGCCAAAGATACATTGCTTCTCCAAATCAGACCATGAATCATAGAATCATAGAATGGTTTGGGTTGGAAGGAACCTTAAAGTATCATCTAGTTCCAACCCCCCTGCCATGGGCAGGGACACCTCCCACTAGACCAGGCTGCTCAAAGCCCCATCCAGCCTGGCCTTGAACACTTCCAGGGATGGGGCATCCACAGCTTCTCTGGGCAACCTGTTCCAGTGCCTCACCACCCTCACAGTAAAGAATTTCTTCCTAATATCTAAATTTCCCCTCTTTCATTTTAAAACAGTTACCCCTCATCCTATCGCTACACTCCCTGATAGAGAGTCCTTCCCCATCTTTCCTGTAGGTCCCCTTCAGGTACTGGAAGGCCGCTGTAAGGTCTCCCCGGAGCCTTCTCTTCTCCAGGCTGAACAACCCCAACTCTCTCAGCCTGTCTTCATAGGAGAGGTGCTCCAGCCCTCTGATCAACTTCGTGGCCCTCCTCTGGACCCGCTCCAACAGGTCCATGTCCTTCTTGTGCTGAGAATGTAGACACAGCCAGAGGCTAGATGCAACTACTGTAGAGTAAGTAAATAAAGTGGCTGAAAATGTTTGCACACAGAGTGGTTAATGGTTCACCATAAGCCTGAAGACTGCATTGAATGGAGACCCCTGAAAGATTTTTTTGGATTTAATGCTGTTTGATATTTTCATTAGCAGCCTGTAGGAAGAAACAGAGAGGATGCTTCCTTTAATTAGCCAATGACACAAAAGAGGAGAGGTCTACAAGTATGCTGGATGTCAACAAACTGGAAAACTGATCGGAAAAATTAGCCTGAAATTCATAAACAACACCTATTTGAAATCATTATCTACAGAAATATAGAACATGGACCTACTGACTCATTGCTAGTTCTGGAGAAAAGCAACTTTAACACTGGCTGAACATAACTTTTTTTAAAAAAAGTCACCTTGGGGCAAACAAAAGTCATGTCAGAATGTACAAGTAGGAATACAGTGTAAGAGCAGGTGAAGCTGGCAAGGCTGCAGGTGGAATACCCTGTGCACCAGGTCTGGAACAGAAACGGCCCATCTTCCATCCACGCATGTCCCCATACACACCATCCTCTGTTTCCATTGTGGTAAGTCGGTACTCTTAAAATGCCTAACAGACATTAACAGGAGCAACAATAAGGCAAAATAAAAGTAGCAAGACTGACCCACACAAACCAGTGGCAATAATTGCTGACTGCATTATTACCTTAAGCACTATATTTCTGCAAAGTTACTAACCATCCCAAGACAGACAGTGAGGAAATCACCCTACTTGTCACAGTGTTGGTGAACTTCCCTCCTGCCAGACACTCATAGCCTGCTGTGGTAGGACCCATAGTAACACCTGTCTCTTTCAATGTATTATCTCCTTTCTTCTCTAATCTTACTCATTATGTACCTGATTGTTGGCACCATTTCTCCTGAAGGAAACTGAAGCTTTAGTGTCCAAAAACCCCCAACACCATTCCTAAGCTACACATTTCTGGGGGATACTTCATGGCTTGAAGCAAATAACAGAAACTCTGCAAAGGATTTCTTAAGTTATGTCTTGCTATTTTTGACAACAGAAGAGGTATGGAATCTATACCACCCCCCAAAAAAAAAGTCCTGTGTATGCTCTCCTTCCTCATTTTCTTCCCCATTCTACTGCTTCTTCAGTTTGGGTCCATCCTGGAGACAGTCCAGAATTCCCCTTTGCACCGCTTGGCCTTCCGATTCAAACTTTCTCTGAAAGAGACAGTGAAAGATTTTAAGTGGTCTTCAAATTCTCTGTATAAGAGAATCCTGTCAGTCTCAGCCTCCATCACACACTCCCATCCAATATCTATCCATGATCTAGCTTCTGTCACATCACTATGAAGTAGTGTTCATTAACACCCGACTGAATTTCAGATCTGAAAACATCAAACTCTCTTTTATTAGTACACTTTCTTTTGACCTAATGGAAACAGGGAAAACCTTTAACACCTTTCCCATGCCAACCTGCTACTGTGTGCAGGAGTTTCTAAGAAGCCTTCTGAGCGTTTTGGCCCAGCGTAGACACCACAGACCCAGGGGGAAGACCCAGACTGGAGCATAGCCAGCACTCTTGTAAAAATTAAATTAACTTTGTAGATTAGTGTAGATAAAGAAAGCTGGTAACCACAACTTGCATTCCTGTGCTGCACATTGTGGCTATGTACACATACTATTTAGCAAGCATGTATACGGCATTATCTTTAATGGATTAAAATAGCCTATGTATTCACACTAGAAAAGACATCTATCGTGCTTTTATCACTCATTTCTGAACTCCAAACTTCTGTTTTTAACAGACAAAGCAAATTCTGCTCAATTAACTTCACTTTGTGTGAATGATGCACAAAATGTTTATGAAGGGCCAGATATGAAAACACAACAACAAAAGGTACGTTAACAAAAGGTGGTGCATTAACAAGAGGTGCAGGAAGACAATGTGTCAGAAGTTTGCCAGTTTTGGTGAGAGATGTAAACATAGAGCTTTCGGATCTGACGCCATTTATTTTGGTTCACCTTTATGTATGATAATCTATTTGAGGGCTTGTGTGGCGCCATGAAATGTGTGAAGAGTTAATGCATAAAATGCCTTACATGTCCGAAGCAGAGCTATTAACTACAAAAATTCACACAAAACGCGTTTATTAATATCTAGCATACAAATTCAAACTCTAATGTGACAGTATAGATTCATAAGCTGTGTTCACATTTAAGGAAAAAGGTGCAAGAAGAGATTGGTTTTAAAAGTCAGTTGCTTTCTGTTCAAATGGGAGTTTCTTTTGTGAACATTTAAGAGCTTTCATGAGAAATAAGAGAATTCGAACATTTTATATCAGGAGCTGGGAGTGAACTTTTCTACAAACGCCAACTTCTGTACGTAACAAACATATTTTTTTCCTCCATGCACTAGCAGAAATCTTTGGTAATGGGTCCTAAAGAGAATGAATTCAGACGAATCAAGAGTACTGCAGGCTTTAAGAGACAAGATACGGGCAATTGTAAGACAAAAATCCTGAGTGCAAAATACTAATATCAGCATTGGTATGTCTTCTTAAATTGGATGATACAGATCACCAAAAGGCCAGAATTTCTCATTGTGACTTACTTAAAAGATACACTTCAGCTTTTTGAAGTTTCTGATTTAGCCATGTAATTTTTAGATCCTTGAATTAGAGCAGGTTAATTCCACCTAATACTACTGTTTACCAAATCTGTATTATGTTATACTTGCAAACATGCAAACTATAACCAATATTGCAAACAAGATGCAGCGGATCCCTTCCCCAGACACTAAGAACAGTCAGGATCCAGCAACCACTTGTTGGGTTCTCTTTCTCACGCCTCCCAAACCGGCGCTGGCCCACAGACCGTGTATTGAGCGACGCTGGCCTCAGGGAGAACTGGCCTCAGGGAGAGGCGAACTGCTGCAGGAGCACGGGTCTGCGTGGACTAAGGGCAATCAAGCTACAGCAGCGCAGGCTTCAGTGCATGCTTTGCCCGGGGGTTTGGCACTCTGGGATCAGGGCCAGTTTAGGCAGGTGTTGAGCCTTGAGGAGAGCTCTTTGAGACCACTAGGAAGCCTCGGCAGTCGCTCTCCCTTTTTCTCTCCAGAGAAGCTTTTAATCTGAGGGTGTCACCCTTGGTCAGAGCAGCTGCACTGTAGCCGTGCCCAGTACTGGCCACTGTGCCCCGGCGATTTGGACCTCAACCCTCACCCCCTGAGATGAGTCCTTGGCTTGACCATGGAGCGGCCTCATCACTACAACCACTGGACTGTGTCTGACCCTGGCTACCGCATCCAAGCACAGACTGATCCCACCATTGACTTGTTGACCTGTTGCTGACCTGACCTGCTTGCTAGACCTCGGACCTGCCATGTCGCTGTGGGCTTGTCTGGCAGTCTGAACTCTTGGCTGAAGATGTTATCATCACGAGACCTGCTCTGCTTCCACGTCCAGGTGCTGCAGGACGTCACCCTTGTTGGTGAGGACAATGCCTCTGTGTTTACCATGCTTGGCTCCTGGCTCCCCTTCCTCCTGAAACCGGTGATACTGCGTTTTGTTTGCTACAGTGATTATAACCACCACATCTATGGAGAGACTCAGAGAAACAGAGTGAAATGCTCACGGTGTATGGAGAACCTGTACAATAAAGCGTATTGTCACTATGAAAAATGATCAGTCAGGTAAAAACAGAGGGTAATTTTTGTGTGAAAAAGTGTTCAGGTTTTTAAGTATCAACTTCAGATGAGCATGAACTCAATTTTAAATGGTGTCTTCTTCAGAAGCTATATTTAATGTGACACAGAATTATGATAGATATGACTATCAGTGAGTACCTCATAATTTTTCCTCAAGGTTCACTTCTCTCACAAGCCCCTCTGATGCACAGTAGAAAGATTGCAATTTTGGGAAAAGATGACACTTTTGATAAATAAGTTCCATATGTACCGTAAATTGCCACTAGTTTACACTGTCAATTTCCCAGCTGTGGTCTGGAAATCAACAACCCAGGGAGGTCTCCTAACGCTCCACAGAATGGAAGACATTCAGTGAAAGGGAAGATGTTTGAAGGGAAATTGAGGGCTCCTATGAGGATTGTCCTCTCTGCGTGAAGTCGCTGACCAGATAAGGATGCAGATAAGTCAACAGATAGAGGTTTACAGCATTCCTATAACTCCATTTTCTTTGGACAATGCAAGCTGGTGTTACCTCTCTATATGTAGTGAATAAATAAAAAAAACCAAGCCACAACCCCCTGACCCTGTCAATATTAACAGACATCTAGCGTCTCCTAATTCCCTGTGCACTAACGCTGAGTTAGTATGCATTCAACATACCGTAGCATGGTTTCTACCTAGCTACTAGCTTCTAGGCTTCTTTGAATTGAAACTTCTGAAAGCTTTCCGGTTTGAAGGTCAATGAATGAGAAGGTATGAATCACTTTTTGTTCTGCTTTCTGATTTTCAGACTATTTTCAATGTGCCCTCTCCACAACTTTTACTCATTCAGGCACTGTAGCACACAGAGAATTACAAAGAAAGCTCAAAAAGTTGATATTTTATTTTGTAACTCCCAAGTTACAGCTCTCTTCAACCTGCTGTGACAAACATCAAAACCAGGTTTTTATTAAACAATCTGATTTTAAATGTAAGATTTAAAGGTGGTATAGGTAAAGGCTGGTGAAGAACCACTTCCCTCTTATCTGAAGTTAGCATCTAAATACTTCAGGAGATTTGACTATGCCAGCCTTTTGTGTTTTGCCAGCACGCTACATCAGACAGAAGAGAAAGCAGATACGACAAGTAACCGGATTTCCCCAAACTGTTAACGGGGCGGTATCTGTTCACTACACTTTCATTTCTGTGTCCTGGGGTTATTAGTGCATTGCAGTTAGCTTCTGAGTAGTTCTAAGAACAAACGTTACTCAGGCGGGCCTGTAATTATTAATATTTAACAGGTGTAATTTTTGATGATAAAACATTATTAAAATAGTGGAAGCATCCACAATGGATAATCTCTCTCTTCCCTCCGTAGTCAGCGCAGAAAGACGGATCCTCTAGAAGGTGATTTACAGCCATATTGTCTTTTATAGATGAATCAAATTCAGGTTTAAACTACAGCCAAACTGGGGCCCTGCCTTTCTCTGCTGACTGCGGAGGGAGCTAAAGGAGGTTATCTTCACCAGGGCAGAGATAGCCCTTAGGAATATCCTTATATCATGCCTGATTAAAACTACTGAAGCTGAGCAGTAGGCCGTGTAAAGATTCTCTAGAAAGCCAAAAGAAACTAAGGTCTTACATTAACAGGCCAACGGTCCAAGCCAGAACAGTGCGTGTGGTTTGCCCGTTTGGTGTAAAAACAGTTCCTTCATTTTCCTTGCTCATTATCTGGGATCAGTTAAGCAGAATTATGGGCCACTGAATTTCACCCAAGTCAAGAAGGCAGGAGGAAGAGGACGTCTGGAATACTTTTCAACGCCTGATTTTATTCGGCTCGTACACAGCAGGACGCAGAAGTTTGGCTCTGGAGGCTCAAGTTACGCTCAACAACTCAAACTCAGTTATTAGGGGTTGTGACAAGTTCTTGTCACTTTTCTAAGGCATACTTTGAAAGCAGAAATGATAAAATCCCCCCTTAGTTCACAGTCAAGGGGCATTTTGGAATGCAAAGTTAAGTTGCTTGTGACCCATTTTGGGTCCCAAGTAAGTCACACCTAGAGTAAGGGGACACGTTCTACAAGTCAGGTTCACCAACAGCTGCTGGTCTGACCAATACACCCAGCAACTGACGGCATGAAGCTTGCGTATGACAGAACAGTTGTGAAGCAACTGGAATCAGTCCTAAATTCAGATGTCTAAAAAGAGAAATCCTGAAGTTGTATTACCTTATATTTTAAGTAGCACAAATAGCTGATGTATTAATTAATTTTTATAAACTTCTTTCTAAACAACACAAACTTCATTTTACTTTTAACTGTGGTGGAAGTCAAGGGATTAACTATTCATCTTTGATTTTGAGTCACACAGGGGTTACCCCTTTACACAGGGACAAGGAATCTACACTGTATGTGGCTCAGGACACCTGTGGTGATAGGTACCAACTAGCATCACGTTGGTGTATGGTGAAAAGGACGTGAAGTAGAAGGCAGAATTAAATCCTCTAATAACAAATGATATAAAGGCAAATGGATTCTCTCAGGAAAGGTTGGATGATTGTGTGGAGAGAAATCTTGGGTTTACATTGATGACGGTTTATGGCTTCAATGCAGGCTATGATGTCTTGAAGTGAGCTCGGGTGAGACCGTTGGGCAGGGCTGATTTGATAAAAGAGGGCACGCCTCTAGTGCTGGCTGCCTCTAGTAACTTCGATACCATATTAATCACCGTCTTCGCTACTTATGTGCAAGAGTGCCCTCAAGGCCAGGCTAGCGCATGCTACTTAATATCCTTGGAAACAATCCTCTGATGTGGTTGGTTTCAAGAAGGTTTCCAAAAGTGGGGTGAATCTGGCTTTCTTTCACCACACTCTGCCCTTGCACTGATGAGCCATAAGAAACGGGGACATTGAAGATCCCTGTTGACAGCTACCACAAAGGAAACTCATAGTACCTGGAGCTCAGGCTGAACGCAAGAGCAGGGTTGCTGTGATCTCGAGGGGACAGCTATGGTATGCAACGCCACAGAGACTGGAGTACCAGTATAAACACATTTTCAGAGAACTTGGTAGCACAGCTCTGCAGCTGGCTAAAAGTTGGAAAAGATCTCTGGTTCTGCCTCTAGTAGCAAATAAAAAATGTGAGGCTTCTCCTCCCTTATTGATTGGGAGTAATAGGAGGTTTGGTTTAACTGGCTTTAGTAAAGGCAAGGAATAGGTCAAGGAAGAAATCAATGCAGATTTTTGACTCTTTATGCAAATGATCGAGTTAGTAGGGTAGATCAGCCTTCTGTCTCTCACAGCCCTCTTCTGAAGGAAGTGGCTGAGAAAGGATTTCATAAGATGGTTTATAGGGAGCACATGTTTTAGATACCTGAAGAAGGTCTGAAGACAAAAATAAGTCATACTGTAGGGTTTAAACACCTCTATGAGTTGGTAGCAAGAAAACAGAGGGGTTTGGATTGCAGTTTTAAATGTAGGCACTTACTTCTTTTTCTGCACTGAATTCCAAGGAACTAGAGGAGATCAAGGAGACAGACTCCTTCAAGACCTCCCAGTCTGAATAGAAGGATTGCGGTGCAGGTGACAGGATATTTATTTTGATTTATTTAACTTTCATACATTTTTGAAGAGTCTCCGGTTCTCAAGTCAGGGTCTTCCATTTGGTGACAGTAGACAGCTGAAGCTGACAAGGATAACCCAAGACAAATCCTAAGCAAAAGAACACAAACAGTCCTTCTATTCCAAATTAAAATCACAGGATTTTTCTCTCTTCCCTGCCCCCTCAAAAGTTCTTGATTTATTGCCCTGAATTTCCAATCAAAGCATTTCATTCAAAACTGAGAAGTTAAATAGACATTGAATTAATGATTTGTGTAGGAGAACTTGCATCTAAAAATTATGGCAAAAATTTGCAGAGTACACTGCAAAAGGAGCAAATAATAACTTTCTAAGAGGAAGCTTTATTAAAATTTAAAAGTTAGTAAAAAAAGTAGAATCAAACATTTCTGCCCATCACTTTATTATTCCTCCAGATTTAACTAATAAGAAAAACATAATTTTTCTTAAATCATAGAAGACTACACTTTCAAAATGGATAGTTTACTTATTGCTAGAAAACATGTTTAGTTAGAGCTCTGTCCTGAGACATGCCAGTGGAGCCTTCATGTATCAGTGTTTGCCCAGGCAAAACTCATATTTGTTCATGTAAATGTCCAGCTAGGACACATAAATATTGATTTGTTTGCATAAGGAAGATATTTTTGCTGGCAAAAATTTTTGAAAGTGTGGCCTAACATCTAGGCCCAGGCTATTTAATGGCCTTTAAAAAAAGCATGTTAACAGGCAATTTTTTTTTTTTTAAGTTTGTCAAAATATAACAAACTTGAAAAATATATGTTCAAATATTCAGGTTCGACCATTCTGAATCTTGAATACAGCATTTCGGAAAGAATAAGGTTCCGCAGAAGGAAGGAGGATCTCTATTTAAAGCAGGAGCCTGTGAAAATGAAGACATCTGTCCAGTTCCTGTTACTGCAACAAACTTTTCTGACACTGGGCAAGCGTCCTAATCACTCAGTCCCTTAGTGCCCAGTTGGAAAAAGCGGGAACACTGATGCTTATTTTTCCTTTCTTGCTTCATTAGCCTTGAATGTCTTTGGAAACAGGGTTGTCCCTGATTATGTATGGTTAGTGTTTGCAGCAATAAGACCCAGGTCTCAACTGGAAGCTCCAGGAACTACAAGGAGCAGGAGTGGACAGTGTGCAATTGAAAGGGTGAAAACTTTCAGTACAGCATTTCTAAACACATTTCCTTAAGTGCTCTTTAGAAAAGGGCAGAGGGGGGAAGTCCTAACTTTCTTTTTTTTTAAGTCTCAGTCACCCAAAATATTTACAATGTCTTCTGAACACTGGAAAATACAGAACAACAACAACAACAACAAAAATCAATATTGTAAGTATATTTCAAGTACTTTAAAATTTAGCCAGTACTTTGGCAATTTTTCAAAAATAAGCTAAGCAAGTTAGCCTTGAGAACCATGACAGTAAGACCACATTCCGCTGGTACTCTTCTAACTAGTGGTGTTGAAAATTACTTTTTTTGGCATGAAGCTCTGGAAGGTTATGTTATAGGGGGAAGTAGGTACAGATACTTTCCTCTTTTGCAAAGATTTGCAGTGAAAAAAGGGGAGGACAGGATGATGTAAGATAAAAATTGTGTCACTTCTGTCAAAGAATGTAACTATTCCTTTGCAGCCAGGACTGATGATTAATCACTTTCATAAGTCTTCCACAGCAAAATGGCAACTTTATGTCACAGGTAAAACCACCATTTTTCTTCCCATTTCCAAGCTTTAATACTTGTAATTCAGCATCTTTTTCACAGTTAAAAAAAAAGCACAGTTTGAGGCCATGGACAATATTTGTCTTTTAAGTAAAAAAAGAGAGAAGTAACATCAAACATGCAAATTGCTTTGAATCATCACAGAACTGAAAGGCAATTATAACTAAGGCTGCAAAACAATTGATTAATGTTGTCTCACCGTCGTCCATCGGCTATTTTTTTCCACAGTGAAATGAAAGAGCAAAGGGTGTTCCATTTCGAATCAAATGAAACTGTTAAGGTTGGGTGGGTTTGGAGGTTTTTTTAGTTCTTTACCTATTTTACTATTAAATGTAACTAACTGACATTAAGTTTTTTGAATAAAAATTAAAGTTTCTGTTTTGAAAACATCAATATCAACTTGATGACTTTTCAGTTAAAACAACCTGTGTTCACAAATGTTTTTTATTTACTCCATGTACAAAGAAAACAATCAAAACTGTTTCACTCGACTCCACCTGGCAGCACTAGTGGTTTACGTTACTGGCATAGAAAAGATTCATCAGCCTCCTAAAGCTCATGAGATTTGCTTCAAATCATCAATGTAAATATTTATGGCAAGAAGTCTGACCATATTCTTCGTGAGGCTGATGATATAATTTCCTGGTGACTGAGCCTTATTGAATTTCAGGATATACCAGTGCTAGCAATAAGCTAGACCCACCAACACGGAGCTTTGCAAAGCTGCAAGATTCAGGCACAAAGATGATCGAGTATTTGGTGACAAATAGCACTTTCAGGTCAATGCAGGTACGTGTCCTTCACTGCACTTAAATGGCCACCCTCTTGCGAAGAGCAGCAACTAGAGGGGAGTGAAGACCCACAGTCTACCCAGATACGTTACCTCCTCAGGAGCAAGGAGCAGCAGTAACCGAGCAGCTCACATCCATTGCTGTGCTGGATAGTCACTGTCCTCCGTTTTGACCAATGAAGCATTCTGATGTACCTTTTGAGGTCCAAGAACTCCTCTTCAAATAGTGGCACCAGTATGGTTATTGCTGAAAAATCATTGCATTAATATAGCTTTTTCTCTACATTTCTCATCTTTCGTGGCTTTTTTTATTACTGTTATTATCAAAACAAGACCTAGATTTTCTGAAAAGAAAAGGGTGCAGTTTTCTTTTTGCTATGCTTACTCAGAAAACAAATCCTTGTACCAATAAACTGATAACTATCTTCCACGGCTATTTCACTGCAGAACCAGAGCGTTCATGAAACTACTGTTCCACCTGCCACCCATAACTCTCCCCTAAATTATTCTGGTGAAAGCCCTGTTTCTCTGTTTTGTTTCCTCAGAAAGTAGTCAATGAAGAGCTGAATTAATGGATTTTCAAGTCAGCAGAGTCTTTGAAACAACTATAATACGGCTTTTAGAGCAATCATATCATTCTTTTTCATCCTTTTCCCCTCTTTCCCCAAAAAGAGCCGAGCTGAAGCAGCATCGGTGCCTGAAACATGAGGCAAACCTTGGAAACCATATCAGGCCATAGACCAAAAAAGAAAATCTGTATGATAACGCTCATCCCTTATTTCAGAAAGGGATATATTTTGCCTCCTATGGAAAAAGCTGTGCCATTTCCAGCCAGAGGTTACAGGAAGTTACACAAACCTCCTGGTTCCACATGTATCTGGGAGGATTTTACATGACAAGGTTATAGCCATAATTTATTTGTTATTTTAAAGGATTTTTTCTCTCTTAAAGCATATCCTATCACGCTACCCAGCTCTTGCTATTGATTCCAACCAAGCTCAGACATCCCTTGGGCAGAAATAGAGACAGAACTGATACATCAGTTTAACAGCACCCACATATCCTTTGTGTCATGGGGACCGCTGTGTAACCTATTAGGAGCAGCTCCTTGTCCCATTCTTGTTACAGAGCTGTACTAAAGGTCAGAGAAAGAGTGTGCAGGATGTGTCCTGAAAGGTCATTTTCTGATCTTAATTATTCTGATGTAATTTCATTGAATTATAGGTCCTATTTTTGCCTGTGAAAAGATGATCTGAGGTCTACCTTGAACCTTGAATTTATAAACACGGCTTTCTTATTTCTCCCTCCCATTTATCTAATGGATGGCTTTATAGGACTTCAAATAGCAAGGAAACTGGTATGCTATAAAGAGTGGAACAAAATAGAATTTATTTTCCTATTTTTTTAACTGAGTACTGAGGAAACAATACCAGGCCTAGTGCTAGCCAGCAGTGTTCAAATAACAAGTTGCATTCCAAATACCCTGAATTTCAGGTACTCAACGTGTCTGGTAAACGATGCATTGCTTATTTTATCCACAATACAGGGGCTAACCACAGGGAATGGAATTTTAAGAATCTTTAAGAAAATGCCTACACAAGTGTACTAATACCATGTGTGTAAAAATATACCACCAGGGACAATACAGATTAAAAAATTTACTTAAATGTAATAATATATATATTGCAAATATAATAGTATATGCATTGCCAGTTACATGTACTTTTAAGAATTTTGCAATTATCATTGCATTTTTTCCATTCCTGTTTTAAAAATTACTTCCTACTTTATCATAGAATAGGATCATAGAATCATTTTGGTTGGAAAAGACACTTAAGATCATCAAGTCCAACTGTTAACCTAGCACTGCCAGGTCCACCACTAAACCACGTCCCTCAGTGCCACATCTACCTCTCTTTTAAATACCTTCAGGGATGGTGACTCAACCACTTTCCTGGGCAGCCTGTTCCAATGTTTGATAACCCTTTTGGTGAAGAAATTTTTCCTAATATCCAGTCTAAACCTCCCCTGGCGCAACTTGAGGCCATTTCCTCTTGTCCTATCGCCTGTTACTTGGGAGAAGAGACCGACCCCCACCTTGCTACAACTTCCTTTCAGGTAGTTGTAGGGAACAAGTAGTATCACTTCATATCAAAATAGGCAGAGATTTCATTCTCTTATTATATTCTCAAAGACAAAGTTTAATACTTTTCCTAGGAATTCAAATTTTTAATTGTAGCCACGGTACTGTCTTGAGTTATACCATCACATATCTTCTTGTAAAATCATATATTCTTATTATGTTCACGTCTTCTATCAAGCAGCTGACAAACCAAAAATATTTATTTGAACCACAACAGACCTATTTTTCTGTAATTCCTTCATATTCTCTTACTAAATTCTCTGTGTAACTGTTAAGTATATGTAAGACTGTAAAACTTAGGTGGGATCTTATGAGGTGAGAAATTTCTGCAGTAGTCTTTTATTTTGTCCATTTGAAAAATTAGGTTTGTAATTCCCACTTTGCATATACTTTGATTATTATTTTTTTTCAAAATTCCTGATGTAAGAAATAAATTTGTAGATCTTTGACTTAACTTACACCTTCCTATGTTTTAATAGTTCATCAGAAACCTTGTTGTTCCTTTATGCTCTGGTTGCTTCCTTATGTTCTTTAAAAATAAATAATGCTTCCACAAGTGGTTCAGCTGCCTAGAAAATGGCTCTGAATCTTTGTCTTTATCCACTTCACCACTGAGAAACTCATTAAAACGGTCCATCCATTCTTTATATGAGTCCATACCTTGTAACAGAGCTACAGTTTCAATGCCCTCTGTACATTTCAATCGATGGTTTTCTAAAGCCAGCTCTTGGTGACTAACAACATTGCATGATTCTTGTCTATTCTTTGCTTTAGCTGTGTCTCATCTCTTATTTTCATTTCTTTAAAGGAGCAGTTTTCTCTCTTACACAATAGTTGCCTGAATCACAAGTAGCTCCCCTTAGTCTGAATGTTTGTCTGTTGTCTTAAGTAAGTTCGTGGTTGATCTAGTAGATAAGAACTCCATCTCTCAACAGTAACGTATTCTTGCAAATGCCATTGTGAGTACAATCAGGGTGAGTGTTCAGATCCGCAAAGCTGATTAATCTGATTCCACTGTAAGCAGCTGTGTCACAGGTATAGTTCCTTCTTCTTTTCCTGCTTTAATACTTTTGTGTAAGGATCTTTTTAACATCAACACTGGGAGCTGGTGTAGGTTCTTTTGAGTTCTCTCTAGACTTGATTTACTATTTCTTCAGTGAGAGCACACACGCTGATAACAAGTTCGTTCACAGCTTCCTTCAAAGACAGTAACTGCACCGGCAGAGTTTCTTCCATTTCTTTTCTGTTCTGCTGAGATTAAGATGTGCTTTTGAGATAATTACTCCACCATATTTGGCTGGAATTTCTGCCTTTGATGAGATCCAGATGTTCCACGTCCTCAGCTCTTAGGCTGTTTTCCATACCTGGGTAATTTATCTGTTAATATTTGTTTGGCTTTATATCAAAAGGAGAAGTGTGTTCAGCCTTTGCCCGCTGCCCAAGCTAGAAGACCAGATCCTGACTGTGGTCCATCCCCTCTAGCCTGCCCTGCTCAGGAGGCTCTGCTTGCAGCAGAACATGTTTGGCACAGCTCCCAGGGCCGTGGGAACACACAAGAGCTGCCACCACGACAGAAGACTAATTTAGAGTAACAAATAGATTCAAGGAAGACCAAAGCAGCTCACAAACAAGCAGCAGACAGAGGCAGAGCTAAATTTATCAACCAACACATTCTGTCCACTCCTTGCTCATTCATCTCTAACGACTCTGTGAAAATAATTGTATTTTTCTGCAGTGGTTGTTTGAGAGTACACTTTTATGACTGTTTCATGGAGCAACATTCTAACTCCCCCAAAATAAAGCTTTGTTTGTTTGTTTGTTTGTTTGAAAAATTAAATTCCAGATGAAAGATTTGGCTTCTCCAAAGAAGGCACAGAAGATCATTTCCAATATTCATGAAAAAGAGTTATAGACTAGATTTTTTTCCTAATTCATAACATGCATAAAATCATTCTTAATATAACTAGCTGTTTTATTTTCCTATAATAAAATGAATTTCAAAACAAACTTAAGATACCTATGAAGGATAACTTCCTGTAGCAGAAAACAAGCAGGACACTTGACTCCTTCGAAAAGCAGAACCATATTCATTTACCATTTTTATTTATGTCCTCTAAATTACTCTTAAGGCAGTCATTATTCCAAAACCAAGAATAATACTTTACTAGATGTGCTGCAAACCATTTTTATAAATAATAAGTTGTAATATTAGAATTGAATATTTATAGAAGCTAGTAAGAATAGCTCAGAAAGCCTGACAAACATTTAACTGTTAACCTAAAAAAAGATAAATTGGATGCATCTGAATGAAAGCTGAAGTTTTAAGTGGCCAGTGAAGAGTCGTAAGTAGCAAATGAGTGATGACCCACTTAGTTTACTTTGGCTGTAGAAAAAGCTACTCGACATCTTCTACACTCATACCAATTAAAAAAAAGAAAAGGATGATAAATTACTCAGAAATAATAGAGAAATATTTTTAGATTGTTCTGTGGTCACACTGTTAGAATTTGATGCACAATTAAAACTTTTCACATTTTGTTCCAGACTATACTCACAAAAATCCCGTGCCCCTACTGAATTTGTTTGGGTTATGAATGTTCACAGCATCTGAATATTATGTCCCCTACTATGTCCAAATACAATAATTTTAAACATGAGAATCAACTCCGGAATGTCTATTAGGGAATAAAATTAAAAGAAAATTAATCAGCAGGGTATAGAGCCAACTACCAACTTATACTCTGCACTTAAAGGATTAGATTCCCCTAAAATGCTGGCATGTTTGGTCATGCAAGGCAATATATACCAAACTCTTTCTGAAAATTGATGTCTGTTTTGAAAACCGGGGCTTTTATGAATCTCTTCTAGGCTTTGACTGATCTCATCCTGGGATATCTAGAAGAATGTTTTTACCTCCCAGGCCTCGGCTGCCCTTGGGTGGCTTTGCTGTTCACCTCCAACAAAACTATCTACTCATGAGCTTAAATAAATGGGAATTTACTGACACAGACAAACACTAAAAACTCACTCTTAGCTCACAACAATCAGAATTTGTAGAACGTGTAGTGCAGTGATATGCATATATTTAGAGCCTGTCTTTTGATTGTAGCTATTTGAGACAATAAGAGGACATACGTATCAGACATTAGTTGCTTGACTTGAAAGTGCACTCATGCTGCAATGATGAGAGAGGCACATTACCCTCAAGACAGTGTCCACACCATCCTCGAAGGCGATGGCAACAGTCCCAGCGGTCATAAAAAGGGGCCAAGATATGTCATGAATATTTTTCCAACTATATAGTGACCTTCACATTTTCTTCTACATGCTTCTGATCACAAAGCAATTAACAAAAGAAAGGGAACATCATAAAGTGGTTGGAAAAGAACTTAAGAATTAAACAGTAATTAAATACATGTCAAGAAACTATCAATTCATGAAGAAAACAACTGACAGTCTTAAAGAGTGAAACAGCAATACCTTTAAATCACATCCCTCAGGAAGTATTAAAAATGAAAACACACTTCATAAATACATGTGTGGATTCAGATGCAAAATTGTATCTGCAACAATACGGTTACACGCCAAGATTATGTTACTGAATGATCAGCCTCCACTAGAATTTGGACATTCAGTCATGTATTTCGCATGTTATTGCAGATTCTGACTTAATGGTTGCTGTGTGCCCACTCGCCTGTTGTTCAGCCCTACAGACTCTGACAATAACAGATATCAAACTTCAGCAAAAATCTTTGAAGGCCAGTAGAAAGCTAACAGGCAAGACATATCATGAGTGGCAAATTCAAAATGGCTTCAAGAACAGTGTTTAGCTGCTAAAAATTAGGTCCCCCACAAGACATTATTTCTGTATCGTGAACCTTTCTTCGTGTGGCAGCAACACAAAACCTGTCACAATAGTATATGGTTTTAACACAAGCCACATAGAAATCTGTAAAAGTAAGAACAAGCAGAATTAAGTGAAAGAAAGAAAACACGACAAAGAAAAATCACTTTCTCCAAAATACCTCCAGAAAGACAAGAACAGGCAAAAATTCTGTGTATGACAAAAGATAGAGAGCAGTAAAAACCAGCAAAAAACAGCATGAGAAGAGGCAAAGGAAGAATGTATATAGTACTTATAAGCATATTAAAGTGGTTACTGATAGACAAATAGTAAAACTTGATCAGCTTAGTAAACTCTCAGCGGGCAAGTTTAGGGCCAGCCTAGGATGATCAAGGAAAGGCTTCTCAAACAGATAAGAAATAAGTAAGCAATGCGTGAACAGTTTCAAGAGCTTCTAAACAAATCCACATCACCAAAAAAAATATTAAAAAACAGTTCTCAGAAAGCGAAATGTAACACATCACATCTCAAAGTAGCAAAAGAGTCAGTAAAAACAATTACAGCTAAAAACCTTACAGCTGAAGAAAGTTGTAACAGAGGACCAAAGTGCTGGTGATATGTCAGAAACTGCAGTGTCGGGACATTGGAGAAAAAATGGGGAAAATCCACCACAGGTACACATTCCTTAAAAGAAAATGTTTTAGAAAAATGCTGATATTGAATGGCTTGTATTTCTAATAAGTGCTAGGATTTGATAGAGCTCAACTATTTGTTGCCTTTAACATTATCCATTTTAAAAAAATAAATGGTCAAATTTCAAAGAAAATTCTGAAAGGAAAGCCAGTTGCTGGAACACAAAAACAGAGCTAAGCTAAAGCGTATCGCTGTAAAACAGCACTGAAGGGGAGTTTATGGGCTTTACAGCGAGGGACGTGCCAGAAGCAACACAGGACACACAGGTGTAACAGAGCTATCTTTGTGCCCTGGCAATATAACGGCGGCACGGAAAATTTCAATTCCTTTTCTGCATGCTAGAACTTTCATCTGGTGTGCAAATGAAACCTATATGATTTTTTGTGTTGTGATAGCACTTCTCCAGAAAAAAAAATGAGCCTTCCTAACTCCTGCATCTGTTTTGTGGTGTATAAGATAATGAAGCAAAAAATGCATCATTGAAAAAACTACCTTATTGGATTTGAAGTGTGGTGTATTCCTGGAGGCTGAAATCAAACTCTTGAGAATGGGTGGGAATAGAATCAACATTGTTCTTAAGAAGTCGATTCATCTTTAGCTCAGTGTATCACACTTACTTCTTTTCAGATGCAGAGGTCCAATAAAAAAATGTCACCCTAAGGGATGGAATTTGTTACAAAAAGAATATTCATTTAGTTATCTTCCTATATTGTGTACTTTACATATGAGATTTTGAAGTTTTACCTCTTCTTATCAGAATGCGTATGTGCAATAGCTCTTCCACTTTATATTTCACTGAAATTTGGTGAATTAATGAAGCACTGTCTGTATGTGTTAGCTAAATGGGCCAGAGCACAGCGTTTAGGCACATACTTGATTTTACATCTGAGTGGCCTCATTAAAGTCAACTGGTTTCCTTGCTTATTAAAAGTTACTGTGTCCCGAGTATCCTGTTGAACGGGAGTAATAAAGAGGGCTGTACTTGATGAACAAAGATGGTACAAGATGCAGGTAGAATTATTTCTCTGTGGAATATACAAATCTGTATGTCGGGTGAGCAAAAGAAAACTGAAGGTAAAGTTTCCATTTGTTTTTTTCATTAGATCACTTCAGCCCTCTTTTCTTTTTGTTTGCTTTAGCACCTTAGATCTTTAAATTGTAAATTGGTGTGGGTTTTTTTTTTCTTAAAAGAAAATTGCTTACAAACTTCTATTCATGCTACAGTTTATGGAAAAAATATTTTGCATACACATTGACAAAACTTTATGCCAAGGGTATTTTACATGTGCATTGCAGAAGCTGATGGTGATCCACAATAAACACATTTTTCTAGGAGGGAGATGGCCACATGGCATTTCAGGATGTGGCCTAGAGAACATGACAGTATTAGTTGTCATTGTTAATGAGTGTAATTGAAGTAATAAAAAAGAATCAGTTACCACACATAATGCAGTATAAATTCCTGCATATAAAGCTTTATGAAAATGTTTATGTTGTGCTATAAACTACCAAAAATCTGCATTAAGAGAATAATACATTTGCAAAGTAAAATTTTTAGAAGTTAAGCAATGTCAGAATTAAAATTGATGTGTAACTTTAACCAAGTTCTATTGTGCTGTCATGTAACACTAAATAAGCAAACTAAGTAATTTTGTACCAGCTTTTCTTCAGGATTTCTACCTCAGTTCAAAAGTCAACCAGTGGGTATTCACTCCGTCAGTCAGTGAGGAAATCTACAACATTTTGAAATGAATTTCTCATAAGTTCACTAATGGCATTCATCACTGCAGCTTCTGAGTGCAAGTTAATGCTTGAAAATGTCAACTAATTTATCTTCCTGGCATTCCTGTGAAGAGACAGGGTTGACTATCCCAAATTTACAGTGGGACGGCAGAAACAAATGGCAATTAAAGACAAAAACATTCAGTAAATATGGATGTCCATTTTGAGACGCCTCATACTTGGATTTTTAAGACCATTTGGTGATGTATATGTAGCATTTTATGTATCCAAAATGAGGATCCTGTTGATTGCATCCCATCCACAGACAAGAGTGTAAAGTGGTAGCAGAACAACTTTTAAGTGTTCATGCATAAAACGCTCGGTTTAGGGAATTCTCACATGTCTACAACAAACAGAATTCAATTATCTGAACAGCATCCAACTCTTTTAGAGGAACCTTTGTTTTCCACCCTCCCACAGTCGCCTTGTGCATCTTCCAATTTCTGCAACAAATGAAGGAAGCCCTCAGAGAGAAGACTCCTTGGCTGTGAAAACCTTCTCCACTACGAGACACAGTCCATCATGTGTAAAAAGGGGGAGAGGAGCAAAGAATGGGCACACCATATAATTGGTGACTTTTTCATAATTCACAATGACGAAGGAGAAAAGCAAATTTTTTGGTTTTTTTTTAATAGGGTGATTGATTTTAGAATTCTGCTGTTGTAGAGCTTTGGGATTTGGAACAGTACAATATGTTTGCTTACCTTTGTAGGACAAGCTTATGCCATTAAATTAGATTTCAATGACAGTGATCTTCTAATACAATAAATGTATTAAACACATTTCAGAAATGTATCAGCAAATGTAAGATATGGCCTTGTCATACCCTGTAAAATAAATGATGCAGAGCATCTCTGACATTTTACAGGAGGATAAGGACTAGTTTACTTCTTTCTATTTACTCCTAAATTCTTAAATGGAAAATTAAGTCCTTGTACCTCTTTCAATAATGACCCAGGGAGTGGCTGCTGCCTCCTGGAAGGAAGGAGGCTGCTAGAATATATCCCATCAGAAAGGTTTCTCTTTGATACTGCAATATAGTCTAATCATATTTTAAAACATGTAAGAGTCATTCTTGGATTGCACAAAAATCATACAACTTCATATATCAAAAATGCGATCTGGGATGGTAAGCAAGGATTTCACAAACTTCTTTTTTCTTTTCTTTTTTTTTTCTTTTTTTTTTTTTTTAAATATGTGTCTTACATACCTATTTTGACTGATGGGAGCAATATCTGGGCATACATATTGGGGGCCAAAAAGTGCACAAGTACATAAAATCTTTATAATTCAGATTAGCTGGCTATTCTTCTAAAGATGATAAATACAGGGCAAAGTATGTGTTGATAACATATAAAGAACTATGTACCCATGGTAGCTACGTATCAGGGCTCTGAGGACAGCTGCTTCCTGAAGCCGCCTGTAACACTAATTCCAGCCGAAAACATTGTTCTCTGTGGGAAAAGGGCTACAGAAACCACACTTTAAGAGAGCAAGAAGTCAGATACAGGTACGCTGTTGGGACTGAGTGTACCAGTCTAAAAACTAGAGAGGAAAATTGTTTACCTGGACACTATAGCTACTTCTTCCAATCCAAGTTTAAGGATAGATTCTAGCACTTTTTAACTTGTTAATTTTACATACGCTAGTAGCAACTGCATGCTGACTACAGTGATATGTACTTCTAGGAAGTGACCTTGCTCAACCCTAAACCAGGGCTATGCTGTTTTAGATGTTTTCTTTCTCTCTCCCACCCTGTTCCCTCCAAGTTAACAGATTTGCTCCAATTTTGTTGTGAGCTTCTGCATGCTGAATCTCCTCTTGTGATTTCCCACCTGCATGTTTCAGCTTTCTATCTTTGACAGACAGAGGGCCCGACTAGATGATTACATTAATGAGCAGAATGCACAGTAGAATCAGGAGTAAGCCCTTTGGCTTTAAGTCATTTCCCTCATCATATGTCAACATTGTGGTTTCTTCGTGGTTCACTCCTTAGCACCTTCTTCTTAGATCCAATTCAGGTCTGTAGCTTAGAATAAAGATTTCTTCATTATTGACCATTTCCCTTCCTCAAACTGTATAACTGCTCTCTACAAAACCATTGCTCATGGCAGCTTTTCATACTATTAGGCTCAGGCTGTGAGTTCTCGAAGAAGACAAGAAACGACTGGCTTCGAGCCTGGTG
>VYZM01005202.1:0-53907 GCA_013398915.1 Dromas ardeola
CCTGCTGGGGCCCGGCCTGCAGGAGGACGGCGCCCTGCCCGAGGACGTCTACCGCAAGATCCATGCCCAGTCCCCGCCGCGACACGACCAGCAGCACCCGGCCACTACCGCCGCCACCGCCCCCCCCGAGGCGGCGCCCCCCTACGCCTACAGCCCCACCAAAGGCTCCGCTTCGGCCCCCAAATTCAAGCTCCCCTACCAGGTGACGCCGTGCCGGGAGAGCGGCCCCAGCCAGGCGGAGAGGCGGCTGGAGGCGCTGACGCTGGAGCTGGAGAAGGAGCTGGAGATGCACATGAAGAAGGAGTACTTCGGTGAGTGGGGCGCCGGGGCGGGCAGGGGTCAGCGGTGTGTGGGGTTTGGCTGTTGAGCAGGGGAGCGTGCGATGCCCAGGGCTGCTCTGGACCAGGTACCTGCCAAAGTCCCACATCGCCACAAGTGCTGTCTGCCTAACCAGTGTCAGGAGTGCTCGCCGCACAGCTCCTTCCTGGTGTTTGATCCCTCTCCTGTCTATTCCTCAGGTGGTTTGGTAGGATGCGTGGTGCTTTCCCTTCCACACGTGGGTGGGAGACTTTTCCGAGGTGTCCCAGAAGCTGTTTGTGTGGCTGGGGCTTGCAGGGACTCTCGTTTGCCTCCCTCCCTCTTGGGCTGCTGAAACTTCACCGATAACCTCCAGCATCCCCGAGGTGGTGGCGTTTGCAGTTGTGCTCTCGGACCATCTGTGATAACTTTTATGGAGGACGAGCAATTTTTAGTGCCTCGCTTAATAAAATCTTTGTGCTTGTTTGGAGCACCCGTGGTAGCCCGGTGTTGCTTCTGCCCGGCCAGGCCTCGCAGGGTCCGCTCAGCACACAAGGCTGCTGGGGCCAGTGTCCTCCCTGGGATGAGAGGGAGTGTGGGGGAGAAGAGACCCTTCTGTCCTTGCTGAGGCTAAATCAGCCTGTTGATAGTCTCCTGAATTTCTGTGGCTTCTTCATAGAACAAAAGTAATTTTTTGAAATGAGCGAACATGGGTTTTTGTCACACGAGTTAAGATTAAGCTCCCCTGTCTTTGTTACTTTGTCCTGGGTGGAAAAGGCCAAAATGCCTTTGAAAGATGATCCTGGATCGTGCAAGTACTGCCCTGTTTCTCCTGCGCTGGGGACTACAGGTGGGGTGGGTGACTGCCGGACCTGGGCCACTGCAGGGGGCAGTTTGTCTCCAGCTGGGATGAGGGGTGAGGGCTCTGGTGCAGGAGCTCCCGGCAGAGGAGGGAGGAAGCTGAGGGGCTGTGGATGAGCCAGCCCCATCTGTGGCCTTTGAGGGCACAGTTATCTCTGTGCCTTTGTGCGCTGCCGGGTGTGGGGAAAGGCTCCCTGGTGGTGTGTGATTTCTGATCAACACCAGCATTGCTGAGGATGGAGATGTGCATTATCTTGGTCCTTGATTTAAATGCAAGGATTCAGGCAGCTTTTGGCACAGCAGTAGTGTGCTCTGCATGGAGGGGAGGAGTTGTAGGGCTCCTTGCAAGCATCTGTGAGATGCTTGTTAGTGAGGCAGACCTGGGCCGGTCAGCAGAGGTAGCTGAGCGAGCAGTGCCCGCTCCTACCAGCAAAACCTTTCTGTGAACTGCAGTGGCATAGTTTCTTTGAGCTCTTGTGCCCAGACAAAGGAAGCTGAATGCAGTGTTTACTGCCTGCCTCTGTCCCATGTGGGGCTGATAAGAAAGCTGATGTCATCCACCACATCTTTTGTGGGGTCTGGCACCTGGTGCAGTACTCCTCGTCAGCTGAGTGACTCCACCTGAGGACAGCAATTGTCCCCTTCTGAATGTGTGCAGAAGCTGGATGGGTGGGTTTGTTAACACTGACTGCAAGAAATGTGGCCTCCAAAATTTCTGTGGTATACAGTGAGAGACTAAGAAATAGGATTTATCTAGAGTAAGAAACAAGTTATAGCTGAGAGGGCTTTCCAGTGGCCAGGGAAGCTGGGTGTGTGATCAGGGACTCCCTGGTGCGTCTGTGTTGAGTGGGGGTTTTTCTTACACGAATTTGCCTGTTGCGAGTGTCAATACTTGCAGGTATATTCTCTAGCGACGTGTTGCAGCATGCCCTAACCCTCGACGGATCTGTCCTGTGTAGGATCAACTGTAAGACTGCGCCTTTCTGCCTGGAGAGCGTACCACCAGCTGCTCTGCAGGTATTTGTTATAGCAGCACAAAGAAGCGCTGCTGTGACCTGCGCTGGAAAAATGGGGTGCTTTAAAAGAGAAAGTTGATTTCTGGGAGTTGTTGAGGTTTCCATGAGTCCTGGTGGGCTTGATCCCACATTTCTGGTTCCCACCACCTGTGGAGGGGAATGCTGGGCAAGCAGGGTCTGAGCATTGGAGAGGCTGTGGGGGACCCAAGCAGCCTGCAGCCCCTGGCAGGTCGAGGTGGGACCACTGGGTGCTGGGAGCTTGCTTTACTGCCTCACCTCCTCCATTCTTTCTTCTGGCAGGCTTCACTGCATCTGTAGAGAGAAGGAAAAAACCCTTCCACAGTTGGTTTAATCTGACTGGAGATGACAGTGCTGCAAAAGGAGCGCTGAGCGTCTGCCCTGCCCCAGCTGCACAGCTGGGAGGTTGCACCCGGCCACTTCCAAGTGCTCCCACCGGCACGTTGCGGCCACATGCACTCACTGATCTTACAGAAAATGAAGCCTGCAGAGAAGGAAGGGGGAGAGGGAGGGTTGTTTCGGGCTGGATTAGCGAGCAGCTCCAGTTCATCCCTGTCAATGGAGTGGCTAGAGCTGACCCAAGGCAGAGGTTGCAGGCAGAGGGCTCCGTGAGGAGGCTGAGACCATTCCTTTGGCAGCAGTCTGCAGCTGCATTAGGTAAAGCTTCGGTTCCTTGGAGCTGCTTCCTGCGCAACCCCTGCCCAGACTGCTTCACCCTCAACTCTCTGAGACCCCCTGTCGAGGTACTGACAGTGCTCGGTTTAGTGGCAGATGCTGAGAAGAGAGGTAATAAAAAAAGAACTTTCATTCACTTCCATAACTGTTCTCAGCTGCATATTCGTATGTGATGAGGTGAATTGTCAAAGTTGTGTTTCCAGAGATGTTTTAAATTGAATGTGCATCCTGAGGTATCAACAGGACGTTTGTGGGTGTTGGAAAGTCATCAGCTCAGGCGCTGTCTTAAATTGTATTTACTTTGCAGAATTTTTCAGTCTGTTGTCTAGGTGTTGAAAAAGACAGTTTAAGGCAAAAATTGGATTTTGGCTTGCCCATCCAAGCCAAAGCAGTCCTTGTGGGACTGACTGTAAACCTACGGCTTGTCATCTGCTGGGCAGGGAAACGTCATGGTGTTGAGCAGTCGTGCTGGTCTGGCTGTCTTTTTTGAGCAAGATCTCTGTATGTCCTGTGGCTCTGCTGGTGTGTTGTCAGGAATGGAAGGAGAGTTGACGGAGGGTGCAGGCAGCAGTTCTGCGCTCCGGCAGCCCCTGCTGTGCTGCAGCCATCACCCGACAAGGTCTGTCTGCTCATCCTGGTCAGGGCAGTGGGATCCAGCACAAGGAGTGACTTAGTTGTCTCACTGTCCTGAACTAAAGAGGCGATGGAAAAGGCACCATGAGACTGAGGAGGCAGGGGGATTCCTTCCTGCCTGTGTAAAGTCTGGAGAGAGACAAGCACGTTTGCGATCTCACTGGCCTCCTTCGGCACCCTGTGCAGTGCCCTTTGTCAAGGTGCTTTTCCCCATCCCTGCACGTGGCATCTCCTCCCTGCCCCTCGCTGCCACCTCGCCCCTGTGTCTCTCCCGGCTGATATGCAGAATACAGCAAGTTCACACCACATGCGGTACTCCTTGGTGAGAAACAAGCGGTCCCGTCTCCAAGCTGTCACCTTCCTTGTCTTCCACAGGTACCTTTGGCTGTCCCTTGCCCACCCTGAGGAAAACAGCCCCTTTCTCTGTACCCTGTAGGCGGTTTACCAAGTGAAACAGGGGTCGGTTGATGTCTCATTCTGAGACACAAAGTCTGGATTCTGTCAATAACAGTAGTTGTCTGTCTAGCAAAAGCCCATTCTTGCCCTAGAAAGTAGGCTTGACTTTTGAGAGCTCCAGAAAGATCTTTCCAGAAAGCCGCCCAGTAGTACGAGCACACGTTTTTTGGAGTACCACCAAGAAATGCTGCTGATAACATCCTGCTGAAAAGCCTTTTCCCTGGTGGGGAGATGAAGGGAAGAAATGGATCCCTAGGCCCGTCCGGGCCCTTTCTGCCTTCTATGTACATAGTCATCCATGCAAATCCATTTCTTTGCGTTGGGAAATCCTGCTGGCGTTGCAGCATTGGCTTTCGGGCCCTGCACTGTGCTTGTGCGTTCAGCATTGTATGTTCATGTTTCTTTAGTGTGTGATGTGACATTTCTTTTCTGTTGGTGTGGCGGAAGGGTGTATATAGAAGTGAGATCAAAATTAAGACAGATAACAGTGGTAAGTCTCTAGAAGCTGCATTGCTTAAAGATGAAATTTGAAAATCTGATTGAAATTTAGGTGAGCTCGCAGTTGGTGGCCACAACATTTGAGATATTTGCTAAAGTGTTCTTTTCTGTCTTACGATTTCCTGAAGGGTTGTGAAATGTTAGATCGCTCTTATTTCCATCAAAATAGAGGTAACGGTTGATACATCATGCTGGTTTTGGAAATAAGCAAAGATTGTCTGGAAATTACTTTGTATTTCTCTTTATCTGTGCCTAGAAATCCATGTGGCTTTGATAAGCAGCTGAGGTCTTTCAGCTTTTGCAGTTGAAGCTGTCCTGGGAAAAATAATTCCTTTTTGACCAGATTTGAGCCTTTAATAGGCAAACATCTAAATAGAAATAAACTTAGACGGTGTGGTCTCCTGAAGTGTTTGAACAGGTCACCTTTGGTTTTGCGGATTTCCCAATTACAGCTGGAAACTATGTTGCTGAAACTGATCTGAGAGTGGTCCTGCTCTTTTAGCTGAAATGCAAGAAAGTCCTCAAAAATGGGGTCAGACAAGGTGTGTGTTGACTGGGGAAGGCACAAATGGAGCTGTGGTGGGAGATACTGGGGTATGTGTGAATTAGCAGCATCCCGGTGGCTGGTGGCTACCGGAGCCTGCCCTCCTGTCACTGCTTCTACCCGGAGACAGCGGTGGAGGAACGGTGCTGCTCTGTGTGCCTGGGAGAAGGGTCAGAAAGTGAGGGATGGGCTGAACAAGTGGAAAAAATAATGGTAAATAGTGATAGGGAGAGGCTGGAGCTGAAGGGTCCTTCAAAAGGAGAAAGAAGTCAGAAAGTGGGGGGAGAAAATGTAGGAGGAATTCAAGACAACAAAGAGAATGCAAAAAATAAGCGTGATAACACAAGTCAGCAGAGCCGGAAAAAAGAAGTCTTTTTTCTGTCTGTGGTATGAAATGCCCTGTGAACGATGTTGGAGAGGTCCTAGATAGCTTCTTGCGGTCCCTGCTAGCCATACACACGCTTGTGATTCGCCCTGAAGTTGGGAAGTGATGAACCACGTCCTAGATAATAACAGGAGTGAGAGATGTGGAATATAAGTGTGCTTATACTTTATTAAGTACTAGATGCAAGTAACAGGTGCAATTAACATTAAATGGAAATTTGTGTGGCTGTAACTTGCGCAGAAGCATGTGTTGTGAATGGGGACTACTGCTTTCTTACCTTCAGTTGCAGGAACTTGACTGTGAATCGGCATATTACTTGATGGCAAATGTTTTTTGCTTGTTTTTGTTGTTTGTGCTTTTACTCTTGGGTTCTCTCTGCCTGCAGAAGGGATGGTGGCTTCCAAAGAACCACTGCGTGTTTTATTGGGGCTCCCACAGGTGAGGTTTCCCACGCGGAGGTTTGGATGTATAATACAGAGTTGGCATAGGTGTGTGTGCTGCTGTGGTATAGTAACTCCTGCTTCAACTGTATTGCATTCCCCAAGTAAGAGGCTCTCAAATTCCCAGAAGTAACATCAGGCTTTTAAACACACCATTCCTCCTGTGCCCTCCCAAACACCCCAGTCAGGTATGCCCTCCTGGGGGGTCAGGCAGACATCCTAAGCAAGATTCAAAGCGGAAAATTGTTCTCGAGCGGAGTTTAACTTGCACTGGCAGCTGTTTACCTAGCCTCTGTGCCTGGTCCTCCACAGAGATTTCTGTGTGCAAATGTTCCAGTTTGATGTTAAATCATGCACTGGAAATCTGTACACAGTGGGGTGTGAATTGGGAATAAATTGGTTAATGGATTCTGTGACTGCTGCGTTTTGCAGAGTGGAAACGTGATCCTGTTGTGAAAGAACAGGTCACTGTCAAAGTAGCTGTAGTTACGATGTGATTGAAGTTGATGCTTCTTAGTGGAAAACTTCCCTGAAGTTGTATTATTTTATATTTAAAATGTGTAAATGATACAATTTTGTGCGCTTCTGCTGATAGCGTGGTGGCAGCAGCAAAGATACCGGTCTAGACTGAAATCCTTAACATTAGTAAATTAGGATACAAATGTCTCTGTTACAGCCACACAGGTATTGGACATTTAGAAAGCCTTCTCAAAGCAAGAGAATTTGCCAAATACTAAAATGATTATTAAAAAAAGCGAAAAAAAAGTCTGGCAAAGTAATTGTGAGATCTTTAAAAGGGTTGTTCCCCAATGGAAGGAAAATAAAACAGCAGCGATAAGGCAAACAGTTTTAGGAAAACCAAAAAAGTTTGCTTTGGTGCCTGGAGCCCCATGGTGTTGGAGAGGCACCTCCTCTGTCCCGGACCCAGCTCGGGCACTGGCAGAGGATGTGATCCTGCCAGCTGGGTTCTGGGACAGCTCTCCTTGTTGGGGTGAAGGTGTCGGGATCCATCCGGACCCCGCTCCCCGGGTCCCCCGTGCTGGTGGGAGAGGAGGTGCAGCCGCCCCTCTGGGCGCTCAGAGTCCATGCTCTGTCTCGCAGCCTGACCAAGTGGAGTGGTTCTGCTCTTGGCATTCGTTGTGTCCAAATGAATTTCCTACTCTGTGGATGGAGAATCTAGGTGTTTCTTAGAGTGCAACGTGGTGTTTGGTTTTTATGCCCATTCCTGGGACAAAGTACCTCCTCTCTGGCAGGGCTGGGAATGTATGATATAAAGCCAAACTGAAGCAGCAAAAGGGAAGAACTGCAGGAATGTGCATGGTGTCTGTAAGTTTTATTATGAGCTTAGAAAGGCTCGGTGTGGAGGGCTGCGTTCAGCTGCCTGAGGGGTTCAAGTCCTGACAGGACGGAGGTACCTGGGGCTGTGATGTGGCATCGCTTGGAGATGCTCCAGGGGCGTGACAGCTCCCGAGGCTGGCAGCAGGATTCCTCTTGACTTGTTGGGGGGCAGGACCAGCCTTCAGCTCTTAGCAAAATTAGCAGATGTGCTAATTATCGACCAATAAATGTCAGAGTTTGGCTGGATTTTTGTGCATTTTTTTTTCTCTGTGCCTATGTGGCTGTTGTCTCTGGAAGTGGATTTTGTCCCTTTTTTCTACATTGGAGCAGATATTTCTGTTGTGTGGTATGTGTTATCTCTTTCTGTTAACCTCACTGTGTTGTTTTAACTCCCTGTCACCATGGTCTTGTTTGTTACTGTGCTGTGAGACAGAAAAGCATGAGAAAACAGCCAAGCAAGTCATATATCTCTTCCAGCTGGAGTCTTTCATATTGTCTGAAACTTCATTCCTTGTTTTTTTGGAGCAGTTTTACTAAATCTCTAATGTCACATTTATGTGTTCCAGCAAACTTTTAAGAAAAGGCCTATGACTCATTAAGGAAAAAACCCCAGCACCCCAGTGCACAAACACTCCTTTAATGCTCAGCTGAGGACTACTGTGCGTATAAAACATGTGAGAGCTTACACAGGGGGACTCAGCGGGGGGTCAGGATTTATTGCTAGTAACACCTATTTCCAAATTCGAGACACTGGAAAAGTTCCTCTCAGCAAGTTTTTCACGGAAACCTGTAGGTGGTTGGGTTTAAACCTTGGTGTTCCCGTGTTGCTGGGGCTGTGGTGGTGCACGTGTGGCTCGGCCGTCGTCTCGCCCAGTGTAGCTGCCAGCCCTGGCCCTCCTGCTGCTGGGGACGATGGTGGCAGCTACTGCCTGACTTGGGAACAAGGGTATGTTGGGTTGGCATGGGGTCTGCTGATGGGTGCTGCAGGCATGCTTAGAGTTTCCCCCGTGATGAGTTTTTTTGGAGATGAGGTACCTAACAGAATTGAGTTCCTCCAAGTGCCAGGGACAAGAAGTCAAATGACTCTGAAGAGGCATGTGATCGGGTTGGAGTCACAACACAAATACTTAAGGCTAGATTTGGGGGAGATGGTTAATTCTAAAGCCTTTAATTGCAGGTAGGGGCACTGAAATGCATCTAGATGGCTGTGAGGGTCAATGTGTGTATTTGAATATTGAGAGAAATGCAGAGAAGGCAGTGTGCAAGCATAAGGAATATTAATACCACATATTGTCATGAAATAGCCAGGGAGTGTATCAAATGGGCAACGAAGAGGCATTTAGTAGGTTACAAAAGGTTATGTCTGGCTATATACCATTGCTTTTTTAAGAATTCGGCTGAACAAGGCTCACTGCAGTTCAGAACATGTTTATAGCTTTTGTGAAAAATAGATAGCTATTGTGGAAGAACTGCTGGGGACTCTCAGATGTTTTCCTGGCCGTCCAAACATTTATTTAATTGGTGAACTGTTTCACTTTGCGACACCGCAGAACTTCTGGAAAGTGAAAACAAGATGTTTGTTCCATTTTAATGTGGCCACTTGAAAAAATTAGAAAATTTCAAAGTTAAAATAGAGAAATGAAAAGCCATTCCTAAATGCATTTTGGCAGTTGTGCATATTTAGATGCTCCAGCTCGCTTGGATAGTGTTTCCTGTGGTCCATGGAGACCCTGTGGCCTCCCAGGCATGGGAAATACCGTGTTGTTCTGGCGGTCACTGCATGAGCCTTTCTCCTGTGTCCAAGCTAGTCCCCAGGTGTATGTAGTGCAGGGAGCTGGGATCCCATGAGTAAAGCTGCTGGGCTGGAAGATGGGTGGCTCTGCTGCACTTTCTCCACCTTCTTGGATGTCCCCTCTGCTGGCGGTCCCAGCTGGTGGGGTTTGGGGGGCATCGGGCAAGGCTGGTCCTGAGTGCAGATCCCTGGTTGGGTCCGTGAGGCGCGTTGTTGGACTTGAATCACAGGGCCAGGCAAGTGTTTGTGGATGTCCCAAATTTAAATGCGAGTAATTTGAGTTTCACCTTTGTGCATGGGCCTTGCATGTGCAAAACTGCAGCATGCGTGTTGATTGGGAACCTTTGTTAGAATGGGATTTCTAACGAGATGGGGAGAAATATGGTTGTTTTTTACTGTAATTAATCAAGTGCTGACCTGACTGAATTGACACAGCCGAGGTCTCTGCTGCTGCGGCTTGATTCTGTTTTTCTGGCCTCGCAGATAGGATGTTGCCTTCAGTAGCGTTAGAGTAGGATCTTGGTTTTGTGCTCTGTCTTTGCTCCTGGTGTGAAATTCCTACTAAATCCATTTGTTTGGGCCAGATGTTGAAAGACTGGAAGATAATCACTGGGGGAATTGTTGTGAGCAAGGGGATAGTGAATAGACTTTGTCACTTATCCATGGTTTCTTCTGCTCAAAAAAGCGTGCTAACCTGGCCATGTGCTGCTGTCTGCTGCCATGCCTGTTCTTGTCACTGACATGCACTGAAATGCAGCAGGATTAGATCCGTGGTCTCTGTGGGCTGTCTCACCTGCCACTCATCTTTCCACCTCTCCATAACTAAGTTAGTTCAAAGAGAATGTTGATTTTTGGTTTTGTTTAAAAAAGAAAAAAAAAAGAAAAAGGAAAACGAAAAAGGTAGAAGAAGCAAAAGATATTGGAGCTCAACATCAGCTGAGACAAAAACAACTGTTTATACCTGGCAGAGGAAAGAGCTGTAATTGGTAAAATGTTGGATCTCTTGATGTTTCTCTTGTGTTGTGGCAGTTGCCATGATGATAACCTTGAGCATTCCAAATCTCAGGTGTAGATGAGGGAAACAGGTAATTCCTCAGGGGACAGGGCAGAAGTTTTGATGAATGGCTAATAACTGCCGCAGCTCTTTTTTTGCCAAGCAGTTATGTGAAAATTCTCTGCAATTGGTGGGCTGCCCATTTTTAATCAAAGCCATGCTTCCCAGATCTAAACACTCAATAGAAAACAGAGCTGCACAGCCATCAAGTGTGTTAGAGTCCAGATTTTGAGCTGGATTGAGAAACAAGCATGTAATTTTTTGAAGTGTAGGTCAGTAGCTGGTCTTCTTAGAAAGTGTGTTGGCTTGTTGTACCTGTTCCCGGCGAGAGGAGGGCCCAGTGCTTGCTGTGGTGGAAAATGCTTGTGTCTCAGGGGCAGACCTTAGTGACAACTCGGAAAAATCACCTGAAGACATCTCAAAATAAAATCCATACGAAGTATTAACTAATTAAATTTTTATGTAGGAAATGGGACACTTACCTGCTAAATCCAGACCTCCCTCCTTCATGACAGTCCTGTTTAGGTCACGGGGGCATGTTTGACTTGTTTTTGACAGCTTGGAGTCATCTCTAGTTGTTCTTATTACACCATAGAGATCAGGGAATAAGTAAATTCACATCTGTGTTTTAGTCTCGCCGTGTTTCTCTGCCTGGCCTGCCCAGCCACCTCTGTACCTCCCAGGACCTATCCACCGTGGAGCTGTCGGGTATATGGCTGCTTTGTGCTTTGGCTATAAAAGTGGTGTGCTCTTTGCCTGGGAACTTGGTAGCTTGACAGATAGACAACAATTTCCTGCAAATGATGATGTAAATAACAAGGAGCAGGTGGAATTAATGGTGTGAAAGAGGGCTATAATGCTCTGTTAAGTCCTGCTGACCTCTTTCAGCTCATACAAAGCTATCAGCACTGAGTTCCCAAGTTGCTCCACTCACTTGGAGGAGATGGGTTTATGGAAGATGCATGTGAATCCTAGGAAAGCTCCTCATTGCAGAAACAGGGATCCCACTGTCTCGGGGCACTGAAGTGATGGTGTGAAGAGACTAGATCCAGAGACTGAACCTGACTTTCTGTGGGTGTGATTTTTGGCAGGGTGGGGGGTAGAGGTTGTGTCCAGAAGTGGAATTCTGCATCCTCTGCTTTTCCTCCCCTTGTCATCTTCTATGCAGAAGTCACTTAAAGGTATCAAGACCTAAACCTGGAGAGGATGTAGAGGGCAGAGGAACAGGTATGGACATGGGTGGTGCATGTGACACCCATTGCCTGTGATCTGCAGGTTTGTTTAGGTTGGAAAAGACCTGTAAGATCATCGAGTCTAACCTCTATAAAGAGAGCACCCTGATGCTGTGTGTGCTGGGACTGAGGTGCTGGGGGCTCTGGATACTGTTGCTGCTTTTTTCCTTTGGTTGCCTTTTTTGCAGCAAAATAAGTCCTGCTTATTGATACTTAATGTTTTTTCCTGAAGTTTTGGCAGCCATCAGGTGTTGTCTCAGATGCTGTTTTATAAACAATTAGAAAAAAGCTTGCCGTTTTGCTTGGCCTGGAAGGAGACTCTCCCAGTCTTGTTTCTGTGTGTTAGTTGTGATGGAGCTGTGTAAGGCTGGTGAGAGCAGCGGCTGTGCTGGGAGGTATTGCCTGGTCCTGGAGAGTGGTGCAGGGCTTTCTGGCAGCAGCACAGGCAACACCTGCAAAGCAGGTCACTGCCTGATTCAGAGAGGGGAAAAAAAAAATCAAATCCACAGCAGGTTTGGGCTGGGAGCTTTGAATGCAGCACAAAGGAGGTGCGAGGCAAGGTTTGCCCCTTGCCGTTGCTTCTGGCAGAGCAGAGGTGTGGCAATTCACTCGGCAGATCCCACATTGTCTGAGAGCTTCAGAGAGCCCTTGTGCCATGGGGTGGGAGGACTCACGAGTGCCAGACCACGCTCTTGTAAAAAACCAAAACCCGAAACCTCCTTGACCTATTAGGAAAAGGGGGAGAGAGAAGGGATAGCTTGGGTTAGGCTGAAAGAGCCTTACATGCTGCGTAAGAGCAAACTGATGTTACTCTTGGAAAAAGGCTTTCTCAGCCCCTCTTCCACACCTGGGAGGAATTCAGGCTGGTGAAGAACCAGCCCAGAAAGAGGCGATCCCCAGAGGCTGATCTGCATTTATTCACAAAGAAAATACTTTGAAGATGGTCCAAGTGCAGACTTGCAAATGGGCTTCCTGGTGTGCCAAGTGTGTGAGGCTCTGCCTTCCCTGCTGCCATCTCTGCTCCCCACCTTGCAGGGGCTTCCCCAGGGGGTGACGGAAGGGATGACGGGCAGGAGTGGGGACCAGCTTGGACCCATCCAGCTGCAGCGGTGGCCTGGCTCTGGCCAGGCACTCCATCTCACTTGTGTCCATCTAATTTATTTCTGTAGCTCATGAAAGGAAAAAAAAAAAAAAAAAAAANAAAAAAAAAACAACAACCCACAAAAAATCAATCCCAAAACAAAACAGGCTAGCTCCTGAGCTTAAAGCCAAATCTTGGACTCCGTTGTGGGCAGAACTTCCTTTGAAATTACTGTTTTGCTTGGTTAAAGACTGTCAGATTGGGAAACCTGGTGTTAGATTATTACAAGGTCAGAGAAAGGGTGGATTGCAGGGTCCAGGGGAAGAAGTACTTCCTTTTGTTCCTCTGACAGAGTACCCCATGAATAATGAGTATTGGCTTAGAGCTTTTTCGTTTCCAAATATGCCGGTCTGCACGGTGTGCCCATGTGGGGAATTTCTAACCTGGCTCTGCAGGTGCGAGGACAAGCTGAGGGGCTGCCAAAGGCTGCTGTGCCTGGGTCAGAGCAGAGCTGGGGACTGGTGGACATGACTGCCCTGTCCACCAGCGGTGTGGTGTGTTGTGCCTGGGGGCTTCCAGCATGGGGCTGAATCCCACCTGTGGGAACCGAGGTCAGGGGCGGCAGCACTGGCGGGGTGAGGGTGGGCTAAGGGCTGCTGCGGGGGCACACGGCCACGCACAGGCATTAGCTGGACCCAAAGCCACAGATGTCAGGGTAACATGTGATACAATAATTTTTCCCTTTCCCCCTTTTACATCATCCAAGTGTCTCTTCCTCCAACTCTGCCAGCCCATATGGTTGGGTGAGGAAGATGTGCACCAGCTGATGGCAATAGTCAGGGTTCCTCTCTTCTCTCTTATCACAGAATCACAGTATGGTTAGAGTTGGAAGGGACCTTAAATCCCACCCAGTGCCACCCCCTGCCCTGGGTAGGGACACCTCCCACCAGCCCAGGTTGCTCCAAGCCCCGTCCAACCTGGCCTTGAACCCCTCCAGGGATGGGGCAGCCACAGCTGCTCTGGGCAACCTGGGCCAGAGGCTCACCGCCCTCACAGCAAAGAATTTCTTCCCAATATCTAATCTAAATCTACCCTCTTTCAGTTTAAAACCATTAGCCCTTGCCCTATCGCTATGCTCCCTGATAAAAGAACAACAAGAACTACACACCCAGGTGGCAATAATTTGTAAAAACATCTCCCTAAACAGTAGGCATTTGTGTTTTGAAGAAAGAGCAGCAGCCGGGACCTGGGTACGCTGCTGGTGCGGGCTTGGTTCTGCCCTCATCATTTCCCCCTGTAACACTGCTGTTCTGAAAAAGCTAGTTACCAGCCAGAAGTATTCAGTAAGCCTACGAACAAATTGTTGTTTGGATTTTCTGGACTGTGCAGCTTGCCATTTCTCACTGAGCAGTTGACTTAAGAGAACAGAGTAAGTGTTGTCTTGGGGTCTAAATTTGAGTAAGACTGACTCCAAGGTCAAGTGTGACCATTTCATAACAAATAGTCGCATGTTTGCGTTTATCCTGCAGCTCTGGGCCAGGGCACTAACTTTTAAGCCTGGGTGGGGGGGAAAGGTGACATGAGGTGGTTCTGTTCTGGGCAGTCTGGAGTGTAGATTTGAACAGAGGACAGTCCACGTGATTGATCCTAAATAGGAATAAAATATTTCAAGTTTTCCTCTCAAAGAGCTCCAGGAGTAGTAGCAAGTAGTGCACTGGGCAATGTTATACAGAGAAAGAAGAGGTTGGAGGCTGGGGGACGTCCAGTATTTCAGGTCTGAGCTGAAGGTCCTTCTGCTATCAGCAGATGCGTAGACACTACCTACTTCAGCAGGTAAAGGACCAACATACCTGCTGGGATTTAAGCCTCATACTGTAGAGGAACACAGCTTTTTTCTAGGTAAGATGTAAGTTGCTCAGCTAACTCTGATGTGATATCACGCATCTTGAACCAACAGACATGATGTAAAGGAAAGATAAGGAAAAGTATGCATGTTCATCCTGTGTTCTCCCCGCCAGAGACTTGCACAAGCCGTTCCTGTCAGCTTGAGTCACCAACACCACTGCAGGATAGAAGCTGTCGTTCCCAGCAGATGAAAACCAGTGGGGAACAACCTCTTGTTCCGATCACTTCATTTTCCTTGCTTTGCTTGAAGAGGCATCTCCCTCTTTCTGGCTATGGTGGGAGACAACCAGAGAAGACTTTTTGTGACTGGTACTAGATTGAAACGGAATCTGGTTTAATTGAGGATAAACAACGATTCCTTCTCTAAAATGGACAAAGAGCTCCTCTCCAGAAATGATAGAATCCTTCACCTCTCAAAGGCACCAGTGGGAGAAGCAGTGGATGTGTAGGCACCAGCTCAGTACCAGCTCTGTCCTCCACTCTTAACCTTACAGAGACAGCACAGTAGAGAGAGATTCTTCGTAGATTTAGTAAAAGCTACATTTATTTTCATGGATACAATTACAGAAGAGGCTAGATTCATCTGGAAACAAAGGCTCTAGTAATTAAAAGAAAAAAGCAAATATAAATTAAAAAAACCCAACAAATAGACTAATTCTTTTAGCTAGTTTTCGAAAGACAAGGTCTGTGAGTTGGTTCGTTTTTTTTTTTAAAGGGAACATTTACAAACATATTTCTTGGTGGATACAGTGAAAGGAGAGATTCCAAAAAGGCTTTGCTGCCAATTAAGGGAACAGTTGTATTAGGTTGTTCTGTGGTGATTTAGCGCGTGAGAAGGAAAATCCCAACTGAGTGATTTACACGCTGATCCTGAATGTTTTGATTAAAGGTCAGACTCAGAAATGCATTTATGCTTACTTGGAAGTGTAAAGAGAGTCCACTGGGGAGTTAAATCTCTAAGTAGGAGTTGAATGTGTAAATATCCACAGGTAGCTCTTTACTTACCCATGTCGTTTTGTTGTGAATTTAGTTAGGGAAAGCTTTACTTGACAACTGAAGTCCAGTCGCTACCTACAGTAGGGGACAGTATTCCCGTAGACTGTCCTGACTTAGGATATCACATATTTAAATTCTGTACTTTACTGACTTAAGAGAGTTATAAAGCAGCTAGGAAGAAGAGGAAAGGGGTCCAGGAAAGCCGGTTGATTTTTCAAGGATTGCTGTCTCTGAGCTCAGGAATGGTCTATCCTGACATGCAGAAAGTCAAGCAAGAGTGGCAGGAGGCCTGCAGGGAGCTCCAAAGAAAGAAATGAAATGTGTAACATATAAGAGGTGGAAACAGGGAGAGCTGACCTACGAGGACTATGAAAACACTGAGCACACATGGTTGGGGTCAGGAGAGCCAAGGCTTGCTTGGAGCTGAATCTGGTGGAAGATGTGAAGGTCAAGAAGTGCTTCTGCAGATGTATGAGCAAAAGGAAGACTAGGGAAAGTGTGGAGCAGGGGTCCTGGGATGGCCTTCTATGATGAAAAGCTTGGTGAATAAGGGGAGAGCAGTGAATGTTGTTGATCTCAGTTTTAGCGAAGCATTTGATACTGTCACCCATAACATCCTTCTAGACAAACTGATGAAGTACAGGATAGCTAAATGGACTGTGAGATGGACTGAAAAGTGGTTGAACTGCTGGACTCAGAGTTGTGACCAGCAGGACGAGGTCAAGTTAGAGGCCAGTCACTAGTGGTGCACCTCAGAAGTCAATACTGGGGTCAGTACTGTTTAACATCTTCATTAATGACCTGGATGATGGGACAGAGTACACCCCCAGCAAGTTTGCGAATTGTGCTATGCTGGGAGGAGTAGTTGATAGACTAGGTGGATGTGTTATCGTTCAGCAGGACCTTGACATGCTGGAGAAATAGGCTAACAGGAACCTCATGAAGTTCAACAAAGGGAAATGTGAAGTCCTGCACCTGGGGAGCAACAACCTTGTACAACGTTATGAGCTGGGGGCCCACTCAGGTCTTACTGGACATGAGCCTTTGTGGCAAAAAAAGCCAACAGCTTCTTGAGCTGGTGTTGAACTTGCACATCTTGGATCATGGGAATACTGAAGCTGAATGCATACCCTGAATGTCCACCTGGGATCTGAGTGCCCCCATGCTCTACCCATGCACTGCATATCCTCAGTGTCTGGGCGGTTTGCCCACAAGAGCTGTGTCTGAACAGGGGTCCACAGGGCCAGGAGAGTTGGGAGTGGGTTGTGTCAGCTTCTGGTATGGGTAGGTCTTGGGTGAGAGAGGCACTAGCTCCCACCCAGTGCCCAGGCAGAAGGTCCCACTGCCATGATGTGAGCCCACGGGGCAGCTCAGGTCTCATCTGGTCTTCCCAATAGCAGCCCCTCTGGTGTCTTCTTCTCAGGTGGACCTTCTGAAACTTAAAGGGCCACAGAACAGCTACCATGTAGATCGTAATCAGATGTGAATTATCTTTTATTGCTTTTGTCATGATCCTAATCTGAACCACTGCTTTAATAGTAGGGAAAATATTTACCACTGACGTTGCACGTGAGGTTTCCACTGGGCTCTGTAGGAACGAACAGACAGCACAACTGAGGTGGAAAAGGTTACCTCTCTTTATCGCTCCTCTGTGTTTTGCTGAGTATTTTAATTAAAGCCAGATAGAGGAAAATTTTTCACGCTATTTCCAATTCTTAGTGTTTTCACCTGCTGTTGAAAATTGCATCAAGACATAACACTGAAGGGATGATGTAAAGAGGAATGAATGCTCCTTTTAGCTGCTATGAATAGAGGCTTCTCATATCAGTTAAGTGTTGACTTTATAATTACGAGAAGATTACATGTTTCTGTTATTTTTTAGCTGGTGCTCTAAGACGTAAATTAACCAACATTTCACCACTTCATGTAACCTTTCAAATGGAGAAGGGAGGTTTGGCTGATAAATTGCATAAGATCATATTTATTTGGAGATATTTACAGTAACTAACAAAGTGGAAAATTACCTTCCTAACCCTTTGGTCTTTTCTGTCTGCTCACGCTTTCCCCGGTTTTGCAGTTCTTGAGTTTTCTTTCTGCTGCCTCCAGAAAGATTTTTAATGAATAATTGTGCTGGAGGTGTTTGCTCCGCAACTGTGCTTTAGTTGTGTTTTTGTAAGCATTGCTAAAAATTTAGCCACAACTCCTTTGCTGTCAGATGACGGTGGGTGGTGGAGCTGATGAGTTACTCACTAAATGTGTGATGTCTGGGCGGTGGGATGCTCGAGGGGGTGGTGGGATGTCAGGACTCAGGGAGAATTGCTTCTCACCTCTTGTTCACTGCTTTCACTTGAGTCTGGCATCCAGCTCCACAAGAAATGGAGGCTATTTTCCAAAATTCAGCTTAAAAGCAGGACACCTTGCCGTCTTGTCATGGAGATGGTGAGCAGGGTGTGGGGAAGGCTCCCAGTGCTAGTTCTGGGAACAGCGCTGCTGTGATGTGCGGTTGGGTCCTGCAGCGCTGAGGGCTGGTGGGCAGCTCCTGGCATCTGTTTCAGGAAGACAAGACTCAGTAGGCACCGGGACGCCAGTGCCAGTGCTATGCACAGTGATCGTTCTGGAAAATAAATCCTTTCTCCCCCCCAGGCAAATAGCCTTTGACATTAGCCATTGAGGCCAAAGTATGTTTCACTGTTTGCATCTCAGTGCCAAGTGCTGTTGCAGGACACGTGTTCTTTAATAGGAGCGGCTTAGCACTTGGGCTAAGTGGTTGCAGGTTTCTCCATAGGGGTTATGGGCCAAGGGTTTGGCTGCAGGTGCCGTGGGCAGGTTGTGAAAAGAGCAGATGATGCCAAAACCCCATTAGAGGTGGGGTTTGTCTCTTTAGCCAGGTCATTTCTGAGGTAACTCACTGATAAGCATCGTGTATGTTTTTTCCTCTGTGCCCAGCTTTTGCAGAGGGGTCGGGCGCTTCTACTGTTGGTCCGTCCGTGAGAATGTAAAGACGGGTGGTCAAAAACCAAGTGTGTTTCTAGGCATGCAGTCTGCTAGCTCTGGGTGATGGTTTGTTGCTGGCTGGGAAACAGTGTATGACTGAGTGCATAAGCAGAGTCTACTATGCATACTACTTAGCTGAGTGCTATGACCATGCCCGTTTCCCACTGTTTTCATCTGAGAAAACTACCTCTACTCTTGTTTTTTTTCTAGTTTTCTGGCCTTTTATACCCTTTGCTCCCAGATGAGTGAGACAGTTGGGCACAAAGCAGGGGAGAGGGATGGTCCCGAGTGTGATATTTGTGCATTTCTGGATCATTCATCGATACTAATTGGATGTGGCTCAAGTGCATGTTCACATTTCTGTGGAATCAGCCAGACAAACCACGTCCGCTAGAGCTCACGCTGGAGAACAGATTGTTACCTGATCCAGAATTGACAATACCTGATCCAGCAAATGTCCAAGCGGTCCAGACAGATGATACCTGACCTAGCAGAAATCCTGCCAATATGAAGTTAACCATCAGTACTTTACACCGTGTGGCATCTTTTTATACGGTACTAAGAGCTGTAAAGCTGGATTTATTCAGTCATTGGGACATGGCCTCACCTCCTGCAGAGGTGCTGCCCATTTCCGTGGAAGGCTCGCTATGGAGTGCAGTGAGATCTGCCTTCTCCTATGGGTCTGAGCAGTGCTGGCTGGCCATAGCTGCCTTGGAGAGCACACCACTGAAGGTGAAAATGGAGCTCAGGTGCTTTCATGGTTACACCAAGCTCAGAGTTATCCTCTTGTAAGAATCCTTGCAGACAGGAGTCCGACTAAAGCCTGGGACGACCACCTCTTGTCTGCCTAAGGTCTGCAGCAGGGAGCAGCCCAATGCTTGGGACTGCCCAAGTCTGGAGAAGCCTCACGTTGCTGTGGAAGTTGGCAGCATGTTGATTTTCTGTCTCTTACTTCCTCCCGTGCCCCCAGCTGGATCCATAGGAAGGAAAAGAGCCTACATATATAGCATGTAGCGTTGCTGTTTCCCGGAGGTGGACGAGGCAAAATTAGAATATCCTGTTTACATGTTGTTAGTGCTGTATTTGACCAGCTGTCTCAAGGGTTTCAGCTTGCTAGATCAGGACAGGCTTTTCTGCCCTACTGGAGGAAAGGAGCATGGCTGTTGGCACTGAGCATCTCCCTGTAAGGACTGGGCCTTACAGCCACGGGGGAGTCAGGGCTTGCCATGCAGCTGGGGCAGGGAAAGCGGGGCTTGCCAGGATATAGGTATTTCAGGACGAAAATCCTTCATGAGCTGAGGGTGGGAGAAACCTGTGGCAATTGACTTTCTGATGTTGTTCCTGCAGATGTCCTTACATGAAGGTATATCTCTCCTCCCCATGGTCTCAAAGTATCCTTGAGTCACTTGACTTGCAGTGACTGGAAAAAAAACTAGTTCAAAGGGTTTAGGTGGCAGAGGTTTTTAAGTAATTTCCAGCTTTCCTTAAGCAAATAGTTCAGTCTTTCTCAATAGCTTGTTATAATACCTACCTATATGCATGCTTCTGTTTAAGCAAAACTGTTTATCCTTCTGGAAATCATAGTACCATAGAATGGTTGGGTTGGACCTTAAAGCCCTCCCAGTGCCACCCCCTGCCCTGGGCAGGGACACCTCCCACCAGCCCAGGTTGCTCCAAGCCCCGTCCAACCTGGCCTTGAACCCCTCCAGGGATGGGGCAGCCACAGCTTCTCTGGGCAACCTGGGCCAGGGGCTCACTGCGCTCAGAGTGAAAAATTTCTTCCTGATAAAGCATAAATGATAAAGCACCTCCATGTGGCAAGTGAGAACTAGTGAGCTGGTGCCAGTGGCATCTTTGTGGGATGGGTGGTGGAGACACGGGGCTGCTCTGGAGGTTTACGGCTTGGGTACTGCTCGTGGAAGGAGCTGCTTAATTTTATAACCAAACGTGGCTATGTAATGCCGTGCCTGTTCCAGGCTGTCGTGCTCGTTCTGGAAATAGACCGTTATCTAAGAAAATAGAAAAGTGCACCTGGAAACTTTTAGACTAGTCTCCCTGTTTAATCATGAAGCCATTTGAAATATGTCAAGGAAGGCAGCTTGTAATATATGACCTTTTTCTGCCATATATTAGGGTGATGACTCATATGTGCAATGTCAGGAGAATGTAATGAAAAGTCTCTCCAATTTTTCAAACTTCTGTGCAGCTGAGGTTTTCAGGTCTGACATGCTGTGGAGTTCAGGGTATTTGAGCTGCATTGTTGTTGCTTTTGGTGTCACTGTTGTTACCTGGTTGCAGAGATTTTTCTAAGCTGAAGCATTTAAATTGACTCTGTCTTTTCCGTATCATCTCAGAAGTTTTTTTTTTTTTTTGCTCTCTGAAGACCACACAGGTGTCAGTGGCTCCCTTTTCATATAGAAAAGAGCCAAGACACAGAGAAACTAACTGGTTTGCTAAAGGCAACTAACAAAGTCAAAACTGGAAAGGGGGGCTGGTACAGTAGAGTTGCTGGTTCGTTCTGTACTGTGATCACTGTCATTTATATCGGAAAATCTGTGCAATATGCAATGTGTCGATAGATACACTATTATTAATGTATGGTATTGGTAAGCACAAAGGAAACGTGATGAAAATACAAGCTTTAAATGTTTCATTTATTGTTTATTTACTGTAATAAAACTGTCTTGATGTCTGTAAACCTGCCACTGGAAACAGCTTAAATAAAACTTAGCAGATCCACATTCTGACCTGCGTTATGCCAGAGTAAATCTGAAGTAATGGTGTGGACAGGCATCTTGTCTTGGAGCTCAGATGATCTCCAGTTGGTGCAGCTGGCTAAATGAACTTGTGGAAATTAAAGCACTGGTAGAAATTGCAGTATCCATGTTAATTAAAAACCAAATGTTTATGTGTGAGTGCATTTGCAACGTGAATATTTTTTTTTTTTGAGCAATCTCCTCTATTGCCATCTGTGAACTGTTACTCCTTCTGTTGCCCCGTACGTTGGGGTATGCAGTGTGAAGGTCTGCCCTCTCCCTGCATCAGGGTGAATACACCGCTGGCCTCAATGCCCCTGGTGCTCTGCACCAGCTTCCTAACAAGAAATTTGCCCAGGAGCACTGGGGAGCTTTGGGTGTTGGTATTGGATCTTTCTGGACTGAAATGATGGCCTGCAGGAGCATTGCTCATTCCTGCTGTGTGACCTCTCTGTGTGTCTCTGGGCTTGCCTGGTGACCGACTGGTTTGGTGGTGTGTCCTCCTCTGCCAGCCCTTGTACAAGCTCAAGTCTCTGCTGGCCCTGCTGCTGCCACTGTGCTAGAAATTTTACACTCAGCAAATAGGCTGAATTATATGTGTGATCACACTCATTATGTTCCAGGCAAACAAAGCGTCGTTTGAGCTGAGAGGCCTGTTGCCCTGTACCTTCGGGCTGTAGGAGGATGTCTGTCCACAGCGAGACGTTCAGACATTTCGGCAGTGGAGGGGCAGCAGGACACGGAAGGGGCTTTACAGACACGCTTTTCCCCCCAGGTCATCTATTCCCAATGGTGCTCTCCTTTACCCCCCAGCTGTACATGTCTCCTTGCTTTGCTAATACTAGTAATCACAAGGTACTTCTAGAAGCAGGATTTTCTTCTGTCTTTTTTTTTTTTTTTTTTTTGGGCAATACTTCAGTTGCTACAGTTACTTGCAAGTCCCCTTGTGCTGTGGCTGTCAACTTGAGCAGTCAGCTGAGCTCTGAATCACGGACAAAGCAACCCAAAGCAGAACAGTCGATGGAGCAGCCACGAGAACCACTCTGTCTTCCAGTTCATTGCCTCAGTAGCAAAAGATCTTTCTGTATATGCCAAGTGAGAAGTATAAATCATCCTGGAACTGCCATGCACTAAATCAAGAAGCAGAGAAATGAATGAATATTTGTAAACCGAGTGTCAGTGTAAGGAAAACACTGCGGGGAACAATAGGCCTGCGCTCTGCCCTGTGCCGTCAGGAGGCTCGGCAGTGGAGCCGGAGGTCCACACAAAGGGAGGCTGTTTGGAGGCTGGGGCAGGGTGAGCAGATAGTGTCGGGGATTTCATGGTGCAAAGCAGTAATTTCACATGCTGTATGAAGCAATAAGCATTTGCTGTGCCACGCTGGATCTGCTTCAGCAGTAATACAAGCCTTCCATGTCCCAGCAGCTGCTAATCGGAGCTGATAGTGGCTCCCATGACATCTCTCGCTCTCCAGCGCTGACCTGGAGCTGCCATGGTTTAATTCACCAGCACAGACATGCCCTGGGCTCACAGCTGCTAAAATATGAAGTTGGGGAGGATGGTGTTTGAGAGTTGTTTCTACAGGCTTCTATGTTCCCAGACACTCTCCCCTCACCTCACCCTCATCTGAAACTCTGGAAGGTTTCTGACAAGAGAACAGCCCATGTGTTTCCCGAAGTAAGTAGGAATAGGCTGGCAGCGCTGATCCCTCGGGCAGGTAAAGCTCAGCTTCCGTGTCCCGATAGCACTGCTGCTCCTGGAACTGGTCCCAGCACCTCCCTTCATGGCCGTGACCTCTCCCAGCAGCTTTGTCCTACGTGAGCCACAGCCTCGTTAAGCAATAGGCAGAGCGGAGGCAATGAAAGCTATTCCAGGAGCTGGAGTTAGAACCTAGAGCTTGCTTGTACAAAACTTCCAGTGAATGTGAACTTCACTGCGTTTGTAACCAAACGTAAATTAATTTCAAACTCTGATTTTTCTGAGTAAGTTCTACACGGGCATCCCTCCTGCCCCAAGCCTGTACATTAATTGAGTAAAGCCTCCTGCAGGATGCAGGCACTGAAGTGATGGAGATCTTTTTAAGTCAGCAGATACAGATCTTATAGGGCCAAAGTAGTTTATTGGTGGTTTTTTTTTCCTTCTTTCCTTGAGGAGGAAAGCAAGGTTGGAGTAATCTCAGTAAGGTTTAACAATGACAGCAAAAACTTTCCTGGTCCACGGCCTGCTTCTTGTCTTACTTTTAAGCTGTGATTTGCATTAGGTGTTGTGGCCCATCTTCCCCCAGTTTAACCTGCTCCAGCCTCCAGCACGGTGGCTGCAGGGAGTGTGTGGGTACTTGCAAGCCAGAGTCGTGTTGCTGGATGGGGTCGGGTCCCTCCCAGTGGTGGGGTGATGCTGGATGGGGTCGGGTCCCTGCCGGCTCATGGGGTGTTGTGGTGCTAGGCATAGATGGGCTGTGCCTTGGGAGGGCAGCTGAAAATGTTTACCTGAGCATCTCTTGCTTTCCTTAGTCTGTCATTTTCAACCTGAATTAAAGTTGTGGTGTCTTCTGATGCTCCCCCAGGGGAAAGGGCAGCGCTGGTAGCTTCCATAGACAATCCCTCCCTCATTGCTATCACAAGACAACTTAGGTCAGGTCTTCATGCAATTGTTACATTGCCGCTGAGGGTCTTTTATATTTATTTATTTATAACTTGTACATACCAGATTTTATTTTATGTTGGGTTTTCAAACCAGACATCTGCCAGTGACAAATTCAAGCCCTCGAGTGAGGGCTGCCATGGTGGCGAGGGCTGGGAGGGTTTCCCGGCTGCCTCCCACGCTCTTGCCAGCTGCTGGGAAGAGGCGCTGCCCCTGCGCCCTGTGTAGGTGCCTTGTTTCTTCTGTCTGCCTCTGCCTGGGAGATGATGTGTTTGTCGGAAGATCCCTCCTCCTGTGGTTGTTGGAAGGAAGGGAGCATTTTTCCTGCCTGAAGTCACCTCTCGGCATCCAAGCTGCTGCAGCCCAGGACGTCTGCACAGTAGCTGCCGTTGGCTTGGGCAGGTTCTGCGGCAGTGGCACGGCTGCCCAGCCTCAGGGCGGCTCTGATGCTTCACTGTTTACCCAGTTTCTTAGCAGAATATTTTTTTAAAAGGTAGTAGCAGCACCCAGTGTAAAACCTGCTGGGGCGTGAGATCGCTGGCCGCAGGCACTGCAGCCCGTGTGGCCAGTGGCCTGTGGCCCTGCAGGCGGCTGAGGCAGCCCCTCCACGGCCCTCCCGCAGCTCCATTTCTTGAGCTGAGATAAGGCTTCCCTCCTCCTTCGTTCTTCCACTTCATGACTGTAGCTTTTTGTTTCCCTGCCCCTTGGTGAGGCCAAGGGTGTGGAAAAGCTTGTTGGGTAGAGATGGTCTTCTCCTGTCCGAGAGAAGAAAAGGGGATATTGCAGTAGCCCTGCGTGATGTTCGCCCGCCCTTTTCCCAGCACTGCGGCACGAAGAGAGCTGCAGAGGCAGGCAGGGAGTGATCTGTGCCATGTGTTAGTTGTTAATTTTAGCTTTACCATAACTCTTGACGACAGGGCTTGGTTGTTTCCTACTGTAGGCAGCATGTAGCAGTTATCCTGGAGATACGGTGTGGCTGTAAGACAGCAAAGCTGCAGCTCATCCCTGAGCCGTGGCATGCTGTCAAGGAGTGCGATAGCCAGATTCTGCCTCTGACTCACACAGCTGCTGTGTACTGAAGCTGAGAGCCTGTATGGGACCATTTTTCCTGCCTTTGTGCTAAACCCTTGGCTTCAGGTTAAGTGAGGATGGCATTAGGTACAGGTTGAGTTCCACGTGTCTGTGGGCAAAGCTTGGCCAGAAGGTGGTTATATATCTGCTATTATATGTACTTCATTGAACCTGTGCCTACTGCCTTCTTCCCAATTCTGGGTACCTGGTGAAGGCTGTACCAGCCTGCACTGGCATGGTCAAAAGAGCATCCCAGGATTTGATGTACAGGTCCCAAACTGAACTTCTAGTGTGTAGGCTACTCTTACAAGTACGTTATAGTAGACTGAACAAAAATCATACAGCGTTTCTATCTTTTCTAGGTTGTTGCTGATGCCTTTTCTTATTATAATGCACTGCATTTGGTCTCTTGAGTCTAGAGCAAAACAACTGACTACATCAGAAAATACTTGTCTTGTTTTCTCCTGGTGTGATACTAGCATTTTGCCAATGCATGAGTTGCCCAGAGAGCATCATGCTTGTGATGGCAGTGTTGCCGTGTGGTGCTGGAGGCTTGTCTGGTTGCGTCCAGAGACGTTCTTCTGATCGATATGGTTAAGCTCAGTGAACTGGACTGGTTAGAGGTGTGGGGAGCACTGGGCAATGTCTGGCACCTGACTCCAGCAGGGACCCTCTGGGAGCTCCTTCTCTTTCTAGTGTCGTTTTTGTTGGTGGTCTTTTGCCATAGTCCACAGAGTGTGTTTGTTCAGTCTGTACTCTGGTGTTTGGTTAAACACTGGGTGGGGATGCAAATGTCTCTTCACCGCAGTGAAGGAACCCTGTGACGCTGTGCTCCCGCTCAGCCAAGCTTTATGCAAACTTTGGGTATATGCAACATCTTACACCATCTTTTCTAGCTAAAGAGAGACACCAGAGACGTCAGTTCTCACTGTAGGAGAACTGATGACCTGGGTGGAGATGCAACCATTGATGTGTTGAAGAAACTGGAGGCACAGTTGGCTGGGTAGAATAGAGGTGTGGGGAGGGGGCGAGGAATCGCAAAAGGCTGAAGCAGTTCATCTGAAGTTGTGTCAAGTGAAGTGTCAGAAACAAGACTTGCTTGCTCTGTAACAGAACATTCTTCATAAGCAGTGTAACCAAGCTTTGGAATTAAATCTGTGGGAGAAAAAAAAAGTGATGTAGCTGTTATGTCAGGCTTTCAGAAGCTTGCAGTGTGCAGCCTGTGCTGGGACTGGTGGAAAATCAGACCTGAGCAGTCATGTAATCAGTGCTTTTCCTAGGCAGTTATGAGCTCACACTATACTCACACCACAGCTGCATATGTATTTTCCAAAATACACTTCTGGAATTATACACACGCTTTTTTAGTATGCTAATCATCTCTGTGGTCATTCATTCCTGGAGTTAATGACTAGTCTCTTAGAGAAAACGAGTTAACAAGCTGACAGCTGCTCATAACAAATCACCTGCTGGAGAGGCCAATGTAAGTTTAACATCCACAATAAATCCTTCTTTTGCTTCTGATGGTTCAGTGGAGCAATGGCAAAGAAATGAGGCAATAACTTCATTTATCAAAGCAGTTCATGGCTGTAGTAGATGTGTGCATGAGAGCTCGTAGTCAGAAATGCTAGAGAATTGCAGGGTCTGGATTTCTGCTCCTCTTTGAGTAATATTAAGTGTAAATGGGAGAAGGTAGATCTCAGCATAACCTCACAGGCAGCCGGACTCTCAATGGCTGCCGGTCCCAGGTGTGTGGTTGGCATGAAAAGGTGGGCAAGAGGGTGCAGATAGCTGGGAAGCTCTGCAAGGGCTCTCTTCTGGCTCTGCTGCCAAGGGCGAACTGAAACATCATACCAAGACCTGGCACTGAAGATTGCTCATTTCTGGTGTGAGCCCCTGTCCTCTGCTGTGTGTGCAACCCTCTGCCCCAGGGCCGGGAGGGACCGGGGTCCCTGCGGAGCTCGTGGCTGTGCTGAGACGGAGAGCAGGTCTGTTGACGCTGCTGGGAGCAATTCCTGCACTGCTGGCTGGTGGGATGCCCTTCCCAATCACACTGTCTACAGCAATCAATAACCATCCTTCATCAGCAGGTAACCATTAACTCATGGCAAACAGCAGGCCTTTTTCATAACCTTTGGTTACAAATAAATAAATAGATGTAACAGCCTTGGATAAGGCAACAAATATTCTGAAATTCCCATTTTTTATACCAGAGCTGAGCTAGCCTAAGGACCAGCATTTTCTTAATACTTTGTTTGCAATGAACTGATGGACCCAGCTGGCAGCTGGTTTGTATTACAGGTTTAGCTTGGGACATTGGTGTCTGGTGATATTAAAGTTATAGTTCCTGCTTCACAGGAACACTGAAATCATCTTTAGGATCTTAAAAAAATAATAATCTCCCTCCATGATTTGAAATGAGGGAGTTACAGGTATAAACGCCAAGAAACCCATGATTTATGACAGGTCTTTCCATTTCAGTATTTTAGTATTAGTAGCATGGGAAGATTTTTTTTTTTTTTAGATAACATTTTTTTTAACTAGACAGAATCCCATTTAACCAGGTGACACTGCACAGCCCATACCGGAGGCTGTGTTAGTGCTGCACCCAACTGAAGCACTTTGGTTCTAGAAATGGGGTTTAAAATGTATCTTGAATAGCTTGAGAGGGCAGAGGTATTCCTGGGCATCATGTTGTCTACAACTGGCCCTCGTTGCGAGCCCAGATGATGTCTCCACTGTATTACTGGGTACAGCTCTCCTCCCCATACAGCTTCTGCCAGGGAAAGGCAGCACTGCTGTCCCCGTGGCCTGGTGGCTTCGGACAGTTTCTGTACTGGGAGCAAATAAAAGCAAAACTCATGGATACTGAACTGAGACACCAAGCGCTTTGTTAGCTTCACTTTATTCTTTCTGCTGTTAAAGCTTCTACCAGTTCATAATATGCTGATTTTCCCCCCAGCAGCTTGCATTTGTATTTTCTGTGTGTTTGTGTGTATAAAATGTTCACAGCACAGCAGGGGAGAATTCTGGATGATTAAAGCCCAATTTTGTAGTTCTCAAGTTCCTAGACTCTTAAATACATTAGCAGTTTTGTTGATGCTAATGATTAATGCTGAGCCTTGCGCAGGCATTTGTAGAAATAGGGCCACAAACAGTACATGGAGCATGGCAGCTTCATTATAGAGTTGTAGGAGGCAAAAATATCAAATTTTATTTTCTGTTGTAGTGTTTTCAAAGTCACACAGCCTTGACTTGAGATGTACAATCAAATAAAGACCAATTGCCATCTCAGAAGAACATCCGTGTCCTGTGACAGAAGGACATGGATTCTCCAGCATTTGTTTCCTTCTCATGGGGACACAGAAACAAAGTGATTCTGGAATGATCTCCCTGCCCTGGATTGAGTATAGAGAGGTTATGCATAGATAGAAATAAATGCATAGGCTCTTCTGTTTTGTAAGGTGCCGGGTTAAGTTTATGAGGTTACATACTACTGTTTATGGAAAGTTAAACAATTATTGAATGTGACTGACAGACCCATTTTCCTGGTACCGCTTGGCTTCCACCATGGACCAACGCTGTTGATGTTGCGTTGCTGGAGAGGGGCCAAGAGAATTCTTTTGGTTTTGGACTGAATTGTTGTTTTATTAGTGATTATTGGATGTAATGTGGTGGAGCACCTGGTTGTGAAGGTCTCACTAGATTATTTCTTGGGCAGAGTTATTTCCAGGGAGTTTGCAGAATTTCTGTGCTCTCTCATTGCACCTGCCTCCTTTGGATTTCTGTCTTTAGCCAGCCTTCATCTCCGTGCATTGAAACACCACCAGAAGCTTCCCCCCCCTTTTATTTTGGGTTAGTTTCCATGCATTTGTTTCACTCAAGCTGCCTGTTGCAGTCTTGGGTACCTGAATCTATTCAGGGTGAGTAGCTCATTGATTTATGGCCTGACTGGGGGTATTGTGAGTGGTGTGAATCAACAGCCCGAGCTGGTTTTAGGAGCTGTGGAGGATTCTAACTTTCATTCTCTTTCTGCTTTGTAGGTATTTGTATAAAATGTGGAAAAGGTGTGTATGGAGCGAGCCAGGCTTGCCAAGCAATGGGTAACCTCTACCATACCAACTGCTTCACGTGCTGCTCTTGTGGTAAGTCAGATCTACCATAGCTTTATTAAGTGGCTTCCTTTTGTAATATATATTCCTTTGGCAACCAGCATACAAAGTGAGACCTCATCTTGCTTGCTTCCTCAGGCAAAATTCCCATGCAAGACTCCAGCTTCAAAAGTTTTTATTTGCCATCTGTAAGTGTTCAATGGTATTTTCTTAAGCAACAGCCCAGAAAAGTAGTATTTGGGTTGTTTTAAGGTCTGCGTTTACAGAATGGCTTCAACCTGGCCATTATAAGCACTATGTACTTTAGATCACTTGCGTTTATGGAACTGTAATGTGCATTTATCATTTTTACAGAAAAACAATAAAATTTGTGCAGCCAAACCCATATTTTCCCCTCACTTCCTATTTGCAAATGTAACTCTAGTCAAGCATGTATATTTGTCATCTCTGTGTATACATAATGCTCAAAAACTGTTCTCTTATGTTTGAATGTGGTAAGAACAAATAGAAACTGCATATTGAAACACCTTAAGCTATTACAGTATTTTATTTTTGTAGAGGAAAACTTGCAGGTAAATCACTGTCTCCTCCTTGCCATTCTCAGGACGTTTTTCGGTTTCTCTTTTAATCTGAACGCGTCTGAAAGTGATGCATTGTGTATGTGATTTGGGGAAGTCATGGCTTTGCCAGGGGAAATGTGACTCGGAAAATTCAGGGCAGCACTTCCGGAAGTGTTTGCCTTAAGTCAAGCATTGTGAACTTAAGTTGGAAACTTTCTCACTGTCTTGTCTGCAACTGCTGAGAGCTCACAAATTCCCACTGGGTTCAAGGGAAGTACGAGAGCTCAATTTTCAGGAGTCAGGTAATCTTTCTTGATATACTTGCACATTTATTTATGTTCCTAATATATGAAAATATTTGCCTGGATGTTGAAGGTCTTGTTGTGATACATATACACAGCAAAAGATTTACTCCGAGCAGAATATGCCAAGCGTAAATTGTTTATAAAAAGGATTAATTAAGGATTAGAAAAAGAGTAAAAGATTATTGGCATAGAACCAAAGAAGTTGATAATGAAAAGGCCATTGTAAAGTTCACTCATGAAAGGAGAAGTGTTGTCTTTCCTCCTGAGATTTGCACAGATAAATATTGGTTTAAAGAAACCTACAACCTGTATGTAGAATTTAGTGACCTTTATAAATGACTCTGGACCATTACCAGGTTCTAGAATAAGCTCGTCTCAAACCTTCAGGGATCGCTCTCGACTTTGCTCAGGTCTGACAGTGAGCGAGTAGCTATTTTGTTGGCTCCCAAAGTGAACAGCATCCTGCTTAGCAGAGGATTACAAAATACGGTATCGGATAATATCTATGCACTCATCGCCAACATTAACCTAACCTAATTGCATGGGTGAATTCCAGCTTCCTCTCTGGGGTAGACGTGTTTTTTTTAAGTCGTTGGGATGCGTGTTTGTTACCACAGGGGTCTGTACACGGGTCACTCTGTTCCTCAGAAAAAATGTATAAGGGCCGAGGAACGTATTTTAACAGCAAAATGCAAACCCAAGTTAATTATTCAAAAGCACAACAAGATTTTCTGACTGTCCTGGGGAGGTGCGTGCGGCCAGTGTACACCTACCGTAGGGCAACTTGAGACGTGTCCGTTCGGAGCGTAGTTCTGCCCCACCTCGCAGTGCCGGTGGAATTCCGTGATTCACACAGCTTTCTGTGAGTCATGCACACGCACGAGGAAATGGTGCTCCAGGTTGTCCTCTGAGCTTCTCGCTGGTGGGCTGGAGGGCCCAGCTATTGCCTGCCAGGATGTTTCACAAGCAAAAAAGGGCTTGGATTTCCTTCTGTCTGCAACCTCTGATACAATCCCATCAGAAGGGGAACTTTTTTATGTTGCTAATTTGGCAGTACTGCCTGAGTGCAGGTAAAAACCTTGATCAAAGCTCAGGTTCAGCTGCATGCAACCATGAGTCAAAAGCAGAGCTTTTCCTCTCACCTCAGCTCCCAAATCCTATCAAAGTGAGCGCAGCTGGAAAAGGGGGTGTTGCATTAACTCTTTGGTTTCTCACTTTATTGGGGGCTGTGCAATCCTTGGGAAAACCAGAGTGATTCAGGGCAGTGCCAGTAGATCCAGACCTTCGGAACAAGGAATGCAGGTCCCGTCTGTGGGAATTGCATCCTGGAGTGTGCTGCTGAAGAGGCTTTACAGGACATCTTGTACAAGCAAGCAAATGCACACTTCTCCCAGTACTGTAGTTTATGAACAGGGAGTTTATTTTACCTTCAGTGTGACATTGGTGGGACCCAGGTGAGAATTCTGCACTCTAGTTTTGATGCCCACCTTTAAAGAGATGAGGGAAAACTTGAGAGGGTCCAAAAGGAGTTACATAGATGATCAAAGCTTGGAGAAAAGTTAATCATGAGAGCCGCGTGTATTATATCAGAAATGATGGGAGGGACACCTGGCTGGAGCTCGTAAATACTTTTACCAGAAAACAGCATTAGAAAGTGGTCTCGCACATCCTAGAGACAAACACAAGAGAGATCTTTTCTGGAGGCTGAAATTACACAATTCAAGTAGGAAATCAAAGACAGTTTTTATACAATGAGGATGATTAACTGCTGGAACAAAATAGCGAGAGAAGTGGCAGATTCTCTGTTCTTCTTTGTTTTCAAATTAAGACCAAATGTCCCTTTGGAAAGTTTTAAGTTGAGCCACGCTTTTAGATTCGATACATAGGTAACTGGGTGATCATTAGTGACCTTCGTTAAGCAAGAGGTCTCAGCATGTGGACTAATGCTCCTTCTGAGCCTTTGACAGGAGAGTGGAGAGGTACCTTAGTACCCTTTGCCTAAAACAGTTCCTGTGCGCTGCTTCCTATGTGTACTTGGAAATCCGAGATAGAGTAAGAGTGCAACCTTGCCTTTCTTGTTTTCCTCTTTTTTCCCTAAATAACAAGAAAGATCCAAACTCTCCTTCCAGCAGTTATCGGTCTTACTTCCAATATAATGTGTCTAGAAGTAGAAGGCAGTAACCGAAGAAGAAAAATTCAGTACCTGCAGACATCTGATTTAGATAAGGGCCCAATATTTAACCAGCTACAATTAAAAAATAAAAAATAAATAAGTATTTCAAACCCTTGGGAAAAGTTGTGGTTTGGAGACCACTCAGGCTGAAATGTGATAATGAGTGATGGAGCCTCCAAGGGCCTCGCTTCAGCGCTCGGCAGTGAGTGTTTCCAGCTCCGCAGAGACAAGTGCAGTTATGCAGAGAAGTGGGAAGAGACCCTCCGTAGGAGAGTCTGCCCGAGTCAGAGTCCTTTCTTGGGCACTTCTCCGAGTTTCACTTTGGTTTCAGGGCCGAGTGCCATCTGTCAGGGTGCCCTGGTTGAAAAGGGCAGCACGTGGTGGAATGGGCCACCCTGCGCCTTCCAGGGAGCAGACAGCACTTGTCCCAGTGCTGTCCTGTTCGGCTCCCGCCGTCATATGTCACACCATTGCTGGGGGCTTTGTGGTGCTTGTAATTAAGAGGAAAACTTAAAATACACTTAGAGATGCAGGCATCTCCATCCTTGCCAGTGTAGAAGTGTGAGGATGCAAGGATGGATTCTCAGGGCTCTTCTGCAGTGATGGAGGAGAGCTCTTGAGAACATGAATACAGAAGGATGAGGAATTATTTCAGAGATACAGTAAATAAACAGGAGACTTCTGTCTCCTTTAGATATTTTGGTAAAATGCTCAGATCTCTTCGTTAAAATCTCTTCATTTTCTTCCTAGGTTTTGGCAAATTTGGGATAAAACTCAGTAATCTATTGATTCAGAGTTGTACAGAATCTCCTCAAAAAAAGGAAATCTTGCCAGTGAGCTGAGATCAGAAGCAGAATGGAAAGGAAAAGTAAATGACCTACCTAGCAGGCACGTTTTATGTTTTAAAATAGAACGCTGTACTTCTGCCTCTTTAATGTGTTCAGTGGGCTCTGGATAGTTGAGTCTTGCTTCCATAACTGAGCAAGTCCAGTGTCTCAGAACTTTGCTCTGTCAGTTAATTTTTGTTACGTCTCTGTGTAAACCCCTACTGCCTTCTGCAAAAAGCCATGCTCCTCAGACAGCTTTTTTCAGAGGCTGGATAATTCTCTTCGGGTAATGTAAAAGCCAAAGCGATCTGGTTTCCTTGGGATCAAATAGTTCAATGTAGATCCTTATCCACAATCTCTTAGAGAAAACAACTGAAGCTTGTTAGGATGGTTTTTCAATGTAGATTCAAATCCTCTCTCAGCCGTAACACCAGTGGAACCTCTTTTAGGCCTTGATTCAGCAAAACACTTGGACGTGTGCTTAAATATATTACTCATATGTAAGCATGCTTTGCTGAATCTTAAATAACAGAGATGAATTTGGGCAACAACATATACTGTCCCTTCTGTTAAGTGTAAAATTTTAGTTTTGGCAGGAGTTCAGTTGCAGATTTTGCTTACGGAAGACAAGAGCTGAAAAATGTCTGCCTGAAAAGCTCATCATCTAATCCCTCTTGGTAGTGTTTCAGAGCATGACAGGATTTCTTGAAGAATAATTGCAATAATGCGAGATCGCTTGTGTGCTCTGAGTGCAGGTGATCCGTTGCAGGAATTAATGGGCTCTATTTGATACTCATTACAGAAGATAACTTATCAGGTGCCTCTCATTCGCAGATCATAATGCCATCCACAGCATCTTTTCAGGCTGAAAATTTTAATCCAGTGGCAGTGATTGTGGAAGCTGCGGCAAGATAAATCTTTACAGCGAGGAGTATCACTTCGTTATGTGTTGCTCTGCGGGTGCAGGGGGTGGGCACGGAATGAGCTTTGCAGAGCTGAGGGCTTGAAGTCTCTGTACTCTCAAAGCTCAGACGTTATTTCACCATAAAACCCAGAGAACACGTTCTGCTCTCTTACGTGAAGGGAAATGTTTGTGCATGCCATTCGTCTTTAATTTGCACTTTTGCCACTGGTTTTAAGGCACCGCAAGATCAATCAGAAGCCTAAAGCAAATGGTATAATCCCAAAGGTATGTGTCTCGTTTCTTCACTGGTAGCTATTGATCAGTCTGGAGCACTCGCGGGGGATTTTGTACAGCAGTTTCATTTCAAGGGACAGCTTGTAAAGGTATTGCGGTGCAGTTCGTTACTGGCACTGCCGCTGCCACCAGCCTTTGTCCAGACTTCACAAGGTCATTGCTACAAGCCTCTAAGAGCAGGATCCCAGCGAGGACTGGCAGCACGGCCAGTTTAAAAGGCGCAAGTGGGACAACTGTAGCAGTCGGTATTGTTACCCTGAAGTAGCCCGTACCCTCCCACTGATGTGAAAGGAGAGTTGGTTCACGGTCGTGGACACAACCTGCCTTTACGCTTGACTTGGAGAGAACATCTCCCTCCAGTCTGAGGCCGCTCGGTGCTGCTGCATGTGGGTGTCTATTAATAGGAGGTTGCTCATGTCCCGGTTTGTTGGGAGAAGTTCCTTGTGACACTGGAAATGGTCTTTTATGTATTTGCTGCCCTGGGTTGAACCTTTGTTTGCTCTTGGTGGCGGTAAGGCACAGGACATCTTAAGAGAGCTGTATCCCTTCAGTGTATATTTATCAACAGTTGGTGAGTTTTTAAAATACACAAATTCCCAGTGGAAGCTTCATTTTCAATTCATACTTGTTCTGTCCCCACAGCATATTTATAAGTTTGGCATGAGTCACGGCATCCAAATTGCGCACTGCCAGTAGCCTTAAATTAAATTCTCTGTGAATGTGATTTTTGCATAGAATAAACAAAAACTCAGTGTCAGATCTGTGAGCTCTGCGCTGTGTGTCCACCAGCGTTAGAGTTGGTGATCGCAGTGATACAAGTATGTGTGTGCATGTCAGTGGCTTTTAACTCTTCGGTGCCTCAGGCTGACTTTTTGGTGACTCAGTTGCAGGTTTGGTTTCTGTTCATCCGCCTGCCGTGGCTTTACGCAGCTCTTCTGAGTACCAGGGAAGCACAGCAAGAGTAATTAAGGGAGAGGAGCTAATGAGTCTTGCTGCCAGGGGTACATCTCTGTGCAGTGAAAGTCTGCTGGGTCACTTATGTCCTTGCACACTTTTCCCTGCCATTTTCTAACCACATACGGTCGGACTGGAGCAGGCTGGAATGTTGGTATTTTTGGTCTGTAATCCTGCCAGAGACGTTGGCTAATACCTGGTGCTGGGGGGAAGCCGAGCCGGCGGGTGATTCAGTGCTGTGCATGTGGGAACATTCCTCCCCGACCCCCGTGGGCTGGAGCGTGAGAGCTGGACGCCCTCAACTCACATAACTGCGATGGTTACTCAGCCCTGACTCAGACCCCGCGCTCGCATTGAATTCGTGGCCACCTGAACGTTTGGTGGTTTCCAAGCCACAACTGGAGCTGGCAGTAGGTCTGGACACACCGCGTGTGGGGCAGTTACTTTGAGTGTGAGTCACGGGAAAAGCTGAGCGCTTTGGAGAGGTGTGAGTTTGGTTGGGAAAAAGAACGAAGGGACTTGCTGCATGTGCCGCTGAGGCTGTGGTTTGTGCAGACGTGCAGTTGGAGAGAATTTCCAGCGTTTCTGCGGGAGTGCAGAATTTTGCCTGAGTCATTCTGCGTCTTTGGGATAAGGTACAGCCTGTGCTTAGCCCCGCGCTTTCCGTTCTAACACCTATCAAGAAAGATAGTGAAAAGTTATTTCAGGTATGTCTGCAGCGGCAGTCCCAGACGAACCCGTTAATGCAGAACTCACGGAAAGGGAGGTGCTTGCTTTAAAAAGAGGAGTCGGGTGGTAGAGATGACAGCTGGCTTCAGACCTTCGGGTTCACCTTGCGCAAGACACTGAACCGTCAATGAGTCTCAGCAAAGGAATGTAATCTTGTCTTCTGGTAATTAAAAGTCAAACTTGGATACCAGCCCATGTAAGAGCCCAAGTACCTTCGGGTACCGATTGGTAGAAAAATGTTTCCTTTATCTTGATCCGTGGTTAGGCTGATAATATTCCAGGCTTTAGAAAACCAAAAAAGGATAGGATGGGAAAAGGGTAATCAGAAATGTTTGAGATGGGGCTAACACAGGAAACTCTCCTTTCTTTAGAATGTATTTAGTTGGGTTTTATGTTTCAGGAGGTATTAAGTAGTTTCTCTGCATTGTTGTCCCAGCTCGCTCTAGTACAGCGGGGCACTCATCGGTGTGCTTGACTTCAGATAAACAGACCGGTGCCTTGACTGTGTCCCTTCTACAGACAATACTACTAGATGTTACGTCATGAAAGGTTTTCAATTCTGTGACTACATTAAATGAAGTTAGTTCAACTCTAGGAGAGTTTTTTAAGGGTGGCTCATCTGACTGGCGCAGTCCTGAGCCTTACTGCATTGGGGACATCTCAGATGCTTGAAGATGCATGTGCTTAAAGTTCTTTTTTGGTTGTGAAGGAGGTCTCAATACAGAGTATCACTCTTCCCTGAGGGCTGCTTTAGCAGCTAGTGCTGGTATTTCTGGAGGCTGACCTCCAGGGAAGGGTGGTGTTGGTAGGTAACTGGCTGACAGAGAAATGGAAAACACTTCCATTCCCTATTTCTGATTATCAGAGGGCCTGCAATGAATAGTTGGCTGGTGCTTTGTCTCTGTCTTCTTATTTCCTTGAAAGGTAGTAATTGCATTCTGCTATGAATTATTCCAGCATGAAATGCACGGCTTTTGATGGTTATTTTAATTGGTGGGGGTTGCCTGGCAACTAATGATGGAAACTTTTCTCTGTGTTGATCGACTGACCATAGATGTATTCCTCCCACAATATTTTTGTATTCATAATGTGGAACCAATCACTTACAGCACCTGTGATCCTTTCAAGGGTTGGAAAACACATAAAGTACAAAAAATATACTCTAATTAACAAGGTTACTGCCTCTGTTTTTTATTTCTCTGCAAGAACCACAGAGAACCTAATCACTTCCTTGAATAGTTTTGTGTATTTGGAATGCCATCTATTGTTTAGTGTAACAAGATTTGCAAAAATTCCCGTTTCCTTATCAGCATCTATTATCTACAGGTCTCCATTGTCCTAGTTTGAAACCCACATCTCTTGTGCGTTTTTTTTCATCTTTCCCTTCTAGTCTTTTTTTTCTCCTCTTTCTTGTCTTCCCCAAGAAGGCAAGAAACAAATATGTTTTCTTGGAACACATCTCAGTTTCTCCAAGAGAAAAGATTCCCTTGGGCTGCTGTTGAGTTCATCTCTCAAAGGGGAAGAAATCCAGATAATCCAGAACAGAGCGCAGGCAAGTCACTGACATTATCAACAGATGTTTCTGTTTCCTATTTCCAGGTTCTGTAATTTTTAAGTATTACCTAAAAAACAAAGGGAAAAACAGGTGGAAGGAAAAAAGTGAAGAAGAAAATGAATAAAAGGAGATACACACGGTTGGCTTTCTGTAATATTAATGATCTAAGTTTCTGCTATTTGTTGTCCCTATATATTTTGCAAAGTGCCCAGTCAATGATTTAGTGGTGTCTTAGATCCTTTACTCATCTGAAAACTAGACCAGAGAATGCCATAGCTCTCTGAAATGATTTCTAATTTAATATAGATAATCATCACTTCTTCAACAATAAATCAACTCTACCTCCACACGTGCCAGTTAATCAGTTTTGTCCTTCATCACTTCAGCACTCAGTAAATCAGTTCTTCCTCCCACAACCAACTCATCATTTCTTTTCCAGTGCCTATCTCAGTAAATTTGGTCCTTAACACACAAACCTGTCCATGTACACGAATATGTCCATGCTCATGTGTTTAGCCTCCCCTCTAGACATGTGTCACCTGGATACTATCCTATTATTTGACTGAATCTCTGTCTTTCCTTTGCCCTGCACCTTGGATGTGTGGATCTCACCGATACTGCTCTGGACTGACCCAAAGTGGTCAGTGGGCCACCATTACCTGATTCTTTTCCTGGTGTGCCAGAAGGATTGAACTTCGTTTTTGTCTCTGATGCACCTTCTGTGGAGAAGGGACGGCCAGTTTTCCATCTCCCTTGACTTTTTCTCCTTCCTTTTTTTCTGCCTGTGTTTGCTCTGGCTTGTGCCTGCTCTGCTACTGAAGAATTCAGACTTTATTGTTATTTCTGTGGGGGCATCTTTTGTTACTCATTTCAAATGCACACACTGGATTTCTTTAGTAAAGATCTTTACTGCATGTCAGTACCTTTTTCTCCAGAAAATAGTGAGCTTGCCCCCTTGCCCTTGGCACTGTTTAAAAACTTACTGTACCCTGGTCCTTTCCCATTCCGACTTGTTATGCATATCGTAGGCTTTTCCTGGACCCCCAAGTTCCCAGGGTCTAAAGACTCCAGCCTGCTGGCAGCTCATCATCCCCTCACCAAGGAGGCAAGATTATATTGCTTTGCAGCCGTGGAAACTTCAGTCTGTCCTTCCTCACCAGCAAAGCTCCTTTTCCAAACTTCCCATGTACTTCTACAACGGAATAGTTTTCTGTTCTTATTCCTGTTACCTGTTTTCCTGCTGTCTCCAGTCCTGGACTTCTTGCTCTCCCTTCCCCTGGTGACACTGCAGCGCAGTGGCAGGACCTCTCCTCTCCCCTCTGGCCACCACCACCCCTCACTGCAAGTCCTGCCTAGCGAGGGCAGGAGCTCTTAGCAGAGGACACGGTGTGAAGTGGAAATCTGGTTTTCCCACTTCTGTTACCTTCACCCTCATGTGCTGTCTAACGAAAGGACTCTCTTGCTTTGCACCTCATCCGTGCCGCCTGTCCAGGCTAGGTTCCTGACTCATCCTTAATAATTCCTGTTTACTGCTTATTTCAAGGGAGAGTTGTCTGTATGGCCTGAGAACTCATTGATGTTCCACACCAGAAAGCAGCCTGGGTTTTGTCTTATAAATTAATTTTGCAGATAAAAGGTTTCCACTGCCATTCTTCACCTTAAGGATGCTTTGACTTCTTGTGGGTCTAGAAAAGCTGTTTCCCATAAGAATCTTGCCGCATACAAAACAAAAGGAAAGATCTTTTTTTGGTAAAGTTTGTCTCCACATTCATAAAATAAACAGTGGCAGCAAACTCTGGCATTCTGTCTTTCAGTCTTGCTTCTGGCAGAGGATCTCAGCAAACGACAGAGGAAAGAGTTCTTACTTGAGAGGATCGATAGGTTGTTGGTCATGAAGGCGTAGATCCAGCCCTGTGAGTCGGAGGACGGGGTTTTACTCCCCTTGCTACAGGCTTCCATGTCACCTTGGGCAGATCGCTTTGCCTGCCTGGCTTTGCCCGCGTGGAGGGAATTCTTCTCACTGACCTCACGTGGGTGATACTGCGCTGATTTCATGAATATTTTGAAATTATTTGGAGAACCTGAGGTCTCTGGAGAAGTGAGAAGTTTTGTAAATTATTAAATAAATGTTATATCACAAATAGATGCATTTGCTGGAGGAAACACTTGTAGGGTCTGGCAGCCAAGCCATACAGCTGCTGCAGCATGCTACTGAAAATAATTACATGCTCAAATAATGCATATTTACAGTTTATGGAGGACCATTTTGAGGATTATATGTCATTAAATACATGGACTAATGTAAGATTTTAAGAAGACTACTTTCCCAGCACCACTCCCCAGAGCCCTTAGTGCCTGGGCCACGTGAATAATGTTCCCATTCCTCTGTCCAAGCCCAACGTTGTGTTTTTAATTTATTTTAAGTATCCAAGGAATGCTGTCTCCAGTATTCAGAGGACTCTAAATCGGATGTGAGACACAAATGCACCAGAGAAGCTTATCAGAGAAACAGGCTTGGCGCGAAGCCTACATAAACAACCATAAATTTTTTCTCATTTAAGTGACGGGACTCGGGAGGATTGGCCGATTATAGCTGCAGTGGGCTGTCCTTGGGCACCAAGGAAAGTGCTTTGGTGACCCCTGGTATTTCACATGAGCTGAATGTTTTGCTTGCTTATAAATTTACTGTTACAGAATGACCAGCTTCGTTCTGGTAAATTCACTTCTACAGGTCACTTTCCGGAGTTGCTTACCAGCAGTGGATGTTTTCTCCTATCCTTGGACTTCTCATGAAATTTTAGCTTGATTTTAACTCAGGTAGAGAAGAGCTTTTGTTCCCAACCACTCTTCTCTCCCTCAAAACACAGCACAGGAAGAAACTCAGTAAATTTGATCTTAGCCAGAAACCATTTTTTTCCCCTTCCAATAAATATCTCATTTCCTGAAAATCCTGCCTTTGACCAGAACTTCTACTGGGACTTTTTAGATTTATCATCACTCATGGCCAAATCCATTTTCAGTTAGTGTCAAAGTATTCTTGACTTTGTGGAGAGCGGCATGAGCTCTTAGCTGGGCAGCAGGAACCAGCTCCCATCACTCCGACATTAATGGTGTGGTTTGCCCTAGGTGAGCCTGTTCCTTCTACTTGTATAAAAAGCAGGTAATTTTGCAATATAGCTTTGATTATGAACACTATGCCAGAAATAGTAAGGAATTATTTTAGGGTTTTACTGAGAAACTCCTAGTATTTTACAGCATAAAGCCTATATGCGGGTGCCCGGCATTGAACCGACATAAATAAAAATAGGAAATCTTCATGCTTGCAAACTCGATCCCACACTCTTGAATTAGGTACAGTAAATACTTTCTAAAAACAAACCTGAAGCAAACCCCCACCGTGGCCTCCCTGATGGTGAACGTCCAGTTCGTACTCAGTACTCCTCCATTTATAGGATTATTGACTCCCTTTGGCAGCTGACAGGACCGGTGCCTGGTGGGGCGCGGGCAGCGCGCTCTGGCAGCAGCAGAGGATGCGATGGGCTGTGGGCTCAGTGCTGGGCTGCAGAGGATGGGGCTGGTACCCCATAGGGAGATGCTCTGTGCTGTCCCTTAAACAGTTACCTTCTCTTGATGATCCAGCCTCTCATGACACCCTTTCCTGGCTCAACATTCAAATAAATTAATGAGAATTATTTTCTTAAAGTGATGGAGAGAGCGGGAGTTTAATAACGTTGGGTCGAGTGCTGTGTTCCTTGCCTGCCCCAAACATCCCAGCGGGCTCAGGACATACAAGGAGTGAGGAGGGGTTCCTTGGGGAACGGTGTTGAGTGTTTGCTGGACGCTTGATACTCTCACTCCTATTCTCATGGATGTTCAGTACTTAAGGGACAGGTCTGTCCTCTGTTGTCCTGGGCCAGAATAAGCTCCTAACCTTGTTTTGGGGTAGTGGGGGCTCGGATGCTTCAGAATTTTACCCACAGCATTGCTGCTTCTGGATGATGAACCGCCCTGCAAACTGAAACGGTAAAGGCCATTCTGCTCTCTGTGCCGTGTCCCCCAGAGTTGGGTGAAGATGTAGCTCAGGTTTGCGCTGAAGTGTTAGTTTGTGTGTGACACGATAAGAGCACTGTGGAAGCCCACTGGAGGCAGTTGGCATTGCTTACGCTCTCAAAGCATCTTCTGCTGAGCAGTTTTGCAAGCGCTGCTGCCGTCTGGTGCGGTTTGGGAGGAGAGCTTTGGCATGGGAGGCTGTGGGCAGCCGTGGCCTCTGAGGTGGCATTCAAGCCCCATGGCAAACTTGGTTGTTTGTGATGTTACTGCGCCGTTGTAAAGTCATTCCCGAAGTCCCCTGTGAATGCTTGCTGCCTTGCGGTGCCAGGGCAGGCTCACAAAACCAGGTTTCCAGTCCCACAGACGCCCTCCCTTTCCTCTGCCCGTGGGGTGCAGGTGGACCAAGGCGTCAGGCACTTGGCGAGGAGTTCCCTCGCTACTTTGTGCACCATCCTGCATCTTTCTGTCTTCACAACCTCCCTTTATAGATGCAAAAACCCCTGTATTCCTTCCCTTTCCTGCTTGGGGCCCCATCTAGCCTCATCCTCACCTCCCTGTCTGCTGTTGCTGCTTCTCCCACCATGACTCAGGTTGCCCAGAGAAGCTGCGGCTGCCCCATCCCTGGAGGTGTCCAAGGTCAGGTTGGACAGGGCTTGGAGTAACCTGGTCTGGTGGGAGGTGTCCCTGCCCAGGGCAGGGGGGTTGGAACTAGATGGTCTTTAAGGTCTCTTCCAACCCAAACCGTTCTATGAGTGGGCTTGTCCATCCCCAGCACTGCCATCCCCTGCCTTGGCATGGGACGGGGCTCCTTCCCTAGGCAGCGGCTGTGCCTCCCGCACTGCTCCCGCTCGCCGTGCCGCCTCCTCCCCCCCAGCCCTCAAGCTGATTTTTCTTGCCTAAAACTATCAAGCCTTGACTCTGTGTTTGCCGCGCTCCTGTGAACTTGCGCTGTGCTTGGAAGAGTAGTAATAAAAGTGAATGATGAGGTAGGCAAGAAATAGGCAAAGAAGTGGAGGAGAGAAACTTTCAAAGTATCTCCTGTAAGAAGTAAGATCAGCAGTGGCTGCTGGCTTCTGGTGTAGGGGACTCCCAGTGCCCCTGATGCCTGCCAGCTCTTTTAATTGTACCTGTGCAGAGTGAAAGGCATCTGGTTTAATGCATATTTAAAAGCAGGAATGGATTTAGCAATCATTTTTGGTTACTGACTGTTGTGTCTCAACAGTTGTCTATCGATGTGTTTTAAAACGCGAGTGTGGTATGTCCTAACATTAAATTGTATACAGTCGTAGAACTTCAGTCACTTAACTGCACTAGCTGCCCGGGTACTCTGCATTGTCACTCTTCCAACTGCGTTCCCTGCAAAATTTTTCCTGGAAATAATGCAGATAACTTATTTGAGTGAGTCAGTGGATTACTGACCTTAGGAACCGCAACAATGTAAATTCAGACCTATGGAAACAATTTGCTGAATCGGTATTAACAGTGCAGTGGTCTTTAGAGCAGCAGTCTCCGAAGTGGGGTGTACACACCCCACAGAGTGCTCAAGGTGATCCGTTAGGGTGTGAGAAGAAAACATTTCAGTAGTAGACGTATATAATTTATAAGTAAATAAATATACGTGTATTGGGGGTGCATACTCAAATATTTTTTACTGATAGGGGAGCACGATCAAAAAAGTTTGGAGACCGCTGCTCTAGAGGAAGAAAGCCTAAAGAATATGCAGCCACCAGGACTTGTTTTGCTGTTTCCACAAGTTATTTAACAAAGGAGAATGTATACGTTTGGGGAAATGAGGGTGGAAATCATCTGCTTAAACTCTTAAGAAGGCAGGTAGGTGAGAGCCAGAGATCATGTTTTCTAAGCCTTGTTTTTGAACAGATGTTATTTTTTATTACCCTGGTTAAATTTTAGTAGCAAATCATCCCTGTTGTTACAACTGTTCTTTTTCAGGCTGTGCTGCGTGAGGCTGGTTCAGTTAAAGTGGCCAGCAGCTAATATCTCAGAAGTACTATGGTGTCTAGATGATGATGGTGAAGATATTTTGGTGTTACGCACAGAGATGGCACAGCACGGATGCTGGCAGATGCAGACGTACTGTACTTGCACACTGAAATCTCGGGGAGGTTCCTATTAAATATGTGCAGAAGGGAAAGTTGTCCTTTATCAGTGAAGTTCTGTGCTGATTCTGTGCAGTTTTGAATGGTTAACTTTGGGGTTTAGAGCAGCCAATGCATTTGGTGTTTGTGGTTTGCTGTACAGCTGCTTTTCTTCTGTATTTGCTGTATTGCTGCTTTTCCACCTAGTCCAAGTGTTGGGCTAGTGAACAGGATGAGGATATGCGAAAACAGAAAACCAGGGAAAATCAAAAGAAGAAATAACCAAGTTCGATGTGAGTGTGGCTGAAGGCAGAGGTTTTCATTGTCTTAGTCACCACTGGCTGTAGTGGTGAGTTGATGTCTCATGCTGGGTAGGGAAGAGAGGAAGGAAGTGGATTTAGTGGAAAATTGATTGCATCTACTTGGGCTCTTTCCAGCTGAATCCTGAGTTAAGTACATTCATCCTGAACTAATCGTTGGGGAGAATTGGCTGAAATCTCACATACTTCTTAAAAGGAAAGCTAAGCATTAAAGGAACAATATCCTTATTGTACCTGAGTGCCAAAAGAAGTGAGTGTACTATCAGGAGTCCTACCTATTCAGCTCTCTGTCTTGGAAGCTGCTTGTGGTTTGAGCTCAAGTGTGACCTGGTGCAGGAAGCTGTGGCCAGTCCACCACAGAACAGCAAGGACGGGCCATTTTGGAGGGCTGATTTCTGATTGCATTTCGAATTGGCTGAGCAAGCCCCAGTTCGTTTCAGTAATTCAGTACAGCTATAATTTTCAGCTTTATTTTATTTACAGCCAAGAGTACTGGAATGTTGTCTAAAACACATATCTAAGGTCCTAGCAAGATTTTGTTCAAAGTTACACAGAATAAATCTGAAGTAACATTATTAACGTCAGTATAATTGTTCACCAGTGTGAGCAAGAGTTGTCCCTCTGTGCAGTTCTTTCAAACTTACTGCTAAGTAACCTGAGCCCAAAGAACATGCATCAAAACCGGCAGAACGTTTTAATACTTTGCCATCCTGAGAATATTCAGATTTTTTTCCAGTGTGTACTAACTTTTCTAAGCTTTCTTAGCACTTCTGGTCCCGAGGACCATTCCCCAGTGCATTCTTCCATTATCACAGGAAGAAAAAAGTTAGAGCTGTCGCTCAAGATGCCATCTCTAGGCACTGTGGATCTCAACAGTCTCACTTTATTGCGAAGATTTGTCTCAAGGGAATGAGAACTGAGCACTGTGAGCTTGATTTCACAAACACGTGGGTGCCGTTGGTGTTGGCTGCTGAACCCTCTCTGGATGTGACTCAGACCAGGCATTGCTGGTGTGTTTGGCTTCAGCAGCAGCGCCCTTTGATGCCGCTCACACTCGGGTGCTGACGCATATGATGCTACTGGGAGGAAGAAAGTAAACTGTTCCTGTGCAAATCCATTCTTGTTTTTCTGAGACAACGCAGAAGATAGTTCAGGGAAATTGCTCATCTCCCTTGAGGCTCCCTTGCATGTTGCCACAGGATTGGGCTGTGTCCACTCCATTTATTCAGCATACTTTCATGTATAAAGTATTAGGAGAGAAGGTGATTCTGCAGCGCACTCTGTGCAGAGATGACACTCAGCAATCTGATTCGCCATTCCAGCTCTTGATCAGTTTTCTGATCATCTGCTTCAGAGCCAGGCTAAGCCGTGATTTTCAGTTGAGGCTGAATGTGAATGAAGAGAATAATGACTTGCAAGAAAGACCCTGGTAGCAATGGTGAGGGGTCTGCAGGGCCCTCAGTTCAACAAGTTTACTTAGCTTTCCTCTAGTTACATTTGTCGGATGGAGTCTCTGGTGGGTTCTTGCCTTGCTCTGGATGTTGAGATGTCAGTAGGGACCAAACATCTTTTTTTTTTTTTTTTTCCTTTTCTTCCCTTAGTCTTACTGGAATACAGTGGCTTCTTCTTGAGGATGTATTCCTATAGAAATTATCTCCCGTGTGTTATTATAGCAGCTAGCTGTTCATTAACTTCAGGCAGTGCAGAACTCGGTGGCTTGGTCACGTCTTCTGCAGGGAGCTCATATACAGGGTGTGAACTTTTTGAGTCGGTGACTATCAGTTCCACTTGTATGTGTCCATTTATGTGTAGTACAAAGAGGACCCGAGCAGAGTCTCAAAAAGCTGCTAGATAAAAATACCAGTTTTGCCTGTGATCTGCATCCTGTTCATTTCCAGGTGCAGTTGAAGACTGAAGTTTCGGGCTTTGACATACAAAGGCTCTTCTCTAGTCTGGTAGTGATGACTGTAGAGGCTGCTTTATTCTTTAGGATGCAACAGAAGCTTGAGATCAGCAGAGGTTTAAAACAAACAAAAGGGAACGCTTTATGCAGCGCATAATGAAATTGTGGAACTCACTGCCATAGGGACAGCGTGGAGGCCAAAAGTATAAATGATCTCATAGAGGAATTAGACAAATTAAAGAAGGATTGGTCCAGTGAGGCTATTAAACATAATAGTTATGATGCAACCTGCGGTGCAGGAAGGCCTTAAGTGCTGGCTGCTGGAAGCTGAGAGGTTGTTCTTGGGAACACATCAGCCTGTGCAAGCCCTGTTTCTCATGCTTTTTCCCATTGAGCTTCCACTCTTGGCCAGAGCTGGAGACAGGATACCACGCTAGATGGATCCTTGTTGCTGCCATTGTGGTGGTTCTTACTGGAGCTTGAGTGAAAACCATGGGTAGCGGCCAGCAAGGCTGCTTAGGAAGGTTGTGTCCTGCAGGGTCGGGAAAACTTGGGCTGGAATGGGCTGCTAGTTTGGTGATGGATTTATTTTGCCATAGAATGGGCTGGCACTGGGGCCCTGGAATAAGACAAGTATTCTTTTAAGTCCTGGCTTAGAGCTGGAAAAGTGGAATTCTTTGCTGATAACAAGCAGGGTTATCAGGGTCTGTGATGGAACCATGAAAGTGTCCCACAGTGGAAGCTACCTTGGGGGAATAGCTGTACCCCCTTCCTTCCTGGCTTGCTGAGTGGTGGGGAGGCCTCGCATGGTTTTTATCCAGTGGTCTGTGTTGCTTTGCCCTTGTTCTTCACTTTTTTTTTTTGTATTCAGAAACCCAGACAGCCCTGAAAAAAAAATCTTAATTGAAGTACACTTGGAGCTTTATTTTACCTTTCCCTGTTAGTGTGTCCACTTGCTGGCTTATTAAGAAATATATTTTAAGATACATGTTAATATATAGGCCCAGAATAGCTATTAGATCAATGCAGGCTGTTGTATTTCTGTTTTTAAATATATGCTTGGCTTATGTTTTTACAAACTCCTTTTCAACGTAAGTTCTTCTGTTGGGGCTCCATGGAAATAATTTATGCCTTAACCCTGAAATTGATGGGCGGTATGGGATAGAATAAATACATAAGTGGGAGAGAAAGGAAACATCTGCCAATTTTAACTTTTGCAAATTATATGTAAGCTTGAAAGTATCTGCTAAGTTTATAATACAGTCTGCACAGGAACACTTTGCCGGAGTACCAGAGGTCAGAGATCTTCTTGTCCCTGCAGCATTAAGTAACCTTTTGGTTAAATAATCTGACCGAAGAGTAGGAGGAGAGAGAAAGGAAGAGAGAATTCCACACTAGAGTAAACATGGCACGGAGATTATGGATACCCTGCCAAGGAAGGTGGGGTTTTCCAGCAAGGTAACAAAGGGTATTAGCTAGCTATCCACATAATCCTGCTGGAGACTGGCAGTTTAAGTCATGCAGCTACGTTGGGGCAGGAACGCACCCTCCAACGTCCTCTCCAGCCAGTGACGGTGAATGACGCAGAGTGGTCAGAGCAAGACACGTTACCTGCCTCAGTGCAGAAATGCAAGGGTTTTTGGCAGCCAAGGCATGTTTTCTGGATAGAAAGGTGTTTTCTTCAGTGTGATCGATAGCTGACACGAGGCAAAATCCTAGGGAAGATAATGAAGTTTTTCATTTTGACATCATGGCAGGTTAAAGTAAACTGCAGAGGAGAGTCTAGAGTTTACCCTGGGCTACAAACATGTCAGAATGATAAACTGCCCTGTTTTCATCTGGATTTTACCACACGTTAGTGAGTGCATAGCAAAGACAGACTTCCCCCCCCCGGCGAAGATAGTACCTTGGGGCAGGTCTACAGCTCTTATAAACGGTGATGGGTTCAGTGATGCTGCCACGACTTACTCCGGCTGCAAACCAGGCTGAGCGTAGTCGTGGCTGGTGGGAGGAAGTGGTTGGTACCGGCACATCCATGTGGCAGGAGCTGGCACGATGCTCCGTGCTGGAGAGCAGAGCCTGGAGAACAGCCCAGAAGTGGAAATGATAATTGTATTACACAAGAGTGTACTTTTGTGAGAGTCCCAGTACGAGCTGGGCAAGGGTAATGGGGAGGAAGAACAGTGAACTGCCATCTGCCTCTCCAGGACAGCTCAACTTGAGACAGAGGATGAGAATGAATACTGACTTTGTAGCCACAGCGAATTTGCACTGAAAAGCTCTTTTTTAGTATACAAACATGAATTAGTATAGGAACCTAAGCTATGGAGGAATTTTCAATTAAGATTTTAAAAATAATTTATTTAAAACGATAAATTATATTTTTAGACAATTTTTATGCTTTCCCTGCATCGGTATTTTTAAAAAGTAAATCTCCTGATCTCTTAAAAGTGTTGGTTCATATCTTACCATGTCTGCCTACCTGATGATAATATTTGATTAGAATTTCTTCACAGACTCTGAATACTCTTTCCTGAAAGACTCTATGTAAAGGGAGAAAACAATACACATCCTGTACTCCACCTTCATAGGCCTCTAGCATACGATGCCACCTTTTGTTTGCAAGAGTTTAAATTTCAAATAAAATCCCGGCATTCTTTTGAAAAAAAGGAAAGGGCCTCTCCCCTGCTTAGATTGTCAAATCCCAGACTAGCCCGGAATTGAATAGGCCAAGTCAGTGACCTCAGGCAGAAAGAATGTTGGTTATTTACGTAGGGCTTCTGCTATTTTAGCAGCAAACCTTTTCTTCTGAAAGGACAATGTATACTGTTTTGTGTTTATGGCCAAGTAAAAAGCTTGTACATTTGAGATTTGCATTGTAATAGCCTCGTAACTCAATATACAGCATCCTCAAAATAGCAGTGCAAGGCTCTGTTTTGTCTTAGCTGGTGCAGGTCTTTTAGAGGCTCTTATAAAGTTCTCTGAAAAACCGTCCTAAAGATTCAGCTGCTTATGTGTTTGCTTTGGTGGCTTGCTTCCCCCCGCCCCCCCGAGTTTTGATTTTTTTCGGAAACTAAAATTGCACGTGGTTTCTTTATGAGCGATCAGGCCAGCGCTCAAAATATTGTGATGCATCTCGAGCTAAACTGTGCCTGCAGCTTGAAACCAGAAAATGTGTGTGTGTGTGTGTGTGTAATTCACACACCCAGCATTTTTCCTGAAATAATGGAAGATCTTTACAGGCATTCTGGCCTGGTGGATGAGCCCGCAATTCCAAATGGATTTTAAAGTGTGCCTTTCTCAATAGATCGTAACCATGAGGAGCTATTGTGTGAGTAAAGCACACATTTAGGATCCAATCCTGCATTCCTTAAAGTCAATGGGAGTCTGAGCGTGAAAGGAATGCAGGATTGGGTCCTGAAACAGGGGAGCAAAATTGTGTGCCAGATTGCTTTGAAAAGAAGAATACAGCACATCCACAGTAGCCACTTTTTAGTGTTTCAGATTTCAAACGGCTGGAGTCTGTGAAAAGTGGCTTCTGCCAACATGCAGCATCTTCTATTCACAGGAATTTGGCATTGGGTTCCCCCCCCGCCCCCCATCTTAAAAACCCTGAAAGCCCTAGAAATTCACCCCTCCTTCACAAAGCCTGAGCAGTTGAGCATTGTGAGGAGGGGCTGGGCGGTGGCCGGGGGATGGAAGGTTCTCCAAGCCCAGCGGCGGGGTCCCCTTGCAGCCCCATCCTGCGCCCAAGACCCCACACCACCACGGGGACGTGGCTCGGATGCAGCACCCCTCGTGAAGAGGTTCTGCTCGCCTTGCTTGATGCCTTTGTGCGAGTCCCCTGTAGGAAACGGAGGAGAAAAATTTAATTAACAGTTTTTCAGGGGCTAAGGCAGCCTTGGGTGCTCCCCGTTCTCGAGTGGGTGAAGTGACAGAAACCCCCCGTAAAGGAGATGTCGGTGCAGATAGGCAGCCGTCAGCCCAAGGGAGGGATGGAGAACTGCGGGCCCAAATGCACATGTCAGTAAGGGAGAAATGGTAACAAATAAAGAAAAAGTACTGGAAGCTTTTTTTTTTCTTTTGGCACATCTTCAGTTTCTGGGCAGGCGAAGCTCCTCTACCAAGTGAAAGAAAACATCTCCTGGGTGAAATTCTGCATCCATTTTATCTTGAGGTGACTGGGTAGAGGAAGTAGCAGAGGTGGGTTGTTGTTACTTAATGCTTTAAATGATTTATTCCATGTTTGTAAAACTTGGTATCTCTCCTGAAATTTCAGCTCCTGGAATCATCTGGCAAGTTTAGCTTTCGCTTTTCAGAAACAGTAGTTGTCCAGCCTGGGTGTTGCGGAGAACAGATGGGATCCTGGAGGTTTCACTTGTCCTTCAGCTTTTGAGTTGCTCTGGTCCCAGTTTCTCAATCACTAACGCGTGTACTTGGGGAGCGCACAGACACTCTTCAGAGAGCAGATCGCTCCTTGGGCGGCCGAGAAGCTGCAGCGCCTGTGCCAGAGCTTAGTTTCAGGCTGTGGAGGGAGGGTGGTTCCTGTCGTGGTGCCCTGTGCTGCCAGACGGTGTCTGCAGGCTGTATGGGAAATCACTCAGGGACCCGCCGCCCCTGGACAAGCTGGGTGATGGCCCCACCATGGCTCTGGGACCCCTGGATGGGCTGGGCAACAGCCCCACCATGGCTCTGGGACCCCTAGAGGGGCTGGGCAATGGACCCACCACGGACCAGGGTGTAAAAGTGCATTTGGGTGCTCTCTGCGTGCGGGAGCATGGGAGCCCAAGGATGGCCACTGCAGACCCGCTCTGAATCACAGCACCCCCAGACCTGTGCCAGGGGCTTTTGCAAAATAAAATGACCAGGTTTGGCCTGGTAAAGTTTCCGTCGAGCAGTGATGGTGGCTACAGGTAGGCAGCGGGCATGCAGGTACGTCTGCTCATAACCAGCCTTGTGCCTGGTTTCTCTTGTACAGAGCTTTGGCGCAACACATGGGGATTTACCTTCCCTGTTGCGGTAGCTGGGAGATGCTTCAGCAAATGTTGTGGTGTATTAATCCTACGTGTATGTTTACATGTCCCTTTAGTCTGAAGGCTGTGAGAGACTGTCACTTAAGGTGCTAAGATGAGATGGGTGATGATGCTGGTGTCGCATCAGTCACTATAGAGATGGCATCTGAAGCAGTTAACAAGCAATTAGGCCCATGTTTAACATTGCTAACTAAAACAGATATGCACAGTCCTTCAGTCAGTCAGGCGTGAAGAGCCAGGGGCTGCCATGCTCAGAGCTGCGCGAGTTGTGGACCAAAGCTTCAAGTGCAGAGGTTCTCACCGAGCCCCATCAACCTTAGAACTAACTGACAACTCGTCACATAAATAGTGAGGGGAAGAAATCCCAGTGAGAGCAGCAATGTGATACCCTCTTCTCCTCCAGAAGGAGCTGTTAAAGAAGGATGCTGTGTGTTTGTGTTGGTGCTGTGGGACAAGCCAGCAGCTCGTGGTGCCACATCCCCAGTAGGATCACCTAATGGCCGTGCCGGGGGCTCCGGCCAGCCCCCGCTGTCCCGCCAGCTCCTGCCACAGCCTGCAGTCTGGGGGGCTCCGGGGGGCCATGCCCCATGGGGGAAGTGGCAGCAGGGCCTGGGTCTGTGCTGGTGTGTGCTCAGACCCAGCCAGCACGTCCCCAGCGAGCAGGAATGGCAGGTACTTGGATAATAGCCTGTGGTGATAGCTTGGGCTCTTAATTGGCTCTGCTTTAACAAATGTCTTACCTTTAGCAGTGATAGTTACAGCTGGACTCTTCGATTGCACTCCGTATGGGGAGGTTTTAATTACATTTTCTGACAAAAATACAATCCTCTTGTTCCACACAGCTGTAACATTACAAATAAGAAGGACATTATTAGTCATCCTGCACTTTGTTCCCTCTAACGCAGAAACTTTCCCGCATGAAGTGATGAGAAGGGGCACATGTATCCCCACAGAGGTTGCAGTGGCGAGGAGGTGGGCTGGGGTGTTTTTCCGCGCGCCGGCAGTCTGGGGGCCGCGCCGGGCGTTATCTGGGAGGCGATGCTGGGGCTGCAGCATTCCCATTATGTCAGAGGGGAGCTGTTTGTTTTTAAGTAGCATCAGGCACTGAGACAATGCAGGCTTCTCACATGAACTTGCTTACACTACAATACTAGTAAATCATGATTATTACCCAATGGTTGCATGTTTTTAATCATCAAAGTACTTAAAATATTATAATAATGCTTGGCACTTTTCAACTTCAAAGCACGCTGCAAACAGTAATTAGGTCTAATAACCATGCTGTGACAGTGAGACATTGCTATCTCTTGTCTTAGAAAGGCAAGGGGGGGTGAGCTCCCGACGCGGTTGCATCATCCCGTGTGAGACTGGAGATCTACCACAGAAGGCTGCCACTCGATAAGCTCATCTCCCAGATACCCCCTGCCCACGGCGGCGGGGGGGCTTTGGAGATGCCTTCCAGGCTGGTGAGGAGGGGGCAGGACACTCTCGGCGCTCTTTGGGAGCACCTCCTCAAGACCATGAAACCCCGTCTGATTCGCGTTTTGTTCCATGAGGGCCTGGAGCAGCTTTTGAAACAGCTTTGGAAAAAGTTTTATCCTGTCTTGGCTTCCTGGCTGTTGTGTTTTCACCACCCAGCAAAGTGTCGTGGAGGCTGGAGAGGACAGTTGTGGGCAGCCTGTGTTAGCTCTGCGTCATTTTTCCTTTTGCAAGCCGAATCTTTGAGTTGAGTCCTTTGCTAAAGCAACAGCTCTCCTGTTCCTTCCTTGTAATTTGGAGAAGAATTGTGCAGGAAGTAATTGCTAGGCACATTTAAATACCAGAGACTCATAAACTGGTTAAATGTGAAAACTGATGTTGAAAACCTAGAGATGATTCCTGATTTAATATATTTTTTAAAAGTTCCAAAAGCCTGCTTTCTTTTGGATGTTTGTTGTGTTGGTTGCAAGCACCGGTTGTGATCGTTCCTTGGGACAGAGTAATTTCTATCTTGCATTTCATTGACTGCTAGATTATGTACCTGAAACTTTGCACTCTTTGCTGGAGCATTTGCGAGGTCTCTGCCTCCCACCTGAGGTGGTGGAACCCCCTTACCCTCTGCTCGCTACCCCTCAAATGTGTGCGTGTCAGCCCAGAAATCTGAAAGTTATTTGCAACAAGCATTTGTTGTGCCCATGAGCACATACGCTTCATTTTCTACAGTAAAGCAAGGCTCTGAAGAGCACCCAGGGGAGAAGAGGGCTTCCCTATGAAAGCCAGTGCTGCGTGCGGGCTGGGTGGCTCCTGCCCCGTCCCATGGTCCCCCAGCACGTCCTGCTGCTCTCCTGCTCGGGGGGAAGCAGCCGCCTCCTCCCCGCTGCTGAAGCCTGCTCTGGCAGCGCGGCCAAGCCAAGGTGGGTCTCCAGCAGGAGCAGGAAGGCAGCGCCGTGTTTGTGAAACCCCGTGCCCGTCAGCTCGGTGCTAGGCTGCTCGTTATAACTGCTCGTTATTATTATTATAATGAGCCATTGGCAAGTTGCATCAAGTTTTGTCAGAAACTCTTGACTTTTCTGTTTCAGGGTTATGAAAGCAAATAGTAACCGGGGCTTGGCTATACTCAGCCGTTCAAAGAGCGCTGAGCAGCAGGTCCCGTGTACCGTGGCAGGATGCTGTTGCCTCGTCTGGCTGGCCAGGCCTTCGACTCCACAGCTAAAGCACCTGATGGCTTTTTAACTTGTAATCTCTGCCTAATGGCAGGTACACAGGGCAGGCTGGGGCTCTGCGGGCCCCCGAGTTATTCCAGGACCTCAAGAGGTGAAACCGCCTTGCCCCGTGCGTGGAGCTGGGGGCAGGTACCCTGGAGCTGGAGGCATTGACACTGCGTCCCTGGTAGCTCCGTCTCTCCCTGCCTGCAACTGCCAGCTCTTTCTTCTCGACGGCAGGTTCCACGCGATGCCCAGGCACTCGCAGAGTTCGGTGTTTGAGCATGCTCAGTGCCGTCATTCAGCAAACCCTCTGGAGGGTAAATGGAACGTATGTTTTTCCCTTTATTTCTAAAATGCAGTATGGAGAAGCTAGTATGGTGCAGCCACAGCTATTTGTGTGATAACTTGCTGTTTCTTGTTTATGAGATAATTATTGTATGATCCCTGAATGAAATTCCTCTAAGGTAAAAGGCCTGTCTATCTTATTAATTATTGCTAATAATAGTAATTATCGTGTAAGCAAGCTGCTTGCCTGCTTTATGAGTTTAGGCAAGTTGTTTCCCTAATAGGTAGCTTGTCTTTTTAGCTGTAAAATGATGAAAATGGTATTTTTCCTCAGTTTTGAAGGTTGTTGTGCTGCAAGTGGTGTGTAATAGAGCTGGTTTTGTCATGTCAGCCAGATGGCTGGGGAGGGGGGCTGCCTGTGCCGGGGGGGCTGGCAGAGCG